>JAOWBP010004028.1:3595040-3618354 GCA_028571105.1 Tragopan temminckii | reverse complement strand
AAGCCTGACAACTCCTTATAAGGCCTTCAGTCTTTATTGTACACCTCTAAAGACGTCCAGTCAGAAGGATTCCTCTGCTGGTTGGACAGAGCTTGCCAGACATTCCAACAATTAAATTTCAGAAGAGCAAAACCATTTCCCATGGGAGGGTGTTTTATCCTATAAAAGGAACTCTGCCCAGGTTACCTTCCTCCCCTCCCCACCTCAATGCTTTTAAAAAGAGCAGTAGGGCCCCAGGCTCTAATATAACACATCAATTATAAATATATATATATATATGCTTTAGTTGTACAAATCCATTTTAAAATAAAATGGAAGTATCAATCAAATTCCTGCTTTGAAAGACAGTCTTATGTCTGAGAAATCTATTGTTTCTTTGACTGTTAATTTCATCACTTTGTAAATTCTTCCTTTCTACAGTATATCACTATCAGTTCAAGATCCACTTCATAAATGAAATCCAAGGCAAGAAGATAGACCCAAGTTTTACCATGTCTCTGACAGGCACTAAAGAGGATGCTAAAAACCTGCCCATCACAATGTAAGTACTGACATTACATGTCATTGGACAAAAGCGCTAGTTTTACCATGTCACTTGGATAATCAAGCTGTGAATTACTTGGTTTAACTACAAGTAATTGGAGATGAACCAGAAGTTGTTCTCTCTTCACCAACACTCCCTACAAATTATGAATTCTTACATTATTCATACAATTCTTCTATGAAGGATCTCTTAAACAAAACAAATAATCTTGGAAGTTTCTCTTAAGATTTGGTATCCTATCCAGTTTGGTCCACCCCAAGTTAACAGAGGGCAGTCATCAATTAAAACTAAATGAAGCAACTGCAATTAGGGTAAAGAAATTTGGCTATTTCTCATGATGGATATGCTATCAGCATTATCAAAAGTAAAGGCAGTCTTTGCTCTAGGAGACAGAAGGCATAACACAGTATTATGGGACACCTCTTTTGCATTCAGAAACCACTGGTGCTTCACTAGCTGTCCAAGCTTCTCCTAACTTCTGCCATTTTTTCCAAGCAAGTTGTTATACTTCACAACTTTACTCACCTAGAGGAAGAGTATGCCAGAGACAGTAATGATCTCTCTGGAGGGAGGAACAGTTCTTTCTTTGATTTCAAAGAAAACAGTTTATTTTTTTTAATAAACTTCAACCCATTATAACTGAGATAGCGTTATTCTATTTTTGATTTCTGCAGAGTTGAAGGAATTAATGGGAATAAAACCTACTCTTTTCTCATCACACTGGACACTGATATTGGTGAGCTACTAATGATCAAGTTTAAATGGGAAGGAACTGCAGTTTGGAAAAATATCTGGGACAAGTTTCAAACCATAATACCATGGACAAAAGGCACTCATCGACCAGGGCTCATAGTGAAGACAATACGAGTGAAAGCAGGGGAAACGCAGCAAAAGTAAGTGTAATGAAAAGAACATGTTTCTGTAATAAGACAGACACTTAGCAGACAGGTGCTCCTAACTCTACTACAATGATCTGAGTCCCTGTACTCAAACCAGCCGAGTTTATCCATGTCCAGCCTCTAACATTTTATTCTTTTTAAATTTTAGTCTCAGATCACAATGCATGATTGTGAGGTGACCTGTGAGAAGAATTTTTGTTCTCAGGTCAAAAATGAACTGTGGGAAATATTCTGGCTCACTAACAACACTAACCTGAATTTAAGGCACCACTGCCTTTGGTAACGGTGTAATTGATATTTGGGAATAAAGGACAGAGAAGGAGGTAGCAAACAGATCCAAGGAAGAATTCAAACAAGCAATGCCTTTTTTTCTACACAATAGTAATAAATGATAGCAATTTCTTATTTTTAGAATGTGATTACCTCACTCTATAAGGACCATATGAAATTTCAAAGAAACAAATATAAAACAAAATAAACACTGATTAAAACATTAAGGCCTCGAAAATTCAAAATCCTACTTGGAAAAATAAGACAAATCTGAATTATTTGCCTTCCAATATACACTTGTTTTTTTGGAACTGGATCCACAGATCTGAGTGGTAGTGGTCTCTAAACACAGCAAATGCTATTAATACTTTTGAAATTGCTTATTCAGACAGAAGTTTCAGCCAGAAGAAATAACAAAACTTGTAATTATTCCTACTGCTTTAATCCTTTGAGAAATTTTAACTTAACATTCTAATTAACAAGAAAATCATGTCTTACCTTGCAACTGTGGCTCAGCCTCAGGTGTTTTTCCTTGTTATGGTCTCCTTCTTACCAGCACACCAGTTACAACCACGTGCAGACTTCCTGTGGAACAGTACTTATTGGCAGAGCTGCAGCTCCTTGATGCTAACAAAAAATCCCCACAAATTAGACAATTTAGAAGGGTGGCAGAGGAGGATCATTTTTTTTTTTTTCCCCTTTCTGAAAATGTGTTTTGCAGGTACTTCTTCCTAACCCAGCACTTTGCATGCACTCCTGCCAAAAAGTATATAAAAATTGTTTTTGTAACATCTCCTGCTGTTCAGTACTGACCTAGCTGCCAAAACAAATTAAACTGTGTGGTACAAGGCAAATTGGAGAGTTGTTTTCAAAGAAAAAAAAAAAAAAAAGATTTTGTACCTTGAGAAAAAAAGTTCCTCTCCAATAGTACTGTATCATTAACATAGAACAAGCCAATTGCTACTGATATACTATTTAGGATAAACTAGAGAAAGGGTAAATGGTGTGGGGAGTTCAGGTGGTATTTTCAGGTATCTAACAATATTTAGAAGCTTTTTTGTCGTAAGAAGAAGCAGAAGTTTTTGTTAATATTTTAAAGAATAATATGCTCTGTTTTCTTTCTGTGCAGTCTGGGATGTCACAGGAAGGTAAATACAGGAAATATAAAGATAGCATATTTAGAGAGCTATTTCTTATACAGATGGCACCCCTTAAAAGTATTATTCTGGTTACACGCTCTGTTTTCTTCCTAGAATGACATTTTGCTCTCAAAGTATTGACAACATTCACCTTTATCCAGCCCAAGAGAAAACATTTGTGAGATGTGAAGATCGATTTCGGCAACAAGAAAGAAAATGAGCGAGAAGAAAAACCAATAAGCAAAATATATGAAAAATATCCCACATCTAGTAGGATGTTTTAAAAATACATAGCTATGCTAAGCACAAATTTAAAAATTCTGATAGTTTCAGAGGTGATGAAAAGAATACAAAAAAAATGTAAATTCTGTGATGTAATGATAAACTGAAAGGCACGTTGGTGATATGCAAGCCTACTCTCAGTGATCAATGAGCAACTTTAGTGACAGCAACTGTTGATTTTAAATTAGTTGAAGTCTGAAATAATGCTTGCTGGAAATCAAAACGCTACTATTTGAAATAATCACTGATACATATCTTTGCAAGAAGGAGTTTCATTTCCAATTAAATACTTCGAAATATCAATAGAGACTATCTATTAAATATTTCCTAAATTATTTCATAGTGAAGATGGAGTTCAACAGTAAACACACTCTGAGATAGGTAACAATGTCAACAAAAAGTCTGAATTTCTGACTTGATGACTTTCAAAACCAGAAAACATCTCAATGTATAGAATGCTTGAGCTATTCCTTATAACTATACGGCAAGGAAAACAACTACATCATCCAAAAAAGCTATGCCTTATTGGAAAATGCTTTGCCATTTAACTGTTTTAGTGTACTAATTTAAATTAATTTAATAATGCTTAATGTACTACTCACAACTGTGGCACAAGGAAGTTCTGTTAACTTTCACATGAAAATCGTATTTACTTGTTCATGTAACACTCGAAATTTTTACATTTTAAATTGCTGTATAGCAAATCTTACTATCGTTTTAAACTGCATTAATAAATGAAAATGGTAAAACTTTTGCCTTCAGTGCATATAAATAAATTTAAAGAATTCAAACATACAAAATTCCACTGTTTTCTATATTGGAATACAAACTACATAAATAAAGACTGTCATCTCAGATCAGGCGCGTTTTATGCTTACAGGAGAGCATAAGTAAAATAAGTAGAAATAAGCAGAAAGCATTTCATTTGTCACTGAATAACTGTAAGTACAATAATCATTAAAAATTATGTTTCTATGACTGTCCTATCTGTTCTAAATGTTCTCTAAACTTGAAAACAGTCACAAGAACTGATATCATACCAAGATACTGAAGGGAATATGGAATCAAAATAATTAGATGTTAATAGAATTAAAGTGAGAACGATTTAAAAAGCGTAAGAAACGAGCAGAGCAGAACCAGCAATCCTGCAGGCAGTGAATGCAGACAACTTTGCTGATCGTGCAGAATAGTAACTCCTAACTTTTAAAAGCTGTTTTCAGTAGCTAACATCCATGTAAGTAAACCAGTATAATCAATACAGAAAAAGGAATGCTGAAATAAAGACCTCATAAAAACCACTTAGGCTGGTGAGACAGCTTCTGATGAGAGCTCTGTGATGTAAAACACACACATTCTCACAGCCTTTTAAGTCATGGTTTTCCTGTAGCAACACACCCGAACACACCTGACACATTTTAGACAGTAAAATTAGCTCTTAATAGCACTACTACTTACGTGCTAAGGTCGATATAGGGATCTTAAATGTAAAAAGAAGTTTAAAAGCATTAGTCCAGGAAAAGCGGGTAGAAAAAGTCAGATGTCTACAGTGTGCTGAAGCCCAAAGAACAGCAATACTGCAGCTTGGGGACTTCTCAGTTCTCTGGGGAAAAAACACTTTTCAGTTCAAATGTAACCAAGGAGGTATCTCCTCAGGTAACACACCTTGAAAACTTTTCTTCAGTTGAACAGAAAAATTAAGAGAACATTCAGTACTTAAACTCTTGAAGATATGAATAGATTTATTCTGATATCATTTTTCACAAATTAAATGCTCAAACTAGTCCTGTCGCAAGTAAATCCTGTGTTTTTGATAGCTGTTAGACTAATCTCTGATTTAAAAATAATAAAGCCTATGTGGCAGCATACACCAACTGCCCGACAATGCCAGAAGAAAATTCCGAGGCCACACCTATGATTCCAAGCAGCTACAGCAGTGCCTCACATTGTGCTCAAACTGTTCCTAGATCACTACAGATAACTGAATTGAGACCCTGAAAGCCATCACAAGTCTGCTTCTGTCAGAGGAAGCACAGTTTAGAGTAACATGAAGACCGCTGAGCCTTTAATCACCTGTGTTATAATGAGCCACCAGTTTAAAATCTGAGGTAAAGCCTGTGCTTTGTTCTTCCCTGCGCCCCCAAAAAGCAATATTGGAACATTAATCAAAAGGCAAACTACATCGCTGATTTCTGATCTGTCTGGTTTGAATAAAATGAAATTTCATGGTTGAAGGGGAGTCCGTGATGGCCTTCTCACATTCCTACCATTCTGACTACTCATATTTCTATAGCCAACAGCGAAGTTCCAGGAATAAAACGTTAAGAAATACGCTTAAGTGAATAGCTATAACAAGGAATTATTAGGTCAAACATTAGTTAAAAAACAGCTGTGTACTCACTGTTTTCCCCTAAACACGTTTAAAAATATACGCAATGTGTTCTATATGCTTAGGCATTATTCTACCACTTGGGCGTGAATTCCCAGAAGTGTAAACACAAAAACTGCCAAATCTATTAGGTAACCATGATGCTGATATGCAGAAGGGATCTACTCCAACTGATTACGTTATCTTTTGCCTTAGCAGTGCTACTTAGCTATAAAGGGAAACACTCAAAAATATCATGGGGAAAGCAAGTACTGTGAGAAAGGAACTCTGAATGTGCTTTTATTACATCAAAGCATATCCCGCTCAGTTAGGGAAACAGATGCCTAAGCAGACTATTCTCAACAAACATCCCTGAGAGGAAAGACTAGCTGGAGAAGTTGGCATTTAAAAGCAATCATATCACTTAAATCAACTTTAAAATGTAAAAGAAAACAGACACACAGCTTGGAAGCTTGAAAACACCTTGCAAAAAGCAGAGTTGATGCCTCTCAAAGTCTGATCCATCAATTGTGCACCCAGATTATTCCATGTTCATTGGGGTATTCCTTTTCAAAAATAAGTTTATTTTAGTCATTCACTAGCTGCAGTTCCAGGCTTGAATAACCTAAGAGTAAATAGTTTCTATTTCAAATATGAAAAAAGATAGCTTTAAATCATTTGCATGATCACAGCAATGAAGACAGTCGTTTTTAAGAGATTTTCCTTAAAAAACACAAGAATATTTACTCTTGCATTTAACTGTGAGATGTGAATAGAGATGCACTTGGAGAGTATACAATGACTTCTGAGTGCAACTGCCCATTTACAGCAAAAGCAAAACAAAAAAAGTCTGCGTATTCCTTTTTGCTTTCAGGGTTTAAAAAGTAAATGGATCTTCGAAAGCTGATTTCGTCAAGTCTATTTATTAATGCATTTCAAGTTTCAAAAAACCTTACATATCTTTGCACAATACTTCATTTTTATTTTTATTTTTTTTGCAATTTTAGTAAAAATTTCCAAAGTGAACAAAAAAGATACTGTATAAAACACAGTGGACATGAAATTGACAGTAGTATTCCATTGCCTTGAACTTTCTTTTTGATTTACCACATCTTGACTTGCAGTGGAGAGTTCAGTGCACATTTCTCTTTTCAGAAAACATTTAACTTAGACTCAAAATAAAATAGGGCAGCGTTTGTCTGCCAAAATCCTACCACAGGATAACATTACAGGCAAAAAATTTACATGTTCCAAAGTCTACCACACTCAAGAAGTTACTAAGAACTCTTGCTGAAGAAAAGTCACCATTTTAGAAATGCAAACCCACTTCCAATCTTTGCACAGTCTTAAAACAAATGTATTTAAAATGATTTAAAAGCAACTACATACACTTCTATCTAGTTAAGATCATTTAGAATTATTTATATAGTCTATTGGACCAGGGTTTCATGTACAAAATTTGTCTCTAAACCATGTACAAAAAGCTGTATTTTGAAAAAGTCACCACATACTGTACAAGTTTACAAGGAAGAGATCCCATTATATTCAGTAATATTTTTGGCCTTGCTGGCTTGCGTCACATTATGAGAATGATTGTGTAAACCTTATACTCTTAAGAAACAAAAAAAAAAAAGGAAAAAACAAAACCCAAAACAAACAAAGGAAGCCTGTCCAACCTTAGTAAGTTTTCTCCTAAGCAAAGCCAGGAAAATCATAGCCATTTATGCCTCTAATTAGCTCGGTGCTTTTGGAAAACAAGCAATAAATATATCAAAAGCTTAAACAGCTTGTAATGCCCCCCTTTCATCTCCTGCATAGCAGTAAGCACCTTAAGAAATCTTTTGTTTTCACTTTTAAAAATGCCAATTATTTACATTCGTAATACAAACTTTGGAATGGGACATTGTGCTGTTGAACTTCACTACTGTTAGAAAATGTCTGGGAAAGTTGGTAGTCCTAACTACAGCTTTAACTCTGCCACAATAAGCTGGGCAAATCACTACTTTAGTGGTTATCAACCAACAGCAACTTGCTGAAAAGTTACTCAAATATCTGATAAATTAAAAAAGAAAACAAACCACTGCTTCTCTTTCTTTCCTCGTTCCTCAGAATCATGAGCTCATCACAATGAAGGAATATTGAACATCCCAAATAAATTGGTTGCAATTTTTAAACAAGTTGAAAAACAGGCAGAATTTTATACTAAAGCATGGAAAATTTTCATCTAACTATTCATTATTTAACTGAATAATCAGACAAATTAAAAACATTTATGCTGAGCTACAAGACATCAGACGTTATATAAAAAATTTGAAACATTCTGGTATTTGCAAAGTTTGCAGAACACCTGCTGTATCTCTAAAAGATCATTCAATCTTGTATGCTATGTCTTAGCAGCTGTTTGATAAAAGATAAAATGAGTGCTTGAAACAACTTTGATCATGATAAAAAGTTTGATTCAAAATTGCTGTGTAAAGCATCACAGGATCCTTGACCATTACACACCATCATCCTCTGTTATCCTGAGTATGTCAATTAAACAGTAATTTCTTCATTAATAGCGGAAAAGTTTTATAATACAAAGAAACATCCATATTGCAATTCTCTTGTTTACAATTGCACACAAGTACGGGTGTACGTTAGAAATACATGTCTGCATATAACAATGTATATACATTGGCAAGTCATGTCTCCAATGCTGAGGTGGTCTAGCTTCCTAGCCTTGTCTGGCAGTTGAAAAATATATATTTTTTCAATTCTTGAATAAAAGTTTTTACTACAGCCATATTTGCCTGCAAGTGAAGAAAATGCAGCAATGAAGAGCACAGGAGGGAGAAAGAATCATGACGCTCTAGGATTTTGTGCCACTAAATTAAAAGTATGCAAGAAAAACATTTTTCTTCTTTTTGAGCTGGAAGATTCACTCATCAAAAAATTCACCATTCCCACTTGTTTTGAGGGCAAATCATGCTTTTTTTTTTTTTCTTCTTCAATTGTTGAGAGTTAGACTGGGGACAATGATTTACTAGGTTTTTCTTTGGAGTGAGTTTTCCCATTGTAGGCACTAGGAAGAACCAAGGCAAAAAGCTGCAGTCAATGTCTCATATGTCCCATCTGATAGCTCTCTCGAGGCCTTTGTCGCTGCGGTGGCTGAGCAGTTTGTGGCGGTCTCCTCCTTTTTAAAGTGCCTGTTTCAAAGAAAGGCACGTTATTAAAACAAGTGCAAAAGAAAAGACTTCTAGAAAAGTTGCCCAGCCAATAAAAGATAAATATAACGACTTTTTTGAAAAACTTCAGACTTAGAACTGCAACGTTTTAAATACATGATTAAACACACACAGTATTTATAGAGTACTTTTTCTTATCTCAGTAGTAGTTCCTTTAACAGTCCAATTCTTATGATATGCAGTATGGAATATAAAATGAAAGGAACTCTGAGACAGAAAGCCTTTTCAAAGTCTTTCTTTTGATATGCATATTATATTACAGGGAAATAAGAAAGGAGTTCTATTTTTATCAATTGTTCCCATGGCATGAATTCCATTTCAAGTTTTGTAGCACCAGGCAGTAGACTACAGACTGGGACACCAGAAATTCTCCCTTCAGAAAAAAAAATAGAGGATAAAATAATTATCTGCTTACCTGGAAGTGGTTTATGAGGAGGCAACTTTGGATTACTGCTTGGAGTATGAACACTGCATATCTTAATGAAACCAGCCATTAACATGATCAGGGCAATTCCCATAAGCAATACTGCCCACCAATGAGCCTAAAAACATTTTAAAAAAAAAGGTTTTTTGGTTTTTTTTTTTAAATCTTTACATTCAAGGAAGGCACACACAGACCTGAATACACACTGTGTATGGCTTTCTATTGCATTTTAAAAGTCATCCAAAAACTAACTGGAAACATCATTAAGAAACCCTAATATCTGAAAGGAAAACTGACTCAAAGTACTTACAATACAAGAAAAGCTCCTTAAGATTCATAATATCATCAGAAGAGTATTTGAGATACTTGCACTACAATACAGCTATATAAGCCTAAAATTCAAAAACTTTCACAAAGTTGACTGTGAAGTTTTATAATACATTTCTTTGTAGCTTCCCCCACCAGTCTTTTACTACTGAAGCATGATCTAATGTAATAGAAGTAAGAATTACTGGAGATCAATATACTCACTTCCTTAAAAGAAAGCAAAACATTCAAATATTAAGAGTTAAAACATTAAAACACAAGTTGAAATACGAACATTAACACGAAAATGTAATTGAAGTGTTAACATGAACTATTTTCTAATTCCCTTCCTTGCATTCACTCTGTCTGTCAAGACATTTGCTGCAGTCAAGGTGTTTATAGAACTACTAGGGAAAACAATGACTGATGATACTTCAAAGAATGCTGAAGTACTGAATGTGCTACTTACCAGCTGCAAACACTGATTAACAACAATACTTTTAATTAGACCAGTAAAATAAAAATACTTACCACAATCCATTCTGCAATATTTTCATATAGCTCAGGATTAAAAATGGCTTTCTTTAACCGAGCTAGAGGGCCATCAGCATCTACCAGCCGACATCTCATAAACACATCACAGTAGCCTCTGAAATCATTACAAGGAGATCCTGGTTGCAACGTAATAGTTTTACGAGCAAAGTGTTTCTCCCACCGGCTGGAACCTGTACTTGCACATGTATCTGGGTCCACTGAAAAGTGAATAGAAATCAGATCAATTCTAATTGTTATCGTATTAAAACACATGTGCATGAATATGTTTGCACTCCATTGTTTAAGACACCTATTTTTAATAAATTTCAAGTTAATATCATCTGTAAAATAACAAAATGCATTGTGTATTTTCTAAAAAAAACAAAATAACACAATGTCCACTTGAAATCTAAAAAAAAAAAAAATTAGTATGATCTCAAACTAAGAAAAACTATAAAAAAAACTGTCACAAAATTCCTCCTATCTGTTGGTAAATTCATGCTTACGCAATCCAGACAAATCTTACTTTTTCTCATGCAGCAGACATGACACAATTCTCTATCGTCCTTGCCATCTGAGCTAGCGCATGTACATTCCTCCAGGTCATACTTCTCACAGATAGAGCCAGTACATTGCTGTTGGAGACAAAAAAACAGTTTCACCTTTAAACACACTGTCATTAGGGAAATATTAGTTTTTAAAAGCTGAAAGCGTAACTGCTGACATGAAAGATGCTAAAAAACAGAATAAATAGTTCGAATTTTTTCCAAAGCTTATATAATAAAGAATGATAATAACTATCCAATTTCAGTGCTACCAGCTTATCTGAGAATTTTTAAGGGTGATAAACTTTTTTTTTAAATAAAAACTAAAACGCTATCTTATTTTAGCGAACTCTGCAAAAGCTTCACAGCACTGGAACAAAGTGCAATTCACGTTGAAATATGATTACTCACAATCATAATTAGAAAAATAAATCAAAAGCGTATCTTCAAAAATAGTTCCTCTCAGAAAATGAAAAGACTGAAAGACTTCATTTTTAATTCCACTGTAGAGTGAATCTTCAAATTCAAATACAAAAGCCTCTGTTTATTATAAATTTGCTTCAAAATCAAGTACCTGCATAAAGACTATTTTAGCTAAAAAAAAAATGTGAAGCTAGAGGAAAAGTCATAAACTTATTTCATTAAAAACCAGACTGTGAAAATGGCAATCTAGAGCAACATCAGTTACAGCTCTTACAAGGTTGACTTCTGCTTACTTCTCATTTCAAGTAAACATAGATCAATTTACGAAAGACTTTCAACAGTTTTTAATAGCAACCATCACAGACTGTATCACCTAGGAAACTGCAGGTGGTTCAGCATAATTTCATATCCCTGCACACAGGAGGAGGAACTGCATATTTGCCAAATTCGGCATGTACTGGTAGTGTAACAAAATTAACAAAAAGGCAACCAAGACTCAAGAGAAGTACAAAAGCATAGCTGGGAGTTAAAATGCATTTTCATACATCACATTTTCACAACAAACCTTAAATTGAACTTTCTCAAGTCATACAGCTAACCCGATGCTTGTTAGCATCTTAATCTCTGTTGTACCTTCACAGTTATCTTGACTGAAAACTGCAATATTTCTATTGAAAGAAGGTGATTATCACGCTGTTCTTTATTAAGCATGAAAATTGTATCACTTCAAAGTATGCTGCTTTGCAATAAGCAACTGCAGAGTTGCACATAGCCACAAGAAACATACCCCTTTTATGCAAACTTGTGTACGCCTGTTGCACTCTGTGAAGTTTTGTTTAGGCTGGGAGGCTGGACAGAGAGCGCTGAAGCCATTACACATTCCCTCCCTCGCACAGTCCGAATCATTTCGGCACTTATCAGTCTTCAGTTTGAAATTACACTGCGCAGTACAGCAAGGGCCTTGACTAGGGCTAGAAAAAAGGAGGAAATATGAATATAAATGAGAAAGTGCAAACATTTCCAGAAGAAATACTCATCTTGAAACCTTCTCAAGCACTAGGCACATTTCTCATCTGTGCCAAGTAAAATGTAAATTGAAAGTCATTTTTCCTCCCTTGAGATAACAAGGTATTTATCAGTCACTGGAGCAATTAAACTATTTGCAACATGTTAGAAAAATACTGCAAGTGCATCTTATGTTAAAATAAATACGGACTAACAACATTTCAAGGTTTATATATACAAAACATTAAATCAGCAAGTTAAAAAATTAGTTCAGGAATAACTAACTAGCTTCACAGTATCAGTTTCATTAAAATAGGCAAGTCAAGATTTCTTTCTCTCTGATTTAACATCCATAAGAAGTTTTCTAACTTTCTGCACAAAAGACCATTTACATTCTCTAAGCAAACAAGAGAAGGGGACAGATCAGGAGAGCTTATATCAGAAATCAGTCAGTTTACATACAAAATTTTTCAAAGGAACCATATAGCTGCACTCATTTGTCCTAAACATTTAGGCTCTTTTTTGGCACAGACATGAAGGCAGCTGAGCCTCTTACAGTGAGGTACACCAGTGCATCATCCCAGCATGTGTGATACAATCACAGGAAACAGCCACTGCTTCCTGAAGCAGTATTGAAGTACATATGCCAGCACTTCACTATCAGCATGATATAAAATCTCAGAAACCAATGATAAATCAAAACAATGGAAGGCTTTTCTTTTCTCTCCCACAGAAATGACAAAAATTTGTAAGGAGAAAAAAGGCAAAAAATCACTGCAACCACAAATTCATAGAAAGCTATCCTTCTGCCACGTCTACAAAATCAAATGCATCTTCACAGCAGATGCTACTTTTAATTCCACTCACACGATAAGGATAATTTGGCACAAAAGTTTAATTAGAACAAAACCGTGTATCTTATATCAAAAAGTTGTTTTAGAGTTTTAACAGTAACTATCCTTGGCTAACCAGATGTTACAATTTATGTTGTCTCTAGAGAGGTACAAAAGTTCATGTCTTTCATGTGAAAAAAATCCACTCATGTTTTTAGATGAGGCAAAAATGTAACATCTGTTTTAAGTTACGTAACAATGAGGCACTACTAGTCTTATACTGCACCACAGCATTCAAGTCTTTAAAACCTGCTCTTATAAATCATTGTGCGTACAACACTGTCAAGATACTAGGAGGTTTACAAATATTATTTGTAGGACAGGTGTAAAAAGATAAAAATAACCAGTCATTTATATTCTTAAAACATCTTCTGGTTAGGCAATACTGTAGAAATGGCACTAAGTGAGACCTAATTTCAGAATATCCTTCTATTATTATTTGGGCAATTAATGCTTTCATGTACCCTATTATGGAAACAGCATCTTGGCCTTGTTATTCCAAACCATACAGCTTTTGCAGACTTCTGCACAACAAATTTCAGACAAAGATTATCAGATGTCAACACATTCATCTGCACTATTAGCACTGATAAAATTCTCTAGTCATAAACTTAGTATTTCACTGAATAGTCGCCTGAATAACAAGATAAGCAAGCTACAGTGTAGCACCAAGAATTGCACACCGTACTTGTGCTGATGAACTCCTCACTCCTGTATAAAGTATTTTATTTACAAGTATACTATAACAGATCTGTACAATACCTGCAGGATTTGCCTGGTTTTAACTTGCATTTTTTATCATCTGATTGGTTTGCATCATAACAGCATTCATCTTTACACTGGTCGCTGTATCCACAATCACACTGCTCTCCTTCTTCTACCAGTCCATTACCACAGATAGGTTGACCAGACTCTGAAAAATACCAGTACATTTCTGTAAAAAGCAGTACACAGAATGCACAAATGAGGAAATATTGACTTGCAACAGCATTCAGCTAGGTGAGACTGAAAGCACCTCTTCACGCTGGACTTCATACAGACTAGTAAATCAACCTGCACTACTTGCTCACTGCTCAGATTAGTCATTCATACAATTTAAGCTTCTCGGTATAAGGTTTCTTCTGATAACTTTGGGAGTTTCTTCTGTAGATAGGAAGTCTAAAGTGCTAAGAACAAGTTTTATGCTAAGCCTCCAGTGCAACAGGATCTTTTTCCTTTCATAGAGTCTGACAACCTTAAAGCAAAAGCTGATGATACTGGGATGAAATACTTCATTCTTAGTCCCAAAGCTACTTGCTGTACAATCTCACAAAATTTCTAAGAGATCACACAAAGACTTCAGAGAGAAGATAGCTACAAAGTTACATCAAATCCACAGAACAGAGAGGCTGCAGCCTTTAGCATTTCTCTAGCATTTGACCATGATGTTTCCAGAACAACAACAGTCAGGAAACGGACAAGTAGGAAGGCATCTCTGGAGACAGTATTGTACAATATTCCACCCAGAGCAAGGTCAAATGCAGTAGGTTCCCAAGGGCTTTGTCCAGACAGATTGGAGTATCTCTAAGGACAGAGACTCTACAGCCTCCTGAGCAACCAGCTCCAGTGTTCAATCACCCTCACAGTAAAAGCAAGACAAAGCCATGCACACAAAAAACAAACCATCACCTTAAAACATGGAAAATCCTGTTTATATTTGTGTCATTTTCTCCTGCCCTTTCATCGGGTGCCACTAAGAAAAGTCTGGATCTGTTTTCTTTACTCTCTCTTACCAGGGATTTATACAGACAGACAGGAGCATCCCTCATAGCCTTCTTTTCTCCAGATAAAGTCTCCAGGCTCTCAGTCTCTCCTCACGTGTTATACACTCCAATCTCTTAATCATCTTTGTGGACCTTTACTGGATTGTCTCCAGTACATCCACATCTTTCACATACTGGGGAGTTCAGAACTTGACACAACACTCAAATTCACACACATCTCAAATTCAACCGAATCTTCCAGTGAAGTGAATAGCAAAACAAAAAGCATTAAAACAAATTCTAATTAAACTTAATATTAACAACTTATCTGTTTTGCTTTCAGGATAACTATGTACATACCAACAAAGCAGTTATTTCTCTTTTTCTCAAGAACTTGGCTGATATTTCGAATACTACAGAGAGAGAACTTGTTGTTATTAAGTTTATCCCCAGATGTTGCTCTTGCATACATGATATAATTCCCATTTTCTTTCTGTCCCAAGTTCTTGGACTCCCCTGGAGTGCACTCCATTCCAGAATCATGCTGCAAAACAAAAAATTTAAAGTAGTTCTGTTAAGACAGTGCTCCCTTCTTGTTCTTCTATATATGCATGAGATATCTGGATTTGGTAGCTTTACAAAACTGAAATTTTGGCTTTGTTAATCATAAAACACTACTTTACACCTTACAGCTTCTCAGAACATAAGGAAAACGAAGTTTACATTGACAACTGTAACAAGTTTTTCAAGTCTAATTTATTTGAATTCTTGAGAACGTATACCCAAAATTCATGTCCCAGAATGAACACTGACAAAAAAAGATTCCATCTTCTAAAGAGACTGATTTATGATCATAAAAAGTACTGGGTGGAAGAAAAGCTGAAGGAGATAACTGAAACAGCAGTCCATCTTTTTTCTTGGTTTGAGGAAGGAGCAAAGAGAACTTCAGAATAGAGCAGAAATCTGTTTCTGTCTTTCAATGACAAGTCTAATATCCAGTATGATGCATCGCAGATTGGCACACTAGCCTTTACACTGACAAAAAAAATGAATTGTGAAGAGTAAGATGAAGTTCAGTGCTGTTCTGACACACACAACTTTTCAGAAATATAATCTATGTTTCCAAAAGTAGTAGGTGAACATTACGTTTAACACACTCATGAGAATCAATTATTATAATTTGGAACAATCAAATGTTCACTTGTACATGTTTCCTTGGATCAAAACAGAACTCAGAGAAATTGAGAGAACCACCTTCCAAGCTACTCCAAGAGACATTTCACTCAGTGAGACTAGTTTTTCAGTTTCACATGCTCATATTTTCAACTATAATTGGAACATTTGTTCCTACTCAAAGCAGTTGTGTTAGGGATTTTTCCTCAAGGCACATGAAGTATTCATATGCAAGCATCTGCTTCTGAGGAACTCATTTCTGTCATCTTAATTTCATTTTACTTTCTAGAGAAGAAAACTTACATAAATAAGTTTTAAGAAAAACTAAAACAGCCCTCCCAATTATTCTCATTTCCAGCAAATCCAAAAAAGTCTCATGCTTTTGGTTTGTCACAAGCAAATCACACCCCTATACTACCAGAAGGAAGAATTTTGTTCTAAAATGTCATTGTAGGTATCTCAATCCTCTTCACATTTTTCTTCTTTTTAGGTAATAATCTAAGTATAAATAATTGAATGAAAAAAAGAGTTTTGTTTTCTTGTCGAATAAAGCATCATTTAATTCTGCATTGCTTCTTCCTCTGCTGTAGTATAAACCAAAATACATCTGAAGGATTTAGGTGACCGTAGTCTCCAGTAAAAAACAAAGTTTTAGGAAACAGTAATGGTTTCTGTACAAGACACTGAACTAGTAGAAATAATCCACAAAATCAACCCTTGCACCGATGTTGTAAAATAGAAGGAAGACTTACTTCTGCAACTTGCTTTTTGTACACAACAGCCATGCACTCATGATCATATTTTACTTATTCATAAGTAGTGGTAAAAACTGCACTCTAAAGCGGTGCACTTCAAAGTGATTGAAAGCAGCAGATCAATAGTAATACTCACAGGCGAGCCAAAGTTATGTCCAACCTCATGAGCAAAAGTGATATGCGAAACCTTGGGAGGAACGTGAGAGCCGTAGTTCTGAACAGTGATGATTCCAGTGTTCAAAGACTTCTTCTTACCATCAGAATACAGTTTGCTCTTTTCACATATTCCACCAGAGCTCCCTGTATTTAGGCAAAAGTATAAAAATCACTCTGGAAAAGAAGCACTGTATCACTTTCATCTGAGATTTGGAACAAGAAACAGCTTGCTACCTCAATGGATCCTCACAAACCAGGAGTAGGTCTGTGTAATTAATACTAATCCAAACTTTGAAAGGAGATTAAGTTTATCCGTGCTAATGCTCTCAGCACTGAATGAGTTCATTCACACAAGAAATTAGGTTTTTTAGAGCAGCTATTAAGCAAGAGCTATTTTGGGCTTTTCGGTGCATGTACAAGCCCTGATTTTATCATAGTTGTAGAACCTGACAAACAGCAGGCAATGTCCAACACAGGTAGACTCAATCTACATCTCATTTGGATTTTACTAAGTAAAAAAAACAAATTAAAAATTGAACAGTACAGTCATGAAAGATCTTCTGTCACGGCAAAAACATTTACTAAAAAAATGCCTAAGATTAGCAACATGACCTTGTCAGCAGAAGTGGTTCCTTCTCTTCACTGTAAAAATCTGAAGCTGAAAATGATTTTGATGCGTGAGTTAATCAGACTTGTTTAGAAGGTCAATATTCAAGGGCATCACACTTTATTTTGAAAAGTCTTGAAATTATTACTCAACTTCAAATTTTTCTGTAACTGAGGTTTGTACTGAGATACTGTGAACATTTTAAAATTCAGCTGTTCTACTCCTAAAAAACAGTGTCAAGAAAACATTCCCCAAGGAATTCCCTTGCTTTCTGAAGTAAACTTTTATTTTAGTGAAATATCCCATTTAACCTATGTCAGTACATGCATTAAGAATGAAAATCTGAAAATCTCTCAAAGTAACTTGATTTTTTGCCAGTTAAATCTTCTTTTTGGAAAAAGGGCTTATGGAATTCACACTCCAATTCCCCAGTGCTTGTTTATTGTATACACTAGATTAATCATCACAGATCCAGTTTCCTATTTACAAAGGTAACTTGTGTATCATGCATCCTACGGTTCTTCCACAATCACTAGAATTAGCATTCACATGTTCTCTTAACATACTTACTCTACTATGAATACTCTATGAATGCTCATTTGAGCATTTTACTCTCCTAAAATGAAAAGCAGATGTCACAGCAGAAAACTTTCTCTTTAGTTAGTTTAGTTCAGCACAAATCCAGTACTCTTTAGCTAACACGTTTCAGAATAAAGTACAGCAGCAGAAAAAGGTTATAATTTAAACCCTTAGGGAGATGTTGCTATAATGTTTCTTTCACCATTACTCAAACTCCGTTATAGCTCTTCATAATGTTCTCATAGAAGTATCCAGTCTCCTGCAAAGTCTCATAGACCTGTTACTTCTTTCCCTTCTGTAGCTGCTACGCAATCAAGAATTAAGCTATAGAACGACTGATCGTTCTCAATTTTTGTGGAAGTTTACACAATTTTGGATTTGTGCAGAGCTATAATTAAAGAATTTTTATTTCTTTGAATTGAAAAGAGTAACCACTTTTAAACATACTAATTTATAAAACTAACACGTCCTAGGAAAACATCAAGATGCTGCACACATGAAAATCACTGTTTTACATATAGTTTTTAGCATAGCAAGAGATACTAAGACCCAAAATACATGACTAGATTGAAACTACGAGAAGCAGATCAAGAACACTTACATAATTATTCTGTTAACTCCCAGAACAAAATATCCCTGGTTTTACTTATGTATCAAAAATATTTCCAGTACTACTTAGAAAACCTAAAGTTTCTGCAGTGTTATTCTACTAGAAAATGAAAACTGCATACTTCTGAGCTCTCTCTCTGCATGCAGCAGGAATGCTTCTGCCTCCTTTGTCACTTTACTGGTTATTTGTACCTGCCATAAATAAAAAGCCATCCAATGTCACCTCTGTCAACTGAAAGAAATATGCTCTTCCTTATTGCGGAGGTATTGCTCATCATGAAGACAACAAGACTCACTGAAGTGAGATATCCTGCTTCTATTACAAAAAAATCATATGAAACCAAAATTGTGAAATGTTGGTTCTGAAAAGTCTGCTTCCTGTCAGCTTACATGAAAGTTCCTGCTTTTCTTCTTTGAACCTACCTACAGTGCTTCCTTAATACCACAGTGTTGAAGGTTTGGATTCAATTACCTGAAGGGGCTCCAACCCAAGCCAGACCAAGGACTCCATCATCAAAATCACGGTCTGTAAATACATAGGCCAAGCAATAATCATCATGATTCTGTTCTGAGTTCAGTTCCAGAAACTTTTCCACACCAATGTTAGGAAATCTGAAGGGATTTGAAGAGTCCTTCTCATCTACAGTTGTGTTAATCTAAAAGTAAAATGAAACAAACTGTTATAAGTGATTCATTTTAATTGGATTTGTAAGTATCAGCCAAGAGGCTTATCGCTGTCAATATCTTGTTACGTTACAGCTGAAGATGTTGCTGAAGATTTACAGCTAATGACATATTACAACTCCAACGTTTGGAAAAACAAGTTCTAACAGTAAAGAATTACGTTTGTTTAGTAAATCCTCCTTATTTGTTTTTCCATTTTACCAGTACCTGCAAGATAATAATTATCCTCTGATTATTATATTTATAATATTTATATATAAAAGTAAATATATATAAAAAAACACATATGAAACATAAGAAGTTGATTTGGTATGAGTTGACTACACCTTCAGAATGATGTAGCATGCTTTTGACAACGCACACCAAAATCAAATGAAGGGGGTAGCAAGTTATTAGTAAACAAAGACACCCAATATTAAATACTGACAGTGAACAGTAACAGGTGAACAGACCTGAAAACACAACAGGTCTTTTTAACACGCAATGTAGTTGAAGCTGCAAGTATTTCCAGTATTACTACTTACTCTTATTCGCTTCACCATAAAGCTGATGTTACGGATTCCTGAGAAATCTGTTGAGCGGTAAATTGTGTCAATTGCTTTAACATGGCTGGATATCTGTCAAAAAAAACAAAACATCTGTAGTTCAAAGATCTATGCAGTACACCATAGCTCATCTTAAATAACAACAACTGCACAGCCTATACTTTGTTATACATACACATCATTACGCAATATAAGTCCTAACAGGCCTTTTAAAAGCAAACACTGATGGCAAACTTTGTACGTACGAGGTTATGAAGTGATTTATTCCCAACGTTAACACGACAGGTGAAAGCAAAATCTTTAGTAGTCATTTATTTTTACATAATTATATTAACTAGAAATTCAGACAATTATTTGTGATACTCATTCAGCTCGTTGTTACTATAAATAGTACTGTAATTAAAATTGTATTCAAAGCATTGTACTTTTTTTTTTTTGAGGAAAAAATTTTAGAGCATTATTCTTTTATTTCTGGTAGAAAAACACATCTGAAAAAAAACCTTATCAATTAACTTTTCCAATAAAATAGAAACACTAACTCACTGAACTCCTGACCTTGAAGGTGACTTCAGAGCTTTGGAAAAATGTGACTCATCTCAATTACAGATGTATAGTGTGATGAACAGTGCAAGACAGATTTGTAAATAGCAGTGCAATTTTCTACTTCAAGAGAAGCATAATTAAGGAGCTACATATATTTTTTAGCAATAAATGGTGAACAAAAAATGTTTTCCTATTAAAATGAAAAGCATCTGCCTTTAGTTACCACTGCTTTTCTGACCTTCCACTATACCAGACGCTACAGGAACAGAACTCAGTGCTATTAACTCACAGTAGTTGGAGCTAAAATTTCAAACAAAAGACTACATGAGTGTTAACAGAGAAGCCTGGCAGGTTGTCAAACAGAACAAAAGTTTTCAGGAGGTATTTGTCTAAGTAAGAGAGAAGAGAAAAGAAGTAAAAATATAAAATAAAATCAGACAAGCCTGCTTAGGTTGTTCAACAAACTGCAGTTGTAATTATTAACTAAAGGAAGCATAAGTGTCTGTGACCTCTTTCACCACCATATTGAGTACTTTTAGCGAAATAATGCATCAGTAATGCCACAGTGCCTGTAACAAAGACAGGGTGACTGAACAAATGAAACTTAATTGCGTATATTAATGCTCATTTAATTAAAATTAGTCAGAAATAATCAAAATAAGAGCCGATTGTTTAAACAAAGGGCTTAGAAATACCTGTGCAATTACAGCTTCCCTTGTTCCATAGTGCTTATAGAACAGATGATCAGTCTGAATATATAGCTGACAAGTATTTTTTTCAGCTTGAGTGGCACGTTTTTTTCTTAACAGCTGAGGACCATTGCTGTCAGGCTCTTCAGAAGGCTTCTGCATGCACATGGGAAACAAATACGTTAATTTGTAGATCTAATAGATCTACAACACAGCAATAATTTCTTTTCTAAACACACACTACTAACGTGAACAGATTTTTATTAGTTTTCTTTGACTTACAATGTTTCATGAAAGTTGATTTAAACTGGAGCATACGCTACAGTCAGTCTTCAAGTACACAATCTGTCTGAATGACAACTCAGCCAAATCCTTCCAAGCATTTTGGCTTTTCTATTACAAAAGGCAGTCAATTTGAAATACATTTTTCTCATCCATGTGATCTTGCAAACTTTTTTTTCTTAATTCTTTTTAAAGATGAAAAAACTGTTTGTAGATTAAAACAATATTGCTGTGGGATTTAAATGCATCCTCACTAACACGGGTTACTTCATATTGTCACTACCTTGGTTACCTCAGCAAACACAAGTACAAAGTCAAAATAAAGCTCATTACTTAGAGCTGTATGTGCTAACACTTGTGTTATGGCATTCACTGGTCTGATAACACACACTAAAATTTTTAAAAGTACATTTCTGGGAAAACACATTACTTTTACTAACATTGAACTGCATCACACTGTTGATTGTGTCTTCAACATCTGAAGTTACAATTTAAATATACTTGAAATTGCTGATGCTATTTTACTAACCGTAGTGCATCATTATGTTAGCATATCTTGAACATCACAAAATGATGGCAAAAGTTCAAAATGTTCAGAACACAGTTAAAATTAAAATGAACTCAATTTAGTGTTGGAAACTGTTGAAAAAAATCCACAATTTCATGACAAGCGGTGCAACACTGAAGGCAAACATAAAACTAAGACTTTAAAAAAGATAAGCAAGATGCTTCCATAGACCACTGACCTCCTATTACAGGCAACCTGCAGCATACTTGAACCCCTTCAAACTTGTAGCATTGCTGCTAAGACCCTCCTACTCGTATCGGCTTTGTTTACTACTGGAAGCACTCATATTACAAGAGTAATATGAAAGCCCACAAAAAATATGAAAATTCCTGCTCCTCAAGGACACATATACTAATTTCAGATCAAGTGATCTTGAAACTTCCTTCTCAACTGCAATTCCTCATCACAAGCTTAACTAAAAAATCCATCTAAAATTGTCTAAAAAATCTGAGACCATGTGGGACTCAAGACGAGGAGCTAGCACATCACAGCAGCAGAAGCAGTAAGAAAAAGAACCTGGAAACATTTTAAGAAACAACTAGAATATTTCAGGTTAGACATTTTCGTGCAGTTGTTCCTTGCAACACAGAGGGATGATACCTGTGACCAAAAGTAGGAAAGAAATCATATAAAGAAACAGGAAATTATTACACTGATTTCTAATCAGTATAATTGATTATAGCCTGTGTAGTACCTCTGTTGTTGGTTCTTCTATACCAGTCATCTGGTACTTCTGCATTCTTTCAAATACTGAATGATCTGCACATCCTCCTTGTGGTCCATATTTATGAGGATATTCTACAAAGAGGAAAGCCAGGCTGAGGTTTCAAACTCAAATGCATAAGTGTCAAAATATTTTATATTTTAAAATAAATATAGGTAATACAACAAATATAGTTTTATCACAGCAACTTTTTCAGTTTGTATCTAATAAGCTCACACAGTTTCTGAAGGAAGCATTCTAAGACCTAAACAGCTGCCTTTTTCCATTCATCGTTTTGACTAAGATACAGTCTAAAGCTTAACAAACCAAAAATACTATGATTGCTCCCTAAAATTGTTTTCTTACAGATATCAAAAGAAAATAGGAAGTGAGCAATGTATAACGTAAGAACAAGAGTTATTATTTGTGCATCTTTACAGACTCACTTGAACAAATAGCAAGACTAAGGAAATGGAACTCGATAAATTTAATATTTGAGATCAAATATATCAAAGATAGTTTGGATAAGACAAGGTTAGTTTCATTTCATCAATATATAATCAAGCTCTAAATTTCACACTTCAATCATTAAAACCTGAGGAAAACGAAACAGCAAACAAATTTAAGTACAGTATCCTTGTCATGCAGCTAAATGTACTGGAGTTCTGTTAAAAAAAAAATTCAAGATAGGTTTATAGTCAAAAATATTGAAAGACTGTATTCGATAGACCCAATGATAAGCTTGAAAGGACAAATAAATTAACAAATAAAGTACTATTCCAATCTTTATTTCCCCCAACCACACTTTTACAAGCGTTAAAAG
>JAOWBP010004028.1:3582457-3594940 GCA_028571105.1 Tragopan temminckii | reverse complement strand
TTTTTCTTTTTTTTTTTTTTTTTTTTTTTTTTTTTTTTTTTTTTTTCATTTTTGTTCTAGCTAAAATCGCAAAAATGCTCAAGGACTATGAGAAATGCAGCCCCTATGATATCTCTTGCCTGATTTCTGGGAAGCTTCCAGCATGTTCCAAAGTTCAAAGCCTGAAATACCGGGATATACATACACACAAAAAATAACCTCAGTTATTTTTGCTCAGTTCAGTGAGGCAGACAGGGAAAGTGCAGCTGGCAAAAGTGGGTGAATGTTTCCTAGGATGGTTTTACAAAATAAGCCATGGTGCCAGAGATTGTGTCACTCCTTGCAAAGCTCTTACATCAGCCAATCTTTATCTGGAAAAAAAATCTGTTGAGCTACAGTGGGACAGAACCTCTCCCAGTAAAGAAACCTATACATGTGACAGAGTGGTAATAATTGGTTAATTAGCAAAAAAGCAAAGTAATCCCCCACTCCTACAGCCCAAAAGCTCTTGTCCAGGACTAAGTAAACTGCAAAGCCATGAATAAAAGAAGCAATAATGGTTGTGAAAGCAGTATACTTCGTACAAAACAAACGTTCATTTTAAGTAATAATCCTTACTATATTTTAGCAAACGTGTCCCAGAGGATGACTACTAACACAGAGCTCAGATTAGAAACAACATCATGGAAGCAACACTTATTGAAAAGGACAGAATATCTACAGTATAAAGTTAGAATTCAGAATACTTACAATATAAACACTATAATTACATAACAGCATAATTACATTTAATTACCTGAAAGGTTAGCAAAGAAGTACTAAAAAATAAATGAAACTTCAGTAAATGGAAGGTTTTGCTGACAGGTTGGTCAGGTTCAGGTAGAAGAGAATGTTATCTATTTTTAAAAAAATATCACTCAATGCAAATCCATAGAGAAAATTATGGGAGTTATTAAACTCAATGTAGAGGAGTAATTGATGGACCTAATTCAAAATGGACTGAGCAGAGAGCAACTTTTCCTGCTTGCAATGCCAGTTATTTAGTTTAGGCTGTCTCCAATAAATCCATGTTGCTGCTGTAAAATGAAATGAAGAAGAAAGAGGAGAAATAGCTTCACTACTTTCATTTCTAACAACTGACCTAGGCCCCATGGAAAAGGTATGATACACCTCCAGCTGATAGCTACAGGAGCCTGAAAGCAAGCAAGATTCACCAATGTTCAATACAGATGTGAGTAGAGTATCTATTAACAGGTACACACTTTTTTGGAGAGGAAAACAATAACAAGCAATCAAACCAACCAACAAAAAGAAAAGCACCAAATAACCAAACACAAAAAGCTAATTTAATCATTAAATGCTATCACAGCAACGTTAAGTCTATAACAGTAGACTTAGTGCAAAGAACAGATTAATAGATAGTAGCCAGTATGTTCTCCAAATACAGTTTGAGTTTATTATAAATTCTCGTGTTGTCTGTATCACCAGGCTGAACTAGAAACACTCAAAATGCACAGATCAGCAATGATAGCACCAGACTAAAATTTGAGTGTGGGGGTGGTGGGAAGGGTGCACAATTGTCTTTTTGTTTTGGCTCTATTTTCTTCAATTAGCTTGGTAGAAATTGCTTTTATATATAATTCAGCTATCAAAATCCACTTCTGTCACCTGCTGTTAAAAATGATCTTTTTCTTCCTTTTTTTACTGTAAGATTTTACAGAGTAAATAAAAATAGCTGCTTTGGTAACTTGTCAGCATTTTGGAGCTGAAATGCATTCAGCATTCTAGTACAAATAAAATAAATGTAACTTCTCAAATCCTATTGAGAAATGCCTACTTAATATTCCTAGAAAATTCACAATCCTTCTAAAAATAGGAAAATAACAACACTTACTGTACAGTGACTGTACTTGACTCATATTTTCTTGTAAAATTTACATTTCTTAAGCATGCCACATCAAATCAGTTTATCATTTCTTATTCACCTGAACTTGTTGCTGGGAAGTAGCAGCCCTTGTTACCAAATACCATCATCAACAATAAGAGTTACTCTCTAGATGTCTGTTAAAATAACTATATTTCCCTAATGTTTAAGTCATGCTTACCTTCCTTGTTTTCTTCATGTGCTTTTCCATCAATATTAGTATGGTTCTGAGTACACACAATGCTCAGCTTCCATTGAAGTTTGTTATAGCTGTAGCTATCAGAACACTCCATTATCACACAGTTCAGATTTTTAAATTTCTGAAAGCAGAGACATGGCAGAGAGATGCCACTCAGTAATTCTTTCTTGTAAAAGCCATCGCTGGGAACTTTCACAGCAACACGTGTAGTTAAAATGGGACTGCTAAGTTGGTGCTCAGCGAAATGGAACACAGCAGCAACCTTCAAAAGTTAGATTTCATTTCTGCTATGAACTATGGCTAAGTTGATCTGTTCATTTAAAATAAAGTGACACACTAATCAAGATTTCCCTAGTTTCCTTCAAATCTATTGCCCAACAGTTTAAGTCTAGTAAGAGCTATTTCTGTGATGAATTATTTTTTTCTAGACTCTGTATGAAGAAGAAATTGATCTAGTTCCTAGCCACACAGTACAAAAATTATGGCTAAAAACATTTTTTAGCTTTTTTAAGAGCATTTTACCGATCTTAATCAACACTCTTTCGTTATTCCCTGCCAGCAAAGGGCAGAAAATAGTCCTTCCTGATTTCCAGAGTTAACAATTATATAGCAGTTGAAAAATCCAAAAATCCATACTATTTTTATTAAGTTTATGAGCCTTTGATAAACCCAGCCTACTTGGCACACTATTAGAATACTTGGGTTGTTGGAGTGTTCCTGTTGATTTTTCTATGTGTTTTTCAACAGAGGTCGCCAAAGGCAATCTGAGAAGAACTAGATAGTGAGTAAGTCTCAGTAGGTGCCCCACTGTCATAATGCTGTGGGATTCATTCAGCAGCATTCACTGGTACACCACTAGCTGTAAAAAATGTGGGTGACATAATTATGCTGGTGGTATTCAGGTTTTTTTTGTTTGTTTTTGGTTTTTTTTTTTGTACCAGAAGAGAAATTCCATTTTAAGCCCAAAGGCAGACAGGAATGAGAACAAACTTGGCTGGAGCTGGCTCTGCAATGGACAAAGGCCATGCTGACAGTGCAGCTTCTCAGATTTGTCTGGGATCTCATATCGACATATTTTGTCCATTTCAATGTCAAGGTGCAGCTGACATTGAAACACTGACATCATTCGAGCTTAAAAAGCAATCCCCAAACTGACATCACTTCTCTTATCATAATCAACTATAATGAAAAAGCTAGCAGAGGTGATTTTAAAATTTTTATGTGTTTTCCATACGTGGAGTCATTGAGGGGAGACTGGAGTCTAGAACTCACATCAGTGACACAATGGATTTCCTACATGGAGTAGCATGCACAGCTTCCTTTCGGACAAAACACACTGGTCTATGTTTAGTTGCTTTAGAACAGGAGAGGGAAGATTTCAGTTGGATATTTGAGGATGTGGATTTGCTGAGTCTATATAAAACAGCTCAATACAATCAAAGGCTACAGTGTTTTGTAAAGCAAATATTAAACTCAGGGTTTTTTGTTTTTTGTTTTTTTTTTCAAATGATGAAGAAACCAACTTGAATGTTTACTGGATATTAGCACAGCTCTGTAGAGATATACCAAAGGAAAAAGGGAATTATGTTCTGAACTGGATAAAGAAAGCAAGATGTTGTGTCCTATGTGCATTATAACATTACCATCTGCAACTTGTCCACATAAACTATGATAGATTATTATACTTTTTTTTTTTTAAATAAAAATTCAGCTCTGAGGATTCTAAGTTGAACTCAGATATAAGGACAAATAGCAAAGTGGGTAAATTAATCTACTTGGTGTTTCAGGTATGACAGAAGCAAACGATTATGTTTATCTGTGTAACCTTTTGTCTGCGCTACCAAGTTGGATACTAGAGATGAAACAAATGGAAGTTTACAGAGACAAAAGAGCACACTGAGATAATTACAGAGCTTTCTGTAGCTTAACAAAAGGGAAAAATTCAAAATTATTTCTAGCTACAGAAATTTATATGTTGCTTGCTGAGAATATGACAATATAATGCATAGGCTCTATTTGTAGCTGTATAATTTCCGTATCTCTATACTACAGTGAAAAGACTATAATATTCACAGTAGGATTGAGAGAGTGTTACATACAAACCAATTTATCTGACGTACATTTCAAAAACCAGAGAAATTAAGAAATTCTCTGAAGTGGTCTTCTGGAAGTTATTGATTCACTGCATGTGTGTGTCTCATGCTGTGAACAAGCATCCTTTCTCAAGTCAAAGGTAACTGCCTATAGCCCTCTCCCAGCTATTCATCATTTCCTGAAAGCTACCATTTTATCTAACACATACAGTCCATCAGCTCAAGTAAGCATCCCCTAGTTTGCTTCAAGCAAAATAAATTAGGTTATTATAAACAGTTAAAACATGTGATTTGAGGCTGTCTATCTTATTTTGCTTGTAACAAATAGGCAGTGAAGCACTGAAAACAGAACTTAAGGATGGTAATCTCTGTCTGGTGGGAGGTAATAAAAAGCTGGATGTGGTAACCTCTCTGCTGGCACAGATAGATGAATGCAGTTGAGCATGTGTTAACACTATCATGCATGCTCCTTAAGTTCTAGTATTCCAGAGCAGTTATGTACTCTGAATCTTGTTCAGATCTTTATATATAAAGGAGACTCCACATCCAAATAGATTTGTATCTATTGTTGCAAGAAAAAAAAAAAAAAAGGCAACCTAAAAGGTTGTAATTTTTCTGCAAAGTGAATTTAAATATAGTAAAAAGTTATTCTGGAAAAGGAGAACTTTTAAGGAAGAAGTACTGTTTTATAAGAGGATATAAGAAGATATGTCTCCCATTTTGAGTCTTTAATTCTTTACAAATGAATAGCAGTCCCTCTTTCTTTGCCCTACAAAATATGACAGATTCTAGACATGCCAAGTTGAATCAGGAGCATGACTTAGTGCTATAAACACCACCTATACACAATATGGGAAAGCAGCTTTTGAGAAACTGTAGTAGTTATGAGGACAATGCAAAATTGAATTCTTAGGCAGAAATTCCATTCTGCACAGAGGGATAATCTCCATGTTTGCATATTTATGTTTCCTCCTCTTCAGACCTTATGGCCTTGCATTTACAGAGAACTTTATGAGATTCTGATCTGCAACTGTGTCCAGTTGCTGCCATGCCCTCTGGAGTACCCCTGTTTCTATCCACAGTTTTACAGGATCAGGCCACTGGTTCAGCCTCCCTTTTTCTTGCATGTCTGAACGCAGCTAACTGGGCACGGGCGTCCAGAGTTGCCATTGGGATTTTACTCACACAGCCATTCTTATGACTGATTGCATGATAATTCTTATTACACGCCTTAGAATCATAGAACAGAATCATAAAATCATGAAGGTTGGGAAAAGACTTTTAAGACCACCTAGTTCAACCATCCACCTACCACCAATACTGCCCACTGTGCTCCTTATTAGTACTTCATCTACACCTTTGGCACATCTATAGTTCACACAGAACGGTTGGAAAGATGCATCATTCTAACACTGTTCTAGTCCTTATTGTACATTAGCCACGTTCAGCAAGGGCAGCTACTTACCAAGTAGCAAAAATGGCTACCTGGCCAAGCAGCTGACACACTGATCTCTCTTCTGGGCAACTAAATATAAGAAACTGCGATTTCTTGATTGATAACAAACCATTATTTCCCCCACATTGAATTCATAAGAAGTTTTGTTTCTGCTATGTCCCCCCTAAAGCATTAAAGAGGAATGTGATTCCAGCTGTTGTGTTAGGTTTGATGAGCTACTTCCATGAAGCCAAATACGACTTGTAATTATGTGAAGAATTTTTAAGTTCTGAGCCTATGTACTTTGTTCTGGTCAACTGAACACAGAGGTTATAAAATCAACTTTCCAAGTGCTTTGAAAGATACTTTTTCTTATGCTAATAGATAAGTACAGGAGATTTGAGCTGGCTACGTTGATATTTTTAACAGAATAATCTTGAGCAAATGGAAATGTAAATTTTTAAATAATCATTGCTGTTGGAAGACATAAATGCTTTATACAAGTCCTTAGGTAACTTCTGTTTTAAATTTCTGTCATGCTTCTCTTTGGAGTTTCAAATGCAGAGTTTCAGGGAGCAAATATCCCATTGATTCTGTGATCTCATTTCTTTCCTACGTTGTCTGATGACTTAGTAGTTATCTGACTTCAGCATGTGTAATTTCAGCTTGCTAAGTCTGGAAGCTAACTAAGGGTGATGTGAAAAGTGAATTTTCACATTGACTGAGTGAACTGAATGAGATGAGTGCAAAAGTCATAGCAGCACTGCTCAGGAACGGGGCCATAGGACCTCTGAGTTCTCTGCTGTAACCTCCATGGATGTACAATTCCCAGGACCATGCCTTGGCAGCAGTGGCACCTTCACCAGTACTGCATATGTCTCCGTAAAATTGCAGTGAGTTATTTCCCTGCAAAGTATGATGGTGCACATCCAGGCACCAAAGCAGCATACTGCCCCTACCCAGCAAATCTCAGCAGGGATCCTCACCAGCTGAAAAGCATCCACCACTAATAGCTCTAGGAGTAATAATTTCTAATTCTCAGTGTCTCCACTCTCAGTGACATCTTCCTGCTTTTGTTGTTGTTGTTTGTTTTTTAATTAGCTCCAGTCACTAATGCAGCTAATCCATCCAGCTAGTCTCCAGCTCCCTCAACCTTTCTTCACAGGAGAGGTGCTCCAGCCCTTTGATAGTCTCAATCTAAGCATTTACACTTCAAAGCAACACACCACAAACACATCAATTTCAGTTTTACACTAACTGCAATATTTTAAATTGAAATCATCTTTTCTTTCTACATTCCTAAACCACTGCAAAACAGTTGTACAAGGCTACCAGGGATTTCATTAGAGATGTTGTCCTGACTTTTTCCAGATAGCTAGTGTGTTACCCTTTGGTGGGTGGGTGACTCACTCAGAAGCACTGAAGATTATAGGATCTGGACATCAAACAGCAGCTTTCTTTCTCTTGTAGTAAAGTGTCAGTAACAAAGTAGGTTTCTTTTTTTTTTTTTTTTTTTTTTTTTTTTTGAAAGCTATCTTCTATAAGCCTATGTCATTTATCAGCAGATTTATTCTTTACTGCTGTTGTCTATTAAACTGAGTAATTGCTATCAGCGCTACCTGATTTTTTCCAATACACATTAGAAAACACAGGAATTGTTATGATATTTATCTTCATGTTATCTGAGTTCTTCCCAAAGGTGACTGGTTGATAACACTAAAGAGGCAGAACTCAAAGCAGAGGCTACAGAGACTAACGTTGTCTGCGACAAACAAGGAAATTAAATTAGTAACTTCACCAATCAGCTAATGTCCTATCCACAAGCATACGCTACTGTTTATTTCCCAAGAAGTACTGCTAATTACCTGGGTGCAAGGTACATCCAGATAATTAGCCTGCATGTACCTTGGATAAAACCACCCAGGTTTAGATGGTCAGCATGCAGTGCTTTTAGTGGTGTCATCTCACGTGATGCACTTAGGGCTCTGTGTGCTAATTCAATTTGGTGATTTACTGCCCTTTCTCTTCTAAGCTATACCCAGGTTACATGCAAACTTGGTGAATCATCCTACTTGCTAAGGAGCCAAACTCAGCATGATCAAATTCAACATTTGTCATAGAAGGGACAAGCCCACTATGAGATTACTCCTTGCGTGATTCTTACAGGGGAGCTTCCACACGCTGAGATCCAACAATTAGCCAGCTGACTGTCATCTGATTTCCAGCAAAGCAGTTGTAATTCAGTAACACCATATACATACATATGCCGTGCAGTTCATACTCACTTCTTGGACATGAAAGAACTCGGAGATCTAAAATCTGTTAACAATAATAATGCTCAGAAGCTATGTCAGCAGGCAAAGCTGTAAGGGGACTAAAGTTTCTAGAGCACTAGGCAGGCTCAGGGAGCTCCTGAGGTGAAAGCCCACAAACCAGTCACAACCCATGAAAGGCACTAAGTGCTCCCAGCTCCCACCGATTTCAAAAGGAAATCTGCAGGCTCTTTGTTAGCCTTGCTGCTGCGTGATCAACTATGAAGAACTTATTTTTCACCATCTGGCAACTGAAGTCTTAATTCTTTGTTTGTGCTTTCCGGGCTGTCAGATTTAATATGTCCATTGTTTAATGATCCCATCCTCACCTTTAACAGAGGATTTTTCCTTTACAGAGGATTTTTCTGTTTTCATCCCTGCAAATGCCACAATCAAAATTCTTAAATTTTCACTTCTGGAAGATGAGATTTCAATAAGTAAAATAGGCATTTCTTTTGGAAAAATTTCATAAATCCAATTTATCAAGCCCACAAATCTAACATTTATAGTAAAAATTAATATTTTCCATCTTTGTTGGATTTTCTTGACAAAAGCAGATCCAATTTGTTTGGGCAAAACAAACCTGGCTTCAGTACACTTCCACTGTGCTGCCCCTGTTGGATTCTGTAGCATAGCTCCTGGTGACAGAACGCAGGGCAGTTCCGTTAGCCATCCAGCAGCAAATCCAATAGCATGAGAAATACGTCAGCAGCTCATTTGTGGTTCAGTTAATTTGGTTCAGTAAATTTCTTCCCAGTGAAATATCACAAGCAAAGACCAAAGAAACTCAAGTGAACCATTTTTCTTTTCATATTTGTATGTTCGTGAAGACTGAAGGATTCTGGAGAGAATGAACAAGAGCAGCTGATGAATGTAGACAGTCTGCATTCCGTTTCCAACATGGAAAACACTTATAAAATAAAACCCCATTCCAAGTAGGAAAACAATGTCCTATGGAAAATGGTACTTCTGTTCAAAGTGCATTTATTATCAGAAACTTGTTAAGAGGGGAAAAAGCAGCTTTGTCTGACTGGGAGTCCAGAACTTTGCTCATAGACCAAAAGCATCATGGTAAACTAACATAAGCATCCCTGCAGAACCCTCTTTATGTCTGTCCTGGCTTTCAGATTCTTCTGCTGACAGGGTCTACTTAGGGCAAATTGTTGGGAGACACTTTTTGGATCTGGAACTTTTTCTATTGCATGCTTTCAAACAACAGGTGTAGTCCATATATTTGTTCATTTTCCCAATTGTTTGGGGATAGATTTTAGTAATGCTTGCTGAGCCCAAATTTATGCTAACAAATCTTCATATACACCAATGTGAGATCACTCTTAATAAAAGAGAAGAAAGTAGTACTAGAGTGCTGAGCAGAAGTACTCAAGAAGTTTGTGAACTACAGCTCACATGGTAACAATGATCATAAGGCACAAGTTCATCTATACACAGAAAATCACAATAAATATTGTATGACAGCAACAATAGAATCCCTAACAAAAGTTCACCAGGCAAAATCTACTTAAAATTCCTCCACAATGCATGGATAAAGGATCCTTTTTAAAATAAAAATAATTCCAGACAATTTTTGATAAGGACTCTCACTTCTAGACATTACTGCATGAGGATACTTTTATAAACCATGGTGCACTGCAGAAGTTTCAGAAGAACTGCATGCCTTCATTGTAAAATACACATTTGGAGAAATTCAGGATATACTTAAAATGATGTTTAAAAGTGTTCAAATACCATACCAGTGAAAGCATCAAACTCCTGCTTAGATGAACACAGCTAGTGATTCTCAAAGCAAACAGTTTCTATGTGCTGCAAAAACAGGATTCTCGTTCAGACAAAAACTGCAAAAGTAAAGCAAAACAATGCTATATAAAAACATCAAAGGGCACAATGAAAAAAAAAAGAGGATCATCATATCTCAGAGGCAAGAGAATAGGAAAGAAGTAAGGGAGGAGAACTCTTCACAATTCTCCCATCATTCCTTTTAAATACAGATGTCTTGGAAGTACAGAAATGCCTTGGGATCAGCTGCCAGGTCACCATTCTTAGACTGAGGCCTTTGGATGCTTAGTCCTATTTGCTGGAATGAACAAAGCCCACTTATTCTGGGATTTAGTTACAGTCAAGCTGGGCAGACTCTCTCACTTAACCAGCGTGCTGCCTGTGTTGATGTGTCATCTCCTTCTAATTGTTACTTCTGTCCTAAGGCTAAAACTCATCCAAATTCTGCTCTTTTCATTCCATTGCAACTCTCAATCGTTGTCCATGCACCACTGACCTCTTTATTTCCCACTGCCCTTCTGCAAACTCCAGAACAGACGTTTTTCTTATTCAGAGTATCAGAACGGTGCCAAGCATAAATATTCACAAGGGTGCTTTCTGAGAGTAGCTAATATCAAAAATTCAGAAGTAAATAACAATTCACCGACTTTCCTGTGCAGACAAGACTGGTTGTGCATATGAATACAGTGCCTGCACCTCCCAGCCTGGCTCTGCAGCTAGCTCTGCATTCTACCTTGCAGGGAATGGAGCTAGGATATACTAAACTGGTCTGGACTTACAGCCCTGTGAGTTTCATTCTATAAAGTCTTCCTTTGCTAATATTCTAAAGATTCTGTTGCCTCTATTTTCTAATTATTTCAAGTTCCTAATTATTTTTTTCTGATCTTCCTGCATTTATGCTGCACGCATTTCATTTCTCCTTGTCCTACCTAATGCTGTGATCCAGAAATTATGCTGAATTTCTGACATAGCAAGTTGGCACAAGACAAGTGACTTCACTGCAGGATCACACAGCAAAAAAAGCAAGGCCATAAGCAGAAAATGAACTCTCACTTCCAGTACAGCTCTCCTAAAAATAAAACTCTAAAAATGTATAATCTTTTGCTAAGCCGCCTATTCCCCCGCCACTACTCAGTTTACTCCTGTCATGATAGTGTCAGTACACAAGAAATAGCAGCAAGGAAAATGCATATAGGTAACAGAGATTTTTTTTCTTGGTTCCTCAGAAATAAAACTGAAGAAAATGTTCTGAACCATAAAGTTATAAGCAAGATACATGTGCAGTTTGAATCGTCCTGTCTACTTTTTCTGGGTTTAGGACTTTGATTTTACTGGAACTGAACAGGAAAACGCTTTCATATCCTACAATGCCATATCCTACATCAGATAGAACACCAACTGTAGTGGATGACACCAAAGGTTCACCTAGTTCCTTCATCTGCTGCTGTGGCCAACAGCTGATGCTTCCTGAGCAGGAAAAGTTTACATATACATGTAACACTTCCACCATACACTGTCACAGTCATCAACCTTTTGCAAGGATCTTCTGAGTAAATGGCATTGTCGATCCATTTAGTAATTCTCAGTGGATTTCTCTTACATAGACACTTCCATGTTCCAACTGACCTTCCATGAATGCTTAAGAACTACATTACAACTGGCAGAGAATTCCTCAGATTAAGCACACCTCTTGTGGAGAACTGCTTCAACTTTTGCTATCAAAATAACCCTCACATCTTGTACTAGAAGAGAGAAACAACTGATCCCTTCTCTATTTCTTCCATACAGTGTATGACTTTATAGATCTCAATATCACATCACTTTTAGTTGTTACATTTCCTGTTCTAATTTACTTTGTTCCACATTTGTCTTTATTTATTTGCTATCTTCTCTGATAGTATTGTATGAATATATTTCATCCAGGCACTTTGAGACCATTTCTCCTTTTTGCCTTTAATATCAAGGAAATGCAAGCTCCAAATCAGGCATCTGACTATTTTGGCAGGAACTCTGGCCAAGGATTTAGTCATGCACATATTTGCAAACAAGCACTTCCACAAAGGGAGAGAAAATAGTACTGGAAAGAAAGGCTGAAGAAAATAAAAGGTCAAATGAACATGAAGTGTATGACTAAAAAATATTGCAAGTATTTTCTTCCCCTACATCTACCTACTTCTAAATATCACTTGAAACTATCAAAGTTTGCATTAGGTAACAGATGGAGATTTATTTTTGTTGTTGTTGTCAGCGTTTAATTATAGAAACAATTTGAGATCCATATTATGGGTTAGCCCAAAGCATTCCTGGAAAGATTAATATTCGAATCATTTCCCAGTATTTTGGTTCATAGAATTCAGATTAGGTCAAATGAAACCCTTGAGGTACTAATTTCAATTTAGCAATTATGGATTGCACAAGCAGCACTTAAACATTCACATTTAGAAGGGCTTTACTTTCAGTGAGGAAACTAGGAGGACAGCATATTTGCTACCCCATAAATAATGTATGCAGTTTAATAGTTGTGTGGGTGGTGCATCCTTCTCCATCCTTTTCAAGAGAGAAGAGCAAGACTGTATGCACTGCTCTGCACGTGGCATCAGCCTGGAATCAGGAGCTGAGTTCTGAACATGGAATCATTGCTGGCTTCTTTGTGACCTGGTTTCCCTGCTCTTTGCCACAGTTGCCTTACAGGCATATTGATTAATATACTGAAGTTCACTTTTTTTTTTTTTTTTTTTTTTTTTTAA
>JAOWBP010004028.1:3551108-3582091 GCA_028571105.1 Tragopan temminckii | reverse complement strand
GAGCGGAAGGCGGCCCGGCGAGGCACGGCGCTCACGCCGGCAGCACGTGCCGTGCCCCGACGGCTCTGAGCGTCGCGAGGCTCTGAGCGTCGCGATGCGCTCCGCCCGCCGGCGTGCCTCGGCAGGAAGCGCGTGAAGCCCGTTGCGTTATTTCAGGCGGAACCAGCAAAGATCTCCTCGCTGACGCAAACGCTCCCAAAGCTTTGAAACCCGTCAGTTGCCATGTTTTGAAACCGTCGTCACATTGAAGACATAAACAGAGGAGGGCCACCAAATTGTACAGCTGTGCCAAAGCTGGCAGAAACAAAGCAGCAGGAAAGATGCCACGAGACAATCTGTTGACCTACTCGAGAACAAACTGCAGGGCCGGTCCGCCTTTCTATTTGGTTAGGATACCCATTTTGCTGATGCCAAAGTCCTGCTCCTTGTGCTGGCTGCAGCTCAGCCTTACCACACCAAGACGTGCCTTACGCAGCCTGACCGCGCGCACCTCTGTAAATGTCAGTTCAGTAATGGAGGAGACTGCAGATTTTGCTTTCTCCTATTTTTCATATTTCCTTACCACCCCCCGCATCCCCCCAGACAGAGGAAATGGATCCAAAATACGGTGCTGTAAAGTGACACGCAAGGCTGTCAAATGGTGACACCTGGGATAAGTGAGACTTTTAAACGTCAGAAATTCAGTTTTTAATGGCATGCTGGCAATGTAGACCTAACACTTCATCACAAGGATGACACATTCTAAAAGCTGTTTTAAAATAAATCAGAGCAGGGAAATGCTCCTTCAGGAAGGGACTGCACTTAAGCAGGTTTGAGGAATGAAGGAACCGCGCAGCGGTTTCATTCTTAAATTGAGTCAGTGAAGTTTTCAGGAAGTTTTAGTGAGAAGGGATCGTGGTGCATTGGAGGTGCCATTCAAACCCACACAGTCAGGAGCTGCTTAAGCTCCTGAGTGTCATAACACTCCTGTGACTTCAGTTACTTCTCAGCTCCCTCAGCCTCCATCAACTCCTCATCATACAAACTGTATTTATCTTACGTCTAAAAGCAGTTCAGTCTGCAAAACACCTCGCAGCTGGCTCATGTGCCACCCAACCCCACTGGCACTCCCCAGGTGATGAACAGCCCCTCACTTACCGCACCGCGGCTCCTGGGCTGCAGCCAGCAGAACATGGCACACACGTGCCATAGAGCTTCCCAGTAGCGGGTGACCAGCCGGGATTCTCCTCCTTCACCTGCAAAGACAATGACAAAAGCCTTACCGCCAAGACCACAGATGAGTTTCTGTCAATACGACAGAGCAGGGCCTGTGGTGCAGTGCTGGGCGTACCGGTGAACCTAGCTGGTTGGCGATTAAGCACCACACTGACTACTCTATGACAGCAAACAGACATGGCTTCAAATCATGCAAGTTCAGTTAAAACAAATATTTAATGCCATTTCTTTGTAGGAGGGATGACTACCACGATTGCCTCGGACATTGGGACAATAACTGCTACCACTATTGCCAATAGTGACAATAACTCAGTAATAACAATGAATGCAGAAGTAAACTAATCTAATTTGTGGAAGAAAAATGCGAGTCCAACAATTGCCACGAGAAAGAACAGAAACAGCAGCCCAGGTTCTGCCCAAGTCCTCCAAATCGCAAACACACGGGTATAGCAGGGAAAGCACTTATTCTGATTGCAGGCGTGTACTTTCTGTTTGTTTCTTTTTTGTTGTTGCCGGTGATGGTGGCTTTTGGACGATATGAGCTAAGTCGCAATTAAGTCAGGCTGGTTTATTTTGTCTCACATGAATGTGTCCTAATTAAACTCCTATTTCAACATCAGCTTCAAACCAGGAGACAAATATTTTGTTTCAAGATGTAATGACAAAGTTATTACAGTCTTCATACTTCTTGAAGAAATGATTGTTACAAAAACAACCAGGTGAGGCTGTTCTTTGCTTCTGTTACATTCTCACTGTTACACTTTATGCTAACATACAGCTAAGATCAAACTCATCCCTGAAGAGGTTTATTTTTATATTTTGACCAATCTGAGTGTAACGTTTTAAGAAATATCTTTGTTTCATTCACAAGTCTTAATTTCTCCATCCAGCCCCATCAGATGTTGCTTATACTAATGCCATCTGATGGAAACACAACATTTTGGAATTGGGGTGCAAAAGACAGAGCTCACATGTGGAAGACAATACAGAGGTAATTAAGGCATTCTTAGGTTGCTTGCACTTTTCTGTCATTTTTTCTACCCTCTACTACAACGACCCAACTGCCTAAAGGAAGTTACAAAGCTAGAGGCTTGGGTGAAACATCTTTGTCCCAAGCACCTCTTTGGGTACTCTACCTTTGGGGAGAGTAGCTGTACCAAGGCACATGTTGATACACCACTGAAATGGACAGTGGCTTCAGTAACCCCAGCATCACAGAGGTCCTCTCATTCTGCTTCAAATCCTTACACCATGAAGATTTCTGATACTCCTTAGTGAGCTCCAGACTCTAAATGCTATCACACACACAAAGGAACTGAATCACATCATTATTCTGTCAGGCACTTCCAATGATTCATTTCAAGATCAACTTCAAAACCCACCCCACAGTAATTCTGATCTGACCCCTAAGTTCTTTTTTATACGTAGTTCTCCCAGCTGTCCCTCCAGCATTTAGCAGTGCTATCTCTGGCTCCTCATACAAATTCAGTATTGATTGAGAAAGACCATTCCACTGCCTTCTGCAGCAGTAAATGTCCCTCCCATTTCTTAGCCACTTTAGAAATCACTTTTGAAGGAAAAATATGGACCCCAAAGAAATATCCACTACGTTATTTTTAAGCTCAGATTTGCACTTACAAAATCTGAACTTCATGTTCTGGTATATACAATAAAAGCTTCAGTCTCAGGTGTCCTATTTAATTGCCTGCTATTTTCATTATGGACCATGATGGCAGCAAACGTTTTTCAGGAGATACTTGTATTTTAATTTATCTTCAAATATAAATCACACATTATAGCACCTTTTTCCTCTAGGTTAATTGAATCAATTCTCTTAAATGTCTCGAAGCCTGATCATTTGAGAGAGGTTCACTGTTTGAAATCTTTCAAGAGTTATGGCCCTTGAACTGCACACGGAATGGTGCCGGTCCTTGCTCTAGATGAAGATATTTTATACATACAAGCTAAAAACTGTTAAACACGTAAGTAGTATTATCTGTAAAGCAATACGCAGAATACTGCAATCATCTTATGATGGTACTATGCCAGAAATTTTGCAAGTATCCCAATGAATTCATTGTCTTAACATTATAAGTCTTATTAATAACTGATTGAGTCTGGATATATTTTACATTATTAAGAAAAAATAGAAAATCTCCTTTTTCTTATTTCTACACTACTTTTAATTTTAAAAAAAGAAAGTAAATGCTGATATTAAGAACAATTATTTTCTATTACTGAAAATCCAGGAATGACCAGTGAAGAAAAATTAACATATTTTTTACTAAAAACGAGTCAGACTGATCAGTCTGTTTTCCTGTCCATTTTATGCTCATAGAACTAAATTGCTGCTATAGTAAGTTCAATCCTACATTTAAACTTGGATTTAAACATAATTCAGTTACAGCAGTAATGGCAATAAAATAGAACATGCTTGGAAAGACAGTCAATGTTTGGGTTATTTTAGAAGTCAGTTTCAAAAATTAATGCTGTGGTTTAAGTCCACAGTTAAATCCAGCGTTTTCTGCTAGTGTGGCTGGTTTTGCCTTTGACAGAGCAACCCTGAGGTGCAGCTCCTCAAGTCTGACAATGTGCTGAGCCCACCCAGCTCAGAGGTTCTTGATTGGTCACCATCTTGCACACAGCACTCACAGCCTTGGGGTGGTTGGGTTCAGTGTCTGCAAAATGGCACCCACCTGTTCCCTGAGTTTGCACAGTGGAGAGAGTCAGTGCCTCGGGAGAGTGCTGTAAGGAACACGTGCCAATAGCTGGGAAGATGTAGGCAACATGCTCTTGGGTTGTATGGACTCTGTCCTGTGTTTAAATATATAATATACTCTTCTATTGTGAATTTCTTTTCAATTTACCTGTTTGAATTTATTATTTGTAAAATGTATCAAACTTCAAATGGATTGACCTTCTGCTAATGTACATCACCTAATGAATGGATGCAATTAACTAATTAATATTGGACTATTGCACTTTCCAGGTCACATTTATCATCACTAAATGTGTGATCTAGTTTGCAAGTTTAAATTTTTTATTATTACCCTTTAAACTAAAGAAATAAGTCTTATATTTAATTACCTGAACTTACATATTCAATTAATAGCTTCATTACCTTAATGAATATGGATAGAGCACAGAAGTAGTAAATGATTGCTTCCTGGGTGTACTGCTAAGCACACCCTATAAAGAGCATGCTCCAAACCTCCGAACAATTTTTTTTAATTAAAAAATTGTGACTGGGAGTTCCAAAGGAATTAGGCCTCCAAATCCAACATTCGTATCCTATTCCTATCCTGAAACAATTTTATAATCTATATTGTTAGCATATCATACGTAAAAAGGAATTTTACCTTTATGTGTCAATGTCATTACCTTTGAATCAAATCTGTCATTATCTTTGACTTAATGAAATTTTTTTTCATTAACTAGGTAGGTTCAGATCAGGTTTCCACAACCCTGCAGCAGGACTGGTAGTCATAAATAGTCACAGAATGCCTGTTGCTATATGAAGTGTGTGCCCTGTAGAAAGATAAAAGGCTTTGACAGCATACAACACTCTGGTTAAGAAAACACAGTGTTTAGATCACTGCAAAGCCCATAGGACGTACTTTGAGCTTTTCTTCATGCCGTATGGCTGTATTTACCAAGACATCTTTTGTTCATAATAGCAAATCTGAATTTAAAACTTTGATCTTGATTTTGAGGGGTTTTTTAATAAAGAAATGGGATGTGAGAAAAGTTACTTTAAAAAGAACATGCTGTCAATCATCTTCCTTTGCACTTACTTGTTATGTATATCAACTGTTCCAAAAAAGGGAATGTGAAGAAAAAAAGAACAGGGAATTGGTTTTAACAAAGCATTTTCCTATACTGAATTAATTCATTCTCTAAAAGCAAAATTATTTTTGTACTTGAATAGTCTTTTTCCAGATGCATTCATAAAGTTACACCTGCCTATACTGTCACCTACCAGAGAAGTTTATAGTAGAACTATATCCAGCACATTTAGAAGAAAGCATAGTCTAGTGCAGCAGATAATGCTGGTGCACATAACATCTGGACAGCATTTCCCCAACACTTTCACATTTTGCCAGCACTGACAGTTCCGTCCCAGAGCCCTTCAGTGTGGAATGTTATCTGTTCCCCACTGTGCCAGCAAGACCCCTCAGTGCAGTGCTGCATTACACAGCTATTACAGAGATTCAACCAGCTTGGAAACTCTCTGGGCTGTTATACACAGTCTGTACAACTTTTAAAAGATATTATCATTGATTATATAGCAATATATGTAATGCATATACATGTAATACATCAGTAATGCACTGAGGCCTGATGGTGTTCCTGCCCCATCAAAAACAAAGAAAAGTTTTGGGTTCTGCTTTAGAGAAAGTCTAATTCACTTCTCGCTGAGACCAGTGTCAGCAACAGTGGACTTCAGTAAGCTTTGAATGAGACCTGAGGCATTACTGGCAGAAAGTTTGAAACACACACGGTACCTTTTTGAACTCATATTCATGATCTGGACTGAAATGTTTTATCTGGACACTGAGATCACAGAAACAGAGAATAAAGAATGGAGAAATTCTGAAAGGGTCACTTCATGTGCACTACCCCTCCCTCCAAGGTGGGCTCAGCTAGACCTGAGCTGCACACTACAGTGGTGGTCACTTCTCACCAAGGCTACAGCAGAGACAGAAGATGATCAGAAAGCACAAGAACTTAAGAAATGTGCTGGGGTTTTTTGTTTGGTTGGTTTTTGGTGTTCTAAGAACCATCAGAATGCTGAATTGTAGCACGTCCAGATCTTCCTAATTTTTTTTTCAGTTTCCCAGCAGCAAGATCAATAAATAAAACAGAGAATGTCCTTTAAGTACCATGCAGCAGTTTCTGTAGGAAAACATAAATATAAATTCGGCAAAGGCATTTGTGCAGGAGCATGAATTATAGCAGATGTATGCATTCAGACTTTGTCCAATTCAACTACAATCAGCAGATTTAGACTTAAAAATAATTTGACCCATATTATTACAATTCAAAAAATATATGTGTTATATTTATAGCCTTGGTCTCTCCAGCTGTGTTGGCTTAGGTTTTATTACATCAGTAATAACAATTTATGTGATACTCTGAATAATGTACTATTTAAAATTCAGTACAGTATAGACTGTTACCCATGGGACTTAAACTGTGGGAGCTATGTGTATTATTCTGCGCTTTGCTATTTCTGTAGGAGTGAAGATTACTCATAATAATGGTTAGATTATACATGCTGTTAGAATTCCTACCCTGCTTGAATCCAGGTGAAGAGAAGAAATAGTTCAGTTGAGATTGCCTTGGGGTGTGGGTCCCAAGGGTTTCAGTCTTGTGATCTAAGGACCCACACTCAACCACGAGCAATAACATCAACATGCTTTTTGACATCTTTTAAAAATGCCAACAGATTTGTGAGGTGCAACCTCCCTTAATAGAAAACATTCGATGCTTCTACAGACTATTAGTCTATTGACTTAATTTTTCACTACATTTTATCTAATTTTCCTAGCTTAGAAGTCAGACTGACATTTCTGTAGGTCCCATGATCACCCCTGGAATTCTCTTTTGAGACACCAGTGGTTCAGTTGTACATTTTCTATGTTCCATCTTTCTGGTACTAGGACTGGATTCAGACATAAAGCAATCCACTGGCAGCAGTGCTTGAGTAGTCAAACACTTCAATCTCTTGGGGGAATTCTGCACAGCACCAGCACAAATAATTACTGTTTAACTTATCAGTTTCTCTTAAAGCCTGTCCTACTCGGAATTCATTTTAGGACAGCTTCCTAAACCTACATTTTGGTTCTTAAGGCAAAAAATTCTTTCAGCTTTTCAGGTAAGGAGTTCAGTATATTGAATGCTTCTTCTACACTTCCACCCTCCATAGCTTTACACATACTCTCATGCAAGATTTGTCCAGTGAAAGGATTGGAAAAGGTTGATGTTATCACCTCTACATTCTTTTCAAAGCACTCGTTAAAATATTTGTCAAAGTACTGAAGAAAATCTGAAGAAAGGAAATGTAAATGATACATACTTGTGTCGGGAACCTGGTTCTCCCACTCCGCAAAGACAACGAAATGGTGTGGGGAAGGCAGCAAGATGCGGACAAATGATTAGGAGTTTCTGTGTCTGTCACTGACATGTTATTTTGGTATAATTAGATGAAAGAACAGAGTCAATACATTCACACCTGTTATGAGACTAAACTAAGAAGTAGCTTCATACTATTTTGAGAGGGAGACTTGCATCTGCCCAGAAGAATGAACTCTTATGGACAAGCAACTAAAAATTGCTTTCATAAATGCATTTATTTCCCATTTTCCTGGAAGTGAGGAAGTGGATTATCTCATTCCTCCAGTAATGAATGGCTTCCTCAGGATCCTCTCTCAGCTCTACTATATCCATAATTCTAAAAGTCATCATGAACATATACTTTAGTATGCTGTGATAATTAAGGTTCTGAATAATATCTTTGCTCGGCAGTGATACAGCGCAAAGATGTTCAAACTGCAGTACATAAGCTGTTTTCAGTGGCTTTCCAGAGGCAACTCCAGCTGTCTTAGTGCGAGTGCAGACCTGCACTGTAGGCTAAACCTCTGCACCCATGCCTGCCTGCTGCCACACAGGTGCTCACCTGGCTCATACGGCACCAGGTCAAATGCAGACGTCTCACAGCTTGTCATCTATGTGGCTCTCCACAGGTCAGCATTTTCCAAATCTGCTAATGGTGAAATGGTATTTGAATGCAGATTCAGAGATAGTAAAAGGGCATGCAAAAATGCTTAGGGATTAAAATTGGATAGTGGGTGTAAAGTGGGTGGTTAAGGGATAAACATGCATCAAGTCTAGCCTTGACGGAAAGAAGAGCACCAGAGAAATTGCAGAAGTGGCTCATTTGCCCAGTCTCATGAGTATTTGTTCTATTCACAGCAGACAATAGCACTGACAGATCTAAACATATTAGCTACCAAAGTAAAAAAAGGAAGATGACTGATACAAACCAAGGAAATGAACATCTACAGCAGATGCTAAAATAACTTAACTGGGATAAGCTCTTAGCGTGACATCAAATGACAGAAAATAATTGTAAATCGACCAGAGGCCAGTCAAGTCAGTATCACGTTTGATAAAATCACCCAAGATGCTTATGAGGTTAAGAGTGTAATATTTTTCTCCAGGACGCCCAGGCCTTTGAAATATTCAGCAACTTCAGCTCTTAAGATAATGGCCAATAATGTGATAATGCTTCATATTATAGCACCTATGCACTTTTAAGCCAAATATATTGGGAACATAGAGTCATTCTCAGTGCCTCATTTGCCTATTCTGCGTTATAGAGAGCCACTGGACCAAAGCAGATTTCATTAAGTGTTCCTAATTTATTCTGCCTTGTCACTCTCTTGTAAACAGGGCATGTCACCAGACAGCAAAGCATTTAGTCCAAAAAGAGTATCGTGTGTGACTATACAAGTTCAGCATACGACCAAGGTAAGACTCCTCATTAGCCACTGAAATCCCTCAGAACTACGAGATAGGAGCTGTTCTTTACTGAGTAGAGCGCAGCGTCCTCACAAGCATTTATTTTCCTTTACAACTTCCCCTTGAAAAGGTTTCAGACAGCCAACAGTATGGCTTAAATCCCAAACTAGGTCAGAGTGAAATTTCCATCCATATTTTGGTTCCTTACTTTGTGGTTTCTTTTTGTCTTTTCTTTTGATCGGGGCAAAAAAAAAAAAAAAAGAAGTAACATAGCCAGAAAGGTAATGATTAATCCATTCTGTAAGAAAAAAGAAAAGTCCTGCTTGTAAACCTACTGGCATTATCTCGCCAGTATAAATAGAAACACGCTCAGAGAAGCACAGGATGGAAAACTCATGATGAATTGTTAGGGCATGTTGTGTTGGTTCTGTCAATGCCTGCAGTCAGATGATTTCACTGGCTGTACAGGATGAAATCTCATATTTCAATGTATAAGTAAAAGTGTCAAAGTTCAGCTGAAGCAGGGACGATTACAGAGCAAATTTTGTGTGTATTTGTAGCCAGGGCACCAGAGCAATAGAAGAAGCCAAAATGAGCCGGAAAAACAAAAGGAGTTTAAAGGAGAAATTTGCCTTGAAGAACAGCTTGGTTAAAGAAGCCCTTTCAGAATTCCTGGGAACTTTTATACTGATAGTAAGTGTCAGCTGCTTTCCTTCCTTCCTACTAATTTAATGTTGGACAGTGCTCGTAAGGGGACATGTATGCTTTTTTCTTGTACTATACCCGCAGCGTGGTTACTGCCTGACAAACACTGCACAGCCTTGAATGAATTGCTGCTGCTTATGGTAAGTTTGTAATTCCTTTCTTCACCTGATGTAATTATCACTGGCTGCTAAACACTCACAGTTTTACGTATTACAACTGCCTGATAAACATTTGATTTTTAAAGGAGCAGAATTTGAGTGAACAACCACGTTCTAAAAAGTTCAGACGCAGTGAATGTTAGCAATACTCCTGCATTTTTTAACTCAGCATTTTATTCTACTTTCACTTCTATGTACAATTTCCATTTGCTTTAACAACCTTACTGGACTGCACATGTAGAAGATAATTTTAGCTGTTATTTCCCTGTGCTACACAGAGATTGATCCATGTGACTTGTACTGAGCTTGTCAAGTTGTGCTGCCGAATCTTTAGACATTTTGTAAATTAACTATTTTTTGTTTCGTTTTCAATTGTATTACATAAATTATACATTTGCTTGGTTATGTAGGCTGTTACAGTATTACATAAATAGCAAAGCTCCACATTTTCACATCCCTATTTTTTTTTAAACTTCATTTCTTGCTCAAGTTTTTGTGCGTTTTGTACTGGGACACAGAGCTGTCTGGTGATTTACCAGGGTAGAGAGCAGTCTCAGCAACAGAGCTGGAAGTCAAACAAGTAGAATACTTATGCCAAACTCTTTCTCCCTCCTTTTAGTCTGACAAGACAGTCCTGTTTATTGCTAAATATTTCATCATAGTGAAAAGACAAAAAATTAAAAATAAGGCATAGGACTGACATAGTATGTTTTATAACTGAAACTATATTAGCTAAATTTCAAGTAAGCCATCTAAAAAATTCCAGTAGCTCATAAAATACACGAAAATAATGGTCTTTAGTACTCGTCAGCCAATTGAAGGGCAGAGGCACTAAAGTAACATTATTCTCAAATTTAATACCCTCCATAAGACATTACAGTAAGGAGCACATTTAGAAGCAAGGAGCACAAAGCACTTTACAAACATTAATGAATTAAGTGTCACAACACCCTGGTAAGGAAGGGAAATGTCATTATCTTCATTTTATATATTAGCAAACCTGATTAGAGCAGACTACACAGGAAGCCTGTTGCAGAACTCTGAATATAACCAAGATCACCTGACTTCCAGTCCTCTGTCCTCGCTACAAGACCATCCTCCTCTGTCCATTAACACAATTAAGCAAGTGAGGAAAATGCATTAAAGTGCAGATTAAATCGCAAATGCTATTACTTAATGTCCTGCTGCAGAAGACTAGAAGGAAATGGAAACCCAGAGTCCATTTTGTATGATATTCATCGTATGAATACAGTAGAAAGTGAATCTTCAAAAATGTTGTTGATAATCTTGGTGAATTTTTCAATTGTTTTAGTCTTACTCTTTTTAACCTTAGCTTAAAGCAGAAAAGAGCCTCACATGGATTTAACTACAGCTTTCCAAGTGCTCAGATACCCCGATTTATTTTTAGACTGTGCTAGTTAGCAGAAGTACAAAGTTTATTGGGAAGAAATGGACTTTTCTGCTGCTATTTATTGCCATTAGACTCTGTCAGCTAGTAAGCAACTTTAAGAGTAGACAAGTATTAAACTTTTTAACTGAAAGTAGAGCTAATGAAAGGGGGCCCTGTTAAGTTAGGAGGCAGAAATCCTTGACAAACACTTAACATGTATGCAAAACAAGCAATAGCTTTCGTTCTTTATACTGTTACTATGCTTTAATCCTGTTTCAAAGTGAAAGCAAGATGACTGCTCATGGTCTACAGCACAGGTGGTTCGACTCTTCCCTGAAAGCCATTCTGTGCCTCTGCCCTGTATCTTACAGCCAGTGGCGAGCACCTGCACAAGGGTTCAGGGCAGGGAGGAGCCCTTCCATTACCCACAGGTTTTGTCTAGAAGTGTTGACTGATGGTACCTAAACCCATGAACATCCCAGCACCTCTGGAAGTCAGCTGGGTGAAATTCTATCCCCCAGACTACCTGTTTTTCTTTCTTCTAGAGAACATCACAGATCATGTACTATTAAGAGCTTAAGTTGCCACCTTGGGTAACTCTCCAGTCTTGCAATGTTATTTTCCAAACTGTATAATGTAAAATCTGTAGGATTAATTGTAGGACATTTTGCAGATGAAATCACTCATCAGGCAAAAACCAAGCCTTCCCCTGGAGGCATGAAGGGCTCCACCTGCAGAACTGAGCAGATTTGAGACAAGCCTTGAAAAAGTCCATGCCTATACTATTTGGATAACATCTCCTGGTCATCTCTGCTTAATACACTGCAGCTTGCCTTACAGCATAGTCTCAGAGTATGAAAAGTGAATTCTTTTCAGATGAAACTGAGGTGGAACGGGAGCTCCAGAAGCACAGAAAATGTGCTGGCTGTTAATGGATGCTCAGTCCACTGGATCAGACCAGAGATGCTCCTAAGCAATCCCCACACACACATTCATAGTCTGGTCTTCCAAATTGATTTGCTTCTGCTGCACAGCATATCTTGGTAATAGGGCATAGCTGCTGCCAGCCCCTCCCTCCTTACCAAAGCACCTGATTTCAGGCTTTCTGAGGGTTCAGTGAACAAACTGAACTGCAGGAATCTGGAAGTTACTTTCTTCATAGAAGTATCCAAGCAGCTGCAGTTATTGCCTGGCTGGGTAATCTCATCGGTGATTAGGCTACTTTACTCTTCGACCTATTCTTCTGGGGGAACAGTATTTCTTTCAGTATCAGGCTGTGAATTATTCCCCAACGTGCAGCACAGCTTCTCCAGTTACATTCTCAGACAAGAAGGCAGCAAAAAACTTATATTTTTCACTCCATAACCAAATGCAAATTGCATGTGGTTTTGGTTACACTGAGCTTTTAGTTACTGTCTTGAACTATATCATATTCAGTTTAAGATAGTCCATCAAGCTGAGAAAATGTTGTGCTTAACCTCATATGTGGTTGCCATTAAAAAAAAAAAAAAAAAAAGCAAAAACCAAAAAGCACCACTTACAGTGATGCAGTTTTAATACAACTGAGTTACACTTATAGCACAGGCAAAGAGAAATGTGTATTAGGCTGGGAGTCTATGTTTACAAATTATTAGTAAGCTCCTGCCCATGCCTTGCATTTGTCTTGGTATCTCATGTGGTAAATGGCCAACCTGCAAAGTTTCTTTTTAATTTGAGTTGAAATCAATATTCACAAAAATACACAATCCACCTATAAAGTTTTCAACAAATAATTGAATAGAAAAACACTTGCTTTCTATGAAGTGCGTACTGACTAATGTAGTTTTTATACAGTGTGTTTGGAATTAACCACTGGGACAGGTCCCTCCAGCCTCCCCCTGTGCAACAGAATTGTAAGGTGAGAGAACACCAGTCCTTTCATGCTGCAGTGGGCTAAGAAGCCAGAGCATACACACATTTCCCAGCCTCTGACAAAGCATCAGCCTTCTGTAGGCTGGAGCTGCTCCTGAGGCCTCTCTTGAAAAAAAGCTATCTGGGGAGGTTTTCATTTTCCAGTATGTCTCCTGGTTCAGTACATTTCCTCTTGGGGCTCCTGTAGGTTACTGTGGTAGAGCACAGCTGGACATCAATCAGCACAAAAGTTAAGAAGTCACACCGGATCAGATAGACGTTTTATGCGAATTTTCAGTGAGTCTGCCTGAAATTCACCTATCCAACTGCCCCCCTCTGCTTTTAATCATGTTTTGCTCCATATTTTCCCCTTGGGACTTGGCTGCGTTGCTCTCAAACAAAATGGGATTTATTCTGACTTGTGCCATTGATTATATCTGAATTGTAACATTTTCAAAAAGAGAAGCCAAATGGGCCATGTGGCTTCTTTTACTAGCTACTGCTGACCCAACGTAGTTTGTATTTCATTTTTACTCTGAAGAGCATCTTACTAAACAGTTTCCCAGAACAGAGCTGCACCGGACCAGTATCTCCTGAGTCCAGAGCAGTGTACATATCCCCGCTGAAACAAAACACAGGCTTCCATTTAGCACGTAAAGACAAGTAAGCAGCATATCTGCAGACCTATCCCATCTATTGCTTCTCTAATAGTCAATTAAGTGAATATGACTGTGTGATCAAATTAAGACATCATCTTGAGTTGTTGCTGCAATGCTCAGTGGAAAACAGAATGAATGTTCTCACACTTTGCAGTGTGCACGGCCTCACCCGAAGTAAACAGGTACACAAAATGCCGCTAGCAGTGAGGAGATTTCCTTTCTTATCCCAAAGCCCATTCTCCAAGTGGAGGCAGGGCCTTTTGCAAAACTCCCACTGAAGCAAACGTCTGTGTGCACAGAGGCTGCAATGCATCAGCATGCGCGTGAACTGAGTGCATGACACCCTCACAGCAAGCAGTCCAACTAATGAGAAGAAAAGCTATTTATCTTTTGCTCATCAAAATCTTGTTTGTCTTGTTTTCATATTCTGACCACTTCATTATGTAAGTTATCATTTCTGCTTTGTTGGGGAGTTTAGTCTTGCCTGAAAAACCTCTAAGTATGACATTCCATGGATTTGCTCTGTCCAGAAGATTAAAAGTTAAGCAACTGTTCCACATCTTTCTTTGTGGAGCCAGATTCCAGCACACATTCATTACAGTACTGTACAGTAATATATATCCATTCCTCCAAACACACATTAGAATACTCATATGTTATTAGATGAAAGCAGATCTGTCTATGTAGCTTTTCATTGTTTAGTCCTTACATTAGCATTTTATACAAAATTGCTACTTATAAATTTTACACAAGGTTTGGTTTGGTTTTGGTTTGGCTTTTTTTTTGGATGAAACAGAGACTTTTTCTTTGCATAGAATGAAATTGCTTACAGCAAGTTTTGCTTATGGTGTAAAACAACTTAGTAGTAGCCTCTGACAGCTACTTAGAGATTAGCGTTGGCTTTCCAGGAGTACAGAATTTTGTACAATTACCTGTTAGACAAAGAACCTAACTTGTCTACCAAAGGTAGGCAAAATAGGTTATTAAAACATATTTACAACTGCTATTGTAATATGCCACTCAACCAATTTGTATGTATTTTACATACATTACTTATATATTTTTTATGTTATACAATAGGCATAAGCCATGGTTGTACTCTGAAAGCTGGTTCTTACATATTTCCATACATATGGCTCTCCAGCAGCAATACCATGGTAGAGCCACTAAAGAACAGAAGTCATTCATGAATCTAATGTCACAGAATTTAATCCTGCACTTCCAGACCAAAACTGCTCTCTTTACCGGAATGAGATGCTTCCTTTCCTTGTCATCCCAAACTCAAGAATCCTTTCTTTTTCTGTAAATGTATCAGTTGCATATATCTTGAAGAAATTGAATTTTATGTACAAACTCTTCCACTCGTTTGCAACTTCATTAAATCAGTACTGCAAACAGAAGTCTAAGTGGTAACAAAGAGTCTCAGTTTGCCTCAACTTAAACACTTCTAAAGCTCTGGTACAGTGCTAGCATTTCTACAATCTTACTATCAAATAACTTTTTTACTTCAATCTCCCTGAAGTCATTCTTTAATTCAGCTAAATAGAAGCGTGAAGGATCTGAAAGTAAGGTTACCCAATTGTTCTTTTACCCTGAAATGTTCGTTTCAGCAAATAATTCTAAAAAGTCACAGGAAATCTTTCGTTTTTTGAATACAAACTGAAGTGCAAAAATTGTGGTTGTTTTTTCCAGTATATGACATTTTAGACTTTCAGGTGACTCAGATGTTCTGTATTACAAGAAAGTTTTAGATGAGAATTATCTTCATCTTTGCTGCATCAGCCCCAACACATAAGTCAGGTCATGTTCAAACAAGTGGTTCCAGTAAGCTGAACTTAATTTTCCAAGGCCTTTTTCTGTACATGCATTTTGTCCCAGAAAGTGTGCACCTATAGACCTGAAGTGGACACCCTTCCCTTAGCCTCACAGAAGACTTGTGTTTCTTCAAAGATTCAACTGAGAGTGCAAAACACGAGTTTAGGTTTTACTGACACAAATTTACAAGCTATTCTTTCGGAGTTTCGGTCAAATTAAAATAATAGTAATTAAAGTAATAACTGTAATAAGCAGATGAATAACAGAAGAGACAATAAATACTGTTCATGCTATTAAGTGTGTTCGTACATTTGTGATTTTAACACTTCAGATCAATGAGCCACTCTGGCTAAAAAATGCATTCTAATAAGCTCTCCAGTTCATGGTTTAATTTAAAGGCAGAACTTGACTTAGCTCCTTCTAATCCATCCTAGAAGGTTTCCTGATCAGCCCCAGATATAGCTTGTTTGTCTTCCTCAACAGAAAAGAGAAAGAAAACATACCAACACACCAAATCTCTCATTACTTGTAAACAGGAGGGCACAGCAAAGCACCAGCTACCCCATTTCTGCAGCCAAAGTAAAAGAATCAAATGAATGATACATGTACCCTTACATTCCTAAATTCCTTTCTCAATGTATGCTTCAGCCATTCACCAAGAACCGTTACAGAGACTAAACATATTTAGTCTCAATTTAGAGAAATTTTAATTGTGTGAGCTGGTGTAGGAAGAAAAGCAGAATAACACATCTCAGCTCAAGAATAAAAGAGTAACCAGGGAGGGCAGCAGCACCTGAATGCACTCTATCTTATGAAGCTTCTACTTCCCTTGCCCAATCTTTTCTTCCTGGCCCTTTGTAAGGGGCCATGTGTCACTCTTGGAAGTTTGCATCTAAATATGAAATATTTCATTTCCTCTCTCTCCTGAATTTCTACGACTTAGTAAGAAAAATAAAACCAATCTTCTCTGAAGAAATTGACTCAAACCAGTTACCCTGTATAATTTAAGAGAGAAAAGCATTGTAGCATTTCAGAATGAAGAGTGCAATATTAATCATAATAAAATATGAGAGAATGCAGACCTCTGTATCCTAAGTGATTTTAAGCTTTTATTTGTCTCTTATTGCATGTGAAAAAGCAGTAATAAAAATTTAAAAGCATCAGTTTATACAACATGGCATAGCCTGTGCTTTATTTTCACAGTATTTTTCCCTAAGAGCAATTTAAACCAAATCTTTGTTTTAAAAGCTTTATGTACACATTTCATCCAAAGCCTTATTAAATTTACATCCATGTCTCCATGTAGTAATGTTTTCTATCATTAAAAAAAAGTTTCAAAATGGCAATCATTTTAAGGCTTATGTCTATACTATTTAATTAACTAAATGGTAAGATTTTTTTACAAACCTTTATTTAATTAGATAGTAAGTCTCAAAAAATAAAGGGAAACCCATTTGAACCCAAGAGAACGTGTCCCAGGAGACCATCAGAAGAACGGATATAGTGTTTTTTTATTACTCCAAATTGATTATATTGTAATTCACAGAAATCTTTGTGTTCCCACCAAAATATGTAATGAATGATAGAATAAGAGCCATGTAGATTCAAAGTATTTTAAAATTACTTGACTAGTAAGCTTTATTTTGTTTTACCTTAAACGTCTTAAGTACTATCTGATCTAACCAATGACGACAAATATTACACAAGAAATTAGATGAAGATCACTCTTTCCTGGAAGAATGGGAGTTTTCACTGACTAGGAATCCTGCAGAGCTCATGCCCTGAATTTTAGTAGATCTACCATATCTCTACTTTTGTTATTGCTGGCATTATTATCCCTACCGAAAGAATGCTTGGGAGCCCAGTCTGAATCAAGGCCCTGTATAATGCACAGAGGAAACATGATTCAGTACATAAAGATTTTCTAATCCATTATAAATCGCATTATGAAATGAATTTATCTAAAAACAGATAAATTCTTAAGTGGAATCCATTTGGGAAGAAAGAGACTGGAAATGAAAGTACATTCTAGAATATGCTCCAAATTAGAGACCTTTAGGAGATCACCATCACTTTAGTAATCACACTCCTAGCTGAAAATTTTATTTACTGGTTTCATATGCAACACCCAAATTGATCACCTATAGAAATATTAACTGGGGGGAAAAGCTGCATAAGGCTACAAAAAAAGCACAAACAATCCTTTAATGTTCTCATGGGCAGAGAGATCACTACCTGTAGCAAAGGACAAATGCAACCACTTCTCTAAGCCCACTCCCATGTCCTTGCTGTAAGGGATGTAGCGCTGTCTGGCTGCAAAGAGAAGCCAGAGAAGTTTCCTTTAGAGATGAAATGCCAGGGTTTGCTTTCACGTCCTCAAGTGTCCCCACAATATCTCTCAGAACAGGTAACTTTGGGATAGCAGAAGGATGCTCACAGCAAGCACACAGCTTTAGCCCAACACACTGCATGGCACCTGAGTGCCTGTCCCCTTTGCAGCACTGTGCAGCAGCACAGCACACGTGGCAGGATCCAGACTGACACCCTCTTATCTAGGCTGGAAAAGGGGAGCAGCCAAGCTGCTGACTAGCAGGAAATGCCTGACTGGGGAAACGCTGGGAGAACATAGGTGGGAGTGTGGCGTGGGAAAGGGCAGGGTTACTGCCTTCCCTGAACAAAGGCATCCTTACAGAACACTGTGAAGTGGTGGAGGGATCCTTGGAGATTCTTCATAATCAGCTGGAGCTGTTTAAGTGTGACTCTTTCTTGAAAACTGACCAAAACAGAAATTCTGAAATTGTTTTCTAATATTCCTCTATTGAAAATGCACAGCTTATAATTAAAATATGATCTAAAAAAAATGATGACTCTGGATTCCCTGTATCACACTGAATTCTTGTGTTCTAGTAGAGCATCATCAGCTGTGGTGCCACCGAGGCCCTGCTCTGCCTGCACAGACATCTGTGGTATCCCACTGAACTAGTGTAACTCCCCCCAGCTTGGCAGCTGGTGAAGTACAAGATAAAACACACACATCATTGTTCTCCACAGTGATAAAAAGCAGGAGTCTTGGCTGCCTCTATACGGATACAGTAAAAGTATTTGGCTATGAATACACACTACCACTAGATTTGTTAAATAAGAAGGGATCTTTTTAATATAAGCATTGTGCTTTAAGATGTTTAAGGCTTTACAAACAGTGTAGAAAATATAATTCTCTAGAATTCTAGATACATACATGGCAGGAAATACTATTTACACTGAAAAACGCTATTACACACATTAGCAAAAATCCTGCAAATAGCACAGATGGAGGCATAGTGATCTTCACGCTGCTGAGTGGGATAAAGTTCTACAAGCTGCCAGAGAATAACAGGACATTATAGTCACAAGAGACCAGTTGTTTTCCTTTCCTAACATTAGCCTTCTTACCCAAGACAAAGATCTAATGTCCATGAAGCAACTTTTTTTTTGGCAGAGAGCGTGCAGACAGCTATTTCACACCCAGACATGTTTTTTATGACAGTAATCTTATTGCTTTGTGATAATAAAAAATCAGAACTGAAACTACTTCAATAAATTTAAGATCAGGAAACAGACAACCTGGTAACATAGACAAGGTAAAACAAAGATATCAGGCTGCATCCTACTCTAAATTAAACTCCCTTTGAATCTATGTCCTTCAGTTGATGGATTTTTGTGGTGCACTGATGGCTGATGGCTAAGCTTGGCCTAGAAACTCAGAATATTTACTGGTAACTTGACGATCTAGTTGGTCTTAACTCAGCCAAGCAGAGATTCACAGGGTATTAAATTGCTGCTCATGTAATTACATGATTAGGTGATGGTTTCCAGTTATGTCAACCTAGTTGCAGGAGGAATGTTTTTTTTTTTTTCTTTCTCTCCTTATAATGACAACAGATAAAGTACTGCTGTGACTTGGTTTAGATTTGCAGGTTCAGTTCCCAGTTTTGTTATCCCCAAATGGGCACACGCTGACTGTGCCTGCAGTAGTGCTCATTCGTCATACATGAGCAGGAAGTCATTTACCAACATACACTGAGCAAGAAACCAGTGCAGCTGTGTACAGGCTGGCTTGTATGCCTTCTTGTTTGTAGATTCCATTTTCTGAGACTGGCTAGCACAAAAATAGTTGCATATTTCCCTATAAAGTACAGGGCAGTATTTGTTACGCAATAAGACTACACAGCTGCTTCTGCATGATCCTCTTCAGTTGTGGCAATTAGGGAAGGGAAACAAAAGCCATGCCATTATTTCCTTCCCTCTTCACATGCATTTGTAGTTCATATACATAGATTTGGTTACTGTCCATTATCCTTTTCTATATCCATCTTCCATACTCCTCTTTTTTCGTAGTCATTACAGCAAGAGATAATGTTTTCATGGACTACCCCCTTTGAGAAGCCTGGAAAATGAAAGCTAGAGCATGCTAATTCTAATTCCTCTCCCCCTGTACCCTAATCTTAAACTTTCTAAATTCCAGCACATCCATTATTTCCATATCCATTCAACATATAAATATATGATGTGTAGAATTGTTTCATATGAAGTTTTTAAAAAACATGCAGTTTCAACCATGAACAACTGAAGTGTTTTATATTTTGTTTTTATCCCTGTATATGCATTTGTGTTTAACATTTGAATTGTGAAGCACACAATACTTATAGAAATGAGAGAATGCATAACGTAGTCATGCAATCCACTGCACAGCAGTTAACTGCAGCTTAGAATGCCTTGTAACTTTCAATTATGCAGTCCAATAAACTACTATCTAATACCACCCTACCCTCACATATCCTGACAGCTGTAATACTTTGGCACCACTCAGTGCTTTGTTTGCTTGCATGATTATAACCTCAAGGCACGAACTGCACCTGGGTACATGACACAATCTTGGGGCACTTTTATAACAAACTCTGTCTGCACTGCAAAGCTGGTTGAGAGAGTAATTTTACTGAGAGCTTTTTCTATCACATTTTGGAATTAGTTAAAACCCCTGGGGAAATAATGGAAACAAAAGTATGAGTTTTCCTGTTTAAACTGCATCTATTTTAGCAGGACTTGCTTGTTAAATCTCAATCACTAAATCTTACTGATACAGTCAGGAGAGATTTTTCCCATTCCATTATTTCCCATTACAAGTTTCCAAATGGAAGTGCCTTGTGACTGTAAGCAAGACTTTCTCAAAGAACTAAATTTTAGGTGCTCATATATGCCCTTGCAACACAGTCATGGGTCACATGCAGAAATGGCAAAACACTAAAGTGAAGCAAGAAGATTAACCAAGCAACTGCACTGGTTAAGATGCAATACTTTTATATCAAGTAAAAAATCAGATTACCATGCACCACAAAAGGAGAAATATAAATATCAAATTAAACACTGAAGAAATTAAGGTTGCTTAAGATAAATCTAGTCACAACCCAGAAATGTTATTAGTTTGGTTATACGTGCACAGAAGCAGATTTCAGACCACAGATATTATGTGGTATCTTTCACTGGCTGCTGGGTATTTATTCAGCAAATTACATAGCCATATACTTAAAAAGGAGATTTTTCAAAGAGACAAATTTATTTCTGACAAGCATGGACCTTTCCCTTAAACTAAAGGCCTTTTGTACCTTTGCAAATCTTTCCTACTGACTTCAATAGAACTTAAACACATGCTTGAAGCTAAGCAGTCTTTAAAAAAAATTGAATAAAGATTATTTTAAACATACATTTAAATGTTTTGCTGAACTTCATTCTAAAAAGAACCAGTGTAAAATGTAATTTAGTTTAAATCTGTTGAAAAGACTCCAGTGAGGACTATTTGGGTATCCTCACGAGTTAACTGTTCAAGCGGCAGAGCCAGCGAAACACCCCAAAGCTTTTTCACTGTCATGTGTGCTAGAACAGCATCAATTTCACCAGAGCTAGACCTTCATCTGTGCTTCACAGCCATAGCTCCTCTCCTTTTCCCTAGAACATATCCTGCACTCAGCATCTGCAGCATTTACAGCACAGTAAAGCAAATAATTACACCTCAGGACTTTAAGTAACCTCTTACTTTTAGGCCTGTGTGAATTACGATGCTACAAATATTATTTGCCTGATTTCACAGGTATTTGCCCTAACGTGCCTTTGCCTTGGTCCATAATAGCTCTTAGTTTTCCTGTTTCTTGTCCTACATCTTGATTCTTATAGAATCACCAAGGTTGGAAAAGACTTCCAAGATCATCTAGTCCAGTCGTCGACCTACCACCAATATTTCTGCAATAAATCACGTCCCTTAGTACAACATCTAAATGTTTCTTGAATGTCTCAGTCATCTTACCTGTTCCAAGTTTCTTCTGAACTTCTATTCGTTTTAAATAAGTTCTAGCAGTTCATATTTTGACAGAGCAATATTTGACATCAAGACAGTATAATAGTAACACACACTCTAAACTCCAGAGAGCTGTCTCATTCCAGAGTTTCATTATTAAGCATTAAAAGCTTTTGAACTATCTTTTGTGACTTTTATAGTAACTTTTTCATAGCTTACAGCTACAATCTGAAATTGGAAACATACCACAGAAATAACTCCTCCTTCCATTCAGAGACTTCTTGTAGAGTCTGAGAAATCTTGTTTAGGCTCGAAGTTCAGAGTTGTGTAACACCATTACAGTTGAAATGCGTTTTCTGGAGAGAGGTTCTTATTAGCAGATGTTCTTCCTAGTCATAAAACAGAGAAAAATAAAGAGCAAATATTAGCTGTAGCAAAGACAACATGCACACATGCCACTAATCTCAAATTCTAGTATTTTTTCCAATGCTTAGACAACATTTTCATCTATACCTGGACATCAGCAAACTAACCATTAACATTTGATAGTCATGCCTAAGATTTCACATTTCTCTTTTAACATACAGGCACTTGGATGTGGGTGTGTGGGGCAGGCCGTCCTCAGCCGAGGAGCCCACGGTGGGACCATGACAATATCGGTTGGATTTGCAATGGCAGTCACCATAGCAGTGTATGTGTCTGGTGGGGTTTCTGGTAAGTAGCCTCTGTCCTCTGATACAGTATTTATTACTACAATTTTAAGGTTAGCTTATTAAATCATTCACATTTCATGGTATAAACAAAGATGTATCTAGCGGTAACAACCACTGCACTACAGCAGAATCTGCAGAATTTTGCCAGTAATTATTTTATATTTGCTTCCTTCTATTTTGCTGCTTAATGATTAACGTTTAAAATAAATTCTGGCCTCTACTACAATGTGTAAACCCCTGGCTTTTAGGATAATTGGTGCACACAAACCAGAAATCTGCTTGGTGTTGCTTTGAAAATTCTGTCAACAGAATAAATCCCAGACAGCACAGGTACTGTATTTAACGAAATAACCAGGAAAAGATTACAGAACCCAGCAGACACCAACTAAGATGGCTGCCAGCTGGGTAGGAGATAGAATGACCCACTAACGAGGATAAGCAGCAAGGTTCACTTTAGAGAAAGCAGTTCATCTCTACACATCCTATGATAAGCAGCAAGCCTTTTCCTTGCCCCAAATTTTAAAAGAAACTTACTTTGTTTGTAAAAAACAACAACAAACTACCAACATACACAACAGATTACAGAAAGAAAAAACAGCAAAATGATTCAGTACTTGAGATACGCTCTGTGATACACTGGCAGTATACTATCACTGTCTCTTTGTTTCTGCTTGAACATTCCTAATCTAATATAAATTGGTTAGGAATCTTTTTTTTTTTTTCCTGTAGGTGGGCTAACTTATCTGTGTCTGTGTATGCCCCATTTTCTAGTGACAGCAATCTCCACCATTCAGTCTGGCCAAATTAATATCAAGGACACAAGTACAAATGCTTTAACATTTTAATCCTCCCTGTAAAACAGAAACTGATGGGTTGCAATAATACACAGTTTTGTGCATTACAGCGTGCAGTACTCTGTGCTATATGTGGAGTTTATATTATCCTCTTATAGCAAATGAATCCCTTGGACTGCAGCTCTTACGAAGGAATTTCTTAACAATCATGAAGAGGGCAGATACGTCTAGGTATAAGGAGGTCATAATAAATACCTACAGCCAGAATTGCTACAGTAATTTCTCTTCTCTTTACAAAAGTTACAATTTCTTTTACAAAGACAGCATGTTTGAGGAGATTTCTAGGTTTGTATTAGAAAGTGCTTGAGCTAGCGCAAAACATGCAGCCTTGTTACTGTCATTGAAACTTAAGAAGAATGATGCATTGATACCATGCAAAGTTAATTCAGCTGTATGTTCCTATCAATAAGCTGCAGCTCTTGGTTTATAGGTAGGCAGGTAAAATCTTCTAATGCAGTACTATGACAATAACCTATAAGGACACTAACCTTTCCTATATTTGCATCGCTAGAGGTACTCATCTCTATCATGCAGAAGATTAGAGTTCAATTCCAGCAGGTCAGAGTGGCTGCAGAGATTGCATTATTGTGCTTCCTGAGGTTTTTCCCATGACAAAGGATTCTGCATGCAATGCATTTTCTCTGTGAAAGAACAGGAACAGATACTTCAACAGGCTGTGACAATCCAACATCTGATTACTGGCAGACATTTTAGAATATCAGTTCCCATATATCCTTGTTAGCAAATTCTATGGATTTTCAGCCATAAAGCCTTATATTTAAGTACTGCTAAAATATTTTGCATCAACTTCAGACAAACTCAGGATTGTGATCAGTTTTAACTGGAAAAAATTTCTAAGGCAGATTTTTATTTTTATTTTTAATCAGCAAAGTGCGAGTGACACAGGAACCAAGAATCTTTTAACTCCCCTCTGTCAACATGAGAGCCTTCAGCTAGAGTTTTCCTTCCCAAATTTAATGTTAATCAGATATTTCTAACATGAATATGACTTGTTCTTACCATCGTAGTCACCCTGTATTATATACAGGTGGAGAACAGTATCAAGTGGTGAAAGAAAGGAAAATGATTCATTCCAGCCAGAGTAAAGAACAAAAGACAAGACAACAATTTCTCAAAGTTCACATGAAGGGCTGTTAAGTAAGGTGCCATCCGCATATCTGCTCTGCACTGAAGAATTTGAAATACAGGGAGGAATTTAAAATTAATTCAAGACTAAGATGCTACTAGGTCAGAGTTTTGGAAATGATACAAAGAAGGTTTTATCCAGCTTGTTATCTGTGTTTGTCAGTTCTTTATGTATCAAAGGTGCCCGGATTTCATAAGATAATGACCAGTGACCTGAAGTGCAAGCAAACACAGAAACTGTACATAGAGGCCCTTTCTCCATCACTATCCCATGACAGACAAAGGTCACCCTCTTTTAGTTATTTTATTAAACAGAAAGGCCATTTTTTTCTGGTAGCGGTATGGGCTGAAACATGACTTTGAAGGCAAGCACTGAATCTGCTACGCCCTCACAATACTTGGGTTTTTAGTTTATTTTTCCTGTGGAATACACCTGTATTTATTTGGCAAGAAAGCATTTCTAAGTATCAATGACTTATCCATGAAAAATGATGTTCCCAAAGGCATGCAGCAATTTTTTTCCATGTTGATAAAAACACTGAGGGAAGTGACTAGCAGCTGGTATAACAATTAATGCATTTCAGAAATTAAAACTGTCACAAAGACTCCCAGTGTTGCTGAAGTCTCTTGTATGTGTGAGGTCAGGCGCAGCTACTCCTAAAAATGAAGGAAGGAAATTCCACAGGAATTCGGTGCAGCTTCCTTACCAGTTCCCTTACTGTGGACTTTCCTGCAAGGTATAAGACGTTGAGGAAAATCTGTGATGAAGGACTACATGCTGTTGCCCCCAATCCCACTTAAACATAGCAAACCAGCAGCTAGCCTGAAGCCAGGCAGCACTGATGGTATGTTCATGAGCTCCTAAGTAACCCCAAGTTGAAGAGGAGGACATAAACATAATTTAAATCCATTTCCCTTGTGTGTAGTGAAGATCTAGCTCAAAATCCAGGATACAATCAAGTCAATGATGGCCCTTCACCTCAGTACAGGCTCGCTAAATTGAATGAATGTTTTGTGGTCCCAGACCTCCCTTAAAAATGAATAAAAAAGACCTTGAGGAACAAGAATACCTGCAGAATAACATGCCTTTTCATCACAACCAAAAGGGCAGATTCAGGCTTTTCCTAGATAAGTTATCCTTGGATTCACAGCTCACATAAGCAGGACAGCATTCTGGTACACAGTGTGGTCTGTGAACATCAATAGGGAATCACTTGGTGGAGCTTGGTGGACACTGGCTCACTCCCCTCCCCTAGAATTTCATCCAATTTGTTTCATTTTAATTGCAGTCAGCATTTAGTTGCAAAGTAACCTCTAGGAAACTATGTACATAATCTCATGCTCAAAAGTACCCATAATTTTTGCAAATCCTTTACGTATTCCCATGTATCTGAGTCATTCATATGGCTTATTTTGTGATTTATTTTTCAGGTGGTCACATAAACCCTGCCGTTTCATTAGCCATGTGTGTGGCTGGAAGATTAAAATGGACCAAATTGCCAATTTACATATTAGCACAACTCCTGGGAGCATTTGTTGGAGCAGCGGCTGTCTTTGGGATTTATCACGGTGAGTACACCTTATACGTGGTCACGGGACAAAGTAGAGGTCAGGCAGTCTCTAAGGCCCCAGTTTTTCAATAAACACGAGGCAGGCTGAGGACTCAACACAGAACTAAGGCAGGACTGAAGCTGTGGCTGTAAAGAGGAAAGGAAGAAGCACAGGGAGTTTGAAGGAAAAAAAGGGCTCAATTGTTCCAGATATCTTACAACTTTTCTAAAACACTAATTCTCCAGGAAATGTTCTGAAATTTAGAAAAATTATTCATGGGAAATCAGATACTCTGAGATAATGTCTTTCTCAGTAAGGATTTTAAATTACTTAATAGTCAGGATATAAGGCTATTCATCTTACAAGCAAATTAGAAACATTAAAGACCTGATCCAAGTGCCTGCAGGCAAGTATCGCCAATGTCATTCATTGAGGTCATAGGATATGAGCTCAAGTCACTCCTGACCAAATTGCAGACCACCCTAGACAGAACTCTCCAAGGTAAAGTGATAAAGGGGTGATATTAGAGGGATGGGATTACCCCTCTCCTTGTGGCATGTTTCTATTTTACAGTGTGCCATCTTGTTAAATCTCTGAGTTTTATACATAGGTGTCACTGTCTTGATGAATCCACTCAGATCAATTCCTTCAAGCACCTACTCCAAAGTTCCACTTGTGTTGTCCCAGTCTCTCTTCCTCAAAGCCTCTCCTACCTGCATTATGTCTCCAGTGTTGGGTATAGACCCGCAAAATTAAAAAATTAAAAAATTAAAATTAAGGAAGTGCCTACTGTAAATCAGTTAGGTGCTCAGTACCTGTAGTAATCAGGAGCAGAAAGAAAAACAACTTTAGGGATGGTGGTGACTACTTCAGGCTTGGTGTGTTCTGTTTTGTTTGGTTGTTTTTAAGGTTAGCATTAAGAGTATGGGAACTTCAGGGCTTGCTAGAAAATTATTCTGAAGCAGAAGTCATATTATACTATTTAAAATACACTTTAAATGTACTAACAAATATATGTGGATTTACAATATACAAAAATCCATGTATATATAAAAATACACAGACCTAAATATACTGAGAACTCAAGTTTTGTGCTTGGCCTCTTTCTTCCCATATTGAACAACGAGCATAGGAGTTGCGTGTTAAGCTCACGCAGACTGAAAACTTCAAACTCCATTAGAAGAGGTGGGCACTTAGGAGAGCTCATTCCCAGAACAAATCATTGCACAGTGGTCAAACAGATCAATGGCAATTCCTGGTGGCTGGGAATTGAGAAACTTTACAACAAAACAGTCAAGATGCAATGCACTTCTTAGGGCATCGTGCCAAATGCAGCACCTCATACAGAATAATGCAAATCAGAAAGTGCCCTCTTGCACTGATTTCAGAGCAACGTGCAAGAGGGGAAAAGTCCCATTTGAAAGTTGTGAAATATAAAACAAGCACTTCAGTGCATGGGAGGAGAGAAGGGACAGGAGAGTGTGAATAAGCACACCATTTCAAATCCATTAACTATGCTTCCAGATAAAATAATTTTCAATTGAGAATATGAAGTGCACATGCTATCATATGTACTGCAGCCCTAGAAAATCAATATTATGGATAAGTGCAAACCAGTCATGGCTGTTTTCTATAGATGCCTTTATGGAGTATAGCAACGGAACACTTGAAGTCACAGGACCTTATGCAACAGCACATATCTTTGCAACATACCCAGCTCCATATCTATCCCTCATAAATGGATTTGCAGATCAGGTAAGTGCACATGATGTTTTGATTCTATAAATTAAACATACTGAAAACTCCAAAACCAGACAATAAAAAGAATACATAGATCTTCAAGAGGTATGATGATTCTCATCATTTTAGTTATATATCACTGCATACAATAGCAGTGAGGATGCAATGTTGTTTGTGGAGGTTACATTTTAGTCATATTTTATAAGCACGATAACTTCAAGTTGTTCTTTCCACGTTTATCATATTAATTACGTCTTTAATGTGATACATGTAAGAGGTTTTCCCCAGCATAAATCAGTGTTTCTCCTTAAACTTCAGCTGCACTGTGTCCATCTGTGTCAAAATGTAGCTCATTAAGCATTAAGAAATGCTTGAACAGCCACTCTAACACCTTGAGCAACTGTGTTTTCTGCTACCATAAGCCTCCTCTGCAACCTTCTCTTTGCAAGTAGATTTATTTGTTATTTTTCAAAAGACTGAGAGAATATAAAAAATTCTCCACTCCCAACCTGTATCCTTTAATCCTACTTAGCCAAAAGTGAAAAATGAAGCTTCATATCTCCTAACAACTCCTATCAATTTACCCGCCTTCTTCAGGCACACAGAAAACAAATACTGTGCAAGGTAAGTAAAACTAGGGATTGCTAGAACACAGGAATTCCTTACGTAAAGGGCATGATGACTGTGCAACCTGGCTTAAATATATTTATTTATAAACCCAACATGCACAAAAAAAAGCATCGTTTTGAAATTTTGTGACAACTTCTGAACTTTGTTTTGGATCAATCAACAGCTTTTTCTTTTAATAAGATCTTTTTACCAATGGATATTCTTAAAAAATCAAACCAGACAAAGTAGAAATCATTTCAGAAAACCCAAACTTGCAGCCTCTTTAAAATCAATTTTAAAAATGAATGCTTTGATTATGCTGAAAGTTTGTTGTTTATTTTTTTCCCCTGAAGTTAATTATTAGCAAAATCAGCATTTCCGTAGCATTTAATTTAAGTAGAGCAGCACTTTCATGAGAAAATCATTCCAAGATTTTTTTTTCCACTAACTCAATTAGTATATGCGATACTGAGGTCACATTGCATTTATACATACAGTTGTACTGTCACACGTGCAGACTTAATTCAGATACGTTTTAGCTGCTCAGTTTTCATATTGTAGACATCACTTTTTTCCTTACGTTAAGCAATATAAAAAAGGTGAATATTTAGTCTGACAAATTATCAGACTAAGCTACTATCACATAAAACTTTGATATCAATTTAAGTGATTGTATTGGCATAGCAGAGCTGCAAAATTTGCTTAAAAAAATTAAATAAATGGAACTGTTAAATTGAATGGAAAAAAATGGAAGCAAAGCATCAGACCTCAGACAGGAAATACCTTTTAAATCCTCTTTTCTTTCCACATGAGGTTGTTGCAGATTTTTTGCTAAGTCCGCCACACATTTCTCGTCCTGTCCTTTCAGCACAGATATCTAAACTTCTCATTACTGTGAACTAGAGAAGCACTGGGATCCAAATTTTACTACTCTGTACAGTGGGATAAATCTCAATACCAGCTTTAAGCCACCACAAGCCACAGAGATGCTGTGGCCTCTCTTTTCATTATTAGAAGGAACCTGCACATATTTATTCAATATTCTTTTCTTTTCATTGGCCAGGTGATGTCAACAGCTGTTCTTCTTCTGGTTATATTTGCTATTTTTGATACCAGAAATAACAGAGTACCAAAGGGCCTGGAGCCAGTTGTAGTAGGACTTCTTGTAATTGTTCTTACTTGCTCCTTGGGAATGAACAGTGGCTGTGCCATGAATCCAGCCAGGGACCTCGGCCCCAGGCTCTTCACAGCCATTGCAGGATGGGGAATGGAAGTATTCACGTAAGTAAGCCTGGATATGAAGTGAAATGCTTTTGGTTCAAATTGTTTCCTAGGAAACAAAGATCCTGATCCAACATGGTACCAAGTCATACTTTATATACATATAGGTAATTCTTCGCATACCAGAAGCTACTCATGCACTTTGTCAGACATGCTCAAGGTACTGGGCTTTAAAAAGTATTTCCTGCTCCTAGGGCAAATCAAATACACATTATCTCTAATATCAATCACTGTTGCAAGCAGGCCCTTCCCAAAATACTGGAGATTCCTAGAGGTCACTGAAAATATAAAATAAATGTTTTACTTCTGTTGGACTGCAGCTTTCAGTGAAAAAGGGAAATCATGAGAGATTTAGGCGAGTATATATATTGGGTGTTGTAAAAAACAGACATATCAGATTGAATTAGTCTGTTATTACTAGTGAGTTATTGCAGAAATATACAACAACCTAAAAGCCTGACTTCCTGCCTGGGAGCAAAGGAGTGAAAGGAAGAAAGCTCCCTTCATTTTCCCACATTTCAGAGCACACTCACAAATCCCTGTGCATGTGCGTGCGCACGCACGCGCTCTTAGCTGGCCAGATGCACAGCTAATTAGTTGCACATCAAATCCACAGTTTACACATATTCAGCGTAAAAGCCACTCTGGGATATCTAAGTGAAAGTACTCTGTCATCAGGATTTGGATCTTCTGGTTTATTTTTGTACGGTTTTTTTCCCCCAGTTATTTACAACTCTGAATCCTCTGAAGTACCATAGAGCGCTACAGAACTCCAGTGAACAGAGATTTTGTTTTAGCTACTTCAGAAAGTACATGTAATCTGTATTATTAGCATAGCTTCGGTCTGCACACACCACGTGCCTTGGAGAGAACATAACAAAGGCCTGTCTTCCTTAACGCCTCTTGCAGTTGCTTGCTATAAGATTAATTACAGCATTATGTGTTAGAATCTGTAATATTTTAACTAAGTTTGCTATCGCGTTGCTGAAAGCTTGGAATCCTGATGGTGCTGCGATCTATGCACAGAATAGCTGTGAACCCCCCTACAGCCCGAAACTAACATCACACGACTGAACAATTAACGGCACTTATAAAAAAGAACACGGTCTCTATGTCTGTACCGCCACGTGCTTTCAGAATTTACAGAGCGGAAGTGCATCCCCGCTGCAAAGACCAAACTAGAGAATTTAAAAATGGGAGCATAAAAAGATACGAGATCGCAGGTGGGTGCCAGAATAAACAGCAGTCTGCGGGAAGTCCGAACCGGAGAATTCTTCCTCCCCGCCTTCACTTCTGCTGTAACAGAGCTCGTGGGGGTGACAGCACACGGCTCACAGTATGAATGGCAGGGACAGTAGGACTGAGGAAGAACTGGGCTTTGTCAGGTACCTGGGAGCATCTCACA
>JAOWBP010004028.1:3515199-3536890 GCA_028571105.1 Tragopan temminckii | reverse complement strand
CTAAGGATTAGGAAGATCAAGGAGACGTACAGAAAGAGGCACTGGGATGCTAAATTGTGTATGATCTTTCAAGGAAAGGTAAGAAAGGTAAGAGAGCCAGTGTTGACACTGTCAGATTGGCTGGAATAAAGATTGTTTCTGACAGTTTAATTTTCATGTGATTGTGGAAGATGAGGAAAAACACATGTCAATGATGCCTGATATTGCCATAATTAAGGAGTCTCATGGATCAGCCCTGGTTTGCTATAACATCACAGTAAAAATAAATGCTTCTGTTAAAAAGCTGCTGAAGACTATGAATCAAAGCAAGCAGAGAAGCTGAGAAAGCTGCTGAAATTTAAGAAAACACAATATTTTTATGCCTACTTTCTTAGTGTGATTTTCTTTCTTTTGTTGCACCAGCTGTTGAAGTGAAATTCATAGCTGACTGGGTTGGGTGCCTGCAGAACCCTTCCTAATGAGCTGTGGAGCGATGCACCACGGGATGCAGAGAGGAAGTGACCCATGGGAGGGTATTTCACAAGAAAGAGTCTAAGGTAAGAAAGACATGAAAGACTACTGTTCTGATGCGCATAAGCTAACCCATAAAAGGGAGTGCAAGGAGGAAAGAAAGAAGTGGAATCAAGCAGTGATGGAACCACAGGAAAATAGGTCTTTTCAGATAACTATTTTTCACATAGTATTTAAGTGAATGAAAAGTAAATAGTGGTACTTAATTTTGAAAGTATTAAAGAACCTGAGAAAAGAAATAGAGACAGGGAGCTCCATCCAAACATAACTTTTCTTTTCCTAGTCAGAGTTAATTTTCTCCCCAGACTTACTGATCTCCTTAGAAGCAAACAGTTTCCATCAGTGTTGGAAACACACACTCTAAATTCATACAGTTCAAAAACTGTGAAACTTTTGGCTCCTTCTTACAATAATACAAAGGCAAATCTTGCTTCAAGGTTGCAAGGATGGCCACTGGTAGCTATTAAATACAATTGTCCACATATACTTTCAGGCTCAGGAAGTATTTAAATTACCAAAGGTTATGAGGGAAAAGCATCACTCTACACGTGCTTTGTTCTTCTGTAAGCAGTCTGTTTGTGGTTATGTTCTGAGATAAGGTACTAGGCTGGATGGGTCTTTGGTGTGACTGTGTCAGGCTTTATTGAGATAAGGTCATGAACTTGGCCTTCTTGCTGTTACTTCTTTTGTATATGGGTTGGAATCAATACATCTTGTAAAACATTAGTGTTAATATTTGTAGGAAGAGCAGCCTTTAAATAAACTCCTCAGGACATGATAATGTTTTCTACAGGCAAATGGTGAGTTTTCAATAGTCACAAACACATACTTGAACGGTAAACCATTTATATGTTTTTCTGAAAGAACTCTATGGTAAACTCGAGAAAAAAAACCCTGCTTCAGAGATCTAAACTTGAAGATCGTTAGTACTGTACTGATAGATTTTTTTTATTAACCCTCTCATGTTGAAAGTACGAACTGCCTTAACTAGCATCCAGACAAAAGGAGGGAGTAGGAGTTAGTATCATTCTATTTAAATATCTGATGGCTGTCAGAAGTCCTCATCACTGTAAAGTACTATTGACATACTTCAGAAAATACCAGAGACACAAAATATTTGCATTATTATTTCACTAGAAATTGAAAACTACCTTGGAGAGGTCACACACTCTACAGCTCATATCAGAGCATTGTTTTTGAATTGTACAATGTTGACTTGCTGTTACAAAAATTCAGTGTTACAGGAAATCAGAAACAATATGGTATAGTTTACACTAACTCTGCATTAAAATGTTCCATCTGTTCTTGCTTTTGGTTCTTAGAGAATGGCTTTTTCATCTCTGTAATGCTTTTCACTTCCTATTAGTAAGGCTTATAAAGGTAGGCACTGAGTTAGTATAAAACCCACAGCTTTCGAGTTTAAACGCCTATTAAAACCAAAGCTGTCTGGAACTACAATAAAAATTTATTTTGGCTACAAAAGACAACTTTGAAACCTAACCCATCTGTATTTTTCCTCCTCCAAACAGAGCAACATCCTGTATCATAGAATATTTAACTTAAACAGAGACCGCATATCTTTATGAAAACAATTGTTTCAACTTAATTTATGGGGGGTAATCAACTCGTATTAAGGTTTTCAGTACTCCAGGATGCTAATATAAATTGGTTACAGAACATGTAATAACTACAGTAATTCCTCCAAATCATCTGAAATCTGCTGTTGCCGTTGACTTAGTGTATAACCTGCCTATGTTGTAGTGTAAAATTGCCATAAAAATTCATGTGCAGTGGCACGCAGTAATTGCAAGTTAACTGTCTGTGCAAATTAGGCCTACAGCCAAAGTTACATTTTACTGATAGTCTGCTTTCATGTGCATTGATTTCCAAACAATTACAGGGTATTTCTACTAAAATTATTTATTTGTAGGAGTTGATCTAGTCTTTGCAAGCCCTGGGCACACCAGGGAGACATGCACATGTATCTAGTAGGGCTGTTTGATCAATTTATTGACTCACTGTGAAGTGCAGCATACAGCCTGCAACTGCCACGAGTGGGAGTCCAACATATCAAAGAGAGACTGGATCCCTGGGGTTGAGCTCCCCCCATAGAATAGTTTTGACAGATTTTGCATTGAAAAGGGCCTGTTTTTAGCACCCTCTAAATATAACCAGCCCTGAAACTCCCACAGAGATTCCTTTCTGTCTGCCTTCAGAGGATGAGATAAGGCTCCCTCTCCTGTGACTTCAGTCTGGAGTACCTCTATCATCCCCCCCAACCCTGATAACAGCTGGCTTTGCACATATTTGAGAGGAAGGCATGATCTGAGTTGAGGGATTCGTTTCTCTTTCTGTAGATTACAACCTTCTTCATCTCGACCTCCTTTGTAACATGTGCATCTTAGAATCAGTGCAGGACATTTTGGCATCCAGGAGGCAATTGTCTCCCTTCATCTTCTTGCTAGTTTTTTCCCCATAATTTTGGGAACAGACACCTTGGACAATTTCCTTTTACCCCACAATCCTTCCTTTTCAGACCATTCAAGTATACTTGAACATAGCATCAAAGCTGAAGTGTATTTGCCCGTTTGCCCTCTTCCTCTCCCCATTTCCCCACATGTGCCAAGATACACAAACTGTGGATGCTAAAGCAGAATTTATGGATGTTGTGATATACACTGGATGTTCTGCTTACTTGCATGTGATTCACATCCTCATAAGCCCACAGGAAATCCCAGCAATGTTTTTCTAGCCGTATCTCCTGTGCTGAGGTGCTGGGCACAGCAGGGGCTGGAGGAAAAGAGCCATTTCTGCTTTGGATATACTGTAGTATATAAGCTTAGTTGAGAAAGACCGACCAATACTATTAAAATATATCTCTTTTACTCAGTGACTGTGAAAAATGCAATGCAAGGACTTAATTCACATTTTATAGTAGCATACCTGCGAACACTCTTACCTCAGTGGATCCAGTAAACGCAATTTTATCAATGCCCACATGAGATGCTATTGCTGCACCAACAATTGGACCAAATCCTGGCAAAATATTGACAACTCCTGGTGGAAAGCCAGCCTACCAAAACAGGAACAGATGAAGGGAAGTGTGATTTATGAAACCTGACAGAGCATGTTAAACCAGGCATGTGCCAGTAGTTTCTTCTTCATAAGAAGAGACACAGAGACATTATTCCTGTCAATTATTCTTACCTCCTTGATGAGGGCTCCCATATAGAGAGCGCTGAGTGGTGTTTGTTCTGCTGGTTTAATAACTACTGTATTGCCACAGCACAGAGCTGGAGCAATCTTCCATGCAAACATCAGCAGGGGGAAGTTCCACTGTAGGAAAAAATAAAAGTTGATGGAAAAATATTGCAGTGGTGTTTTGTTTTCAAGATGTCAAGCTGCTACCACACTTATTTCTAAGGCCTATCCTCAACATAAATCTTTCCCAACACAAAGCAAGGATTTTTTTAATTACTGCCATTAAGAAAGTGGCAACGGTGACCTTCTAGTTCTTTCTCTTCAAAGAAATACAAGCCCCACATGCAATCTTCACAGAAGAATCCTCTGGTATCTGTTCACTTTTTTATACACTGCTTTTTATTTCATTTACTTTTTTGCAGTTGGCATTTTTAATTCCTCACAACAAATAGTTCTTGCTCCTGTTTCTTGTATATATCCTAAGACATAAGATGTATACTCAAATTATGTAATCGCTAAATGATGGAATTGCAATAAAATATAAATATAAATGTTAGTACTAGGTCAAATTATTTCACTAATACCTTTTCTTAAAAACTAGTCTGCAGTTTACACGAAAGGCATGGAAACAGCAGAAAAAAAGTTGAGAAAAACTGCTGAAATAAAAAATCAGTATCATTATTAATTTCAACTTCATTTAACTGCAGCAGCAGATGTAGTAAGTTGTATTAATTTGGTTTATAGACAAACTGTGGGTAAAGATAAGAGTAAAAAGTGTTTCATTTTCCATATCAAGGCCTGATCCTAACAGCCTAAGTGGACACTCGCAGTGATTTCAGTGGAAATGCCAGAGTAGTAAGATAACTGCATTTGCAGAACCACTTATAGAGGCATATAATAATCTCCTTTGGAAAGAAAATAGAAAGTATCAGTCAGCCACTGGCCAGAACATGTTACTGCCTGATGCATATCAGCTGCCACTCTCATGGACATTTCTCTAGCCCCTGGCTAGCTTGAAAAAATACACAACTGTCTTTCCATCACCGAACACCCAATTTTTTACTCCCTCAGTTGTTTATAAACTCCGGAGACAAAGTGATGTTTTAATTCCATCTCCAGTATATAAACCTAGGAGGGGAGCTATTGGGCCAACAGCATGCTGACAGCCTGCACTTGTAATGCTATTGCATGGAGGGCTCTGACAAGCTTTATAGGGTAGTATGTAGCCCTGTTTATGCTAAAAAGCTGCTAAAGAGAATATGTTTTGATGTAAGCTAGGATATGAAAGAGGATGAGGAGTTTAGTTTTAGACTTGCTGTTTAATTTTATTTTTGTAATAACATATTTGCTGGTGTAATGGCTAAGTGCATGCAGCAGCCCTAGGCTATACTGTGACTGGTAGCTGTGGAGGAAATATGTAACAGATTAGCAGTAGTGTTAGAGTAAATGTGCATGACAGCCATCTTGAAGTTTTGTAGGAGAAAAGGGCGTAAATGAACAAGGGTGGTGGATGGCTGAGTACCTTGGACAAAGAGTTTTACAGATCTAAACTAAATAAATCCTGCCTGGCCAAGTTTCTTCAGCAGATCTGTCAGTTATGCTCAGGGAGACAATCCTGAGAGATGTTAGGCAACTTTGGGGTTATATATGCTGAGGCTGCTGGTTTGCAAATGCTCTATCCATGTGCTGGACTGAACAGCGGGCACAGAAGTAGGTGTGAAATCATTTATAAGGATGATTGTAAGTCAAGGTGGGATAATGTGGACATGTCTGCAGGTTGGGTGTAGCCACAAGCTCTCTGATTTTCTGAGGAGTGCTAAACACAATAGCCATCCTTTAAATACATGAAATGACAAGAAATTTAGATAGATAGAGAAAAAAGGCTTAGTACTGTTAAAGTAATCTCTTCTGGCTACTCCTCCTTTAATGGAAATGCTGTGTGTTGCTGTTTAGTGGTTTTGTGGTTATGAACAAAATGAAAAACATCAACAAAACTTTCAGAGAATGTCTTGATCAGCTCCCCAATGCTTTGTCAGTACAGTCATACAGTATTTTAATAGCTGTATACAAGCCCCCCACTGAAATTTCTGCCAAAGTCAGTTAACTAGTTCTGGAAACATTAACTTTCCAGTGTAATTCCCATGTTGTGTTCACCAAGAGTGTGTTAAGGATGTGTATTGGAGTGTAGGGGCAGTATGTGATTTGATAAAATGTTGTTTCTCTCTCATAACAAGTAAAATAAACATTTAATGTCTCCTATTAGCTACACGATATTAATTGTAATGATATGTCTCCTGGAGTTTCTTCTTCTCCTCCAGCCTTCTAAAAGGAAAGAATAGAATTAAAATGCATCACATTCTCCCAGGAACTGAGGAGCCTCTTAAATCACAGTAAAAACTAAATAAATAAAAAGACTGCCACAGCAAAGCATCAATTTTCCATAAGTTGTGTGAACATCCATAACCACTGCCAGCTTATTAACACTGTGTTTTGCTTTGCTTGTTTTAATCATGAGAATTCTATGACTTGAGAACTTAACTCCTAATAACAGAGCCTAAACCCTATTAGCATGTTCAAATAAGCATTTGCAGGGAGGCTGTTAAAGATATGTCAACAATATGAGCTCAGCTTTTTTCGTAATGGAAAACACACATAGCTGAGGACTATGTTTTATGTGTCTTTAAAGAGAGCTGGTTCAAATGAAAATAAATAGAAGGCGCTAGTAGAGATACTCACAGGGATGATCTGTCCACACACTCCGATGGGTTCATGTCTTGTAAACGTAAAATAATCTCCATCTGAAACAGATGAGCATGGTTATTCTCAAGTGCAGTTTGACTTGGCAGAACAAAAAAAAAAAATAGAGGGAAAAAAAGCTCTAAGGATCAACCTTTGATGGCAGTAAAAGAAATAAAGAACTCATGGAAATGTTTTTTCATGAGCCAGCATGGGAAACCTAGGTTCAGGAGCAATCTAATTGTTCTTTCTGTGGAACAAAGAAAGCAGGCATCGCATCAGAAAGTAACCACCTTTGTTCCTTGGGAAAGAAGACAAGCTGTACAGCACAAAAAAGGGCAGCAGCAAGGAAGACAGTTACTGGTCTCTGCTGATTTCAGGGTGAGCCAAGTGAAGAGTCACAAAGGCAGTTACCTGGAAGGACTGACAGAATAAAGGGATACATACAAGCAGATGCGGGAAAAATAAAGTAGCGCACTTCTCATTCATCTTCCATTGGAGACAAGGGGAGTTTAAAGTAGGGGAATGATATACCACAATGTGTAGATTCGGAATGAAGATGGCAGGTCTGTGACTGATGTGTCTGAGCGTAATTCACTGCAGAACTCAACACTAAGGAGAATACAGCACTCACTGCATAGCTGTGCTGATAGCTGACTTGTAGAACAAAGCCTGTATCAGACATGGCCTCAAGCTAAACATGCAATTTAAGTTTACAGGGAAAAGCTGAATGCAGCAGAAAAACAAGACAACAGAGAATCAGAAGTTTTCACAAACCTTTTGGTCAAGCAGAGGTGAAGAAATTAAGGGACAAAGTAGCTGGAAAATTGGAAATTCTGAGCTTTTCTCACTGGTCTTCGACAGAAAAAAGAATATGTACTAATAACAAAGATGTAGGAAGAGCAGACTGCAGACTCAGAAAGAGCAGTTGTGGGTGGTATGAGGTTTGAGGGAAATATTTAACTTTCTGATCTGGTAGTTGTTTTTAAGGTCTTGATTGAACAAAAATGGCAAAAACAGTACACAGGAGCGAGATGTATCATTAGTTAAAGTGAGTGCTGTTATGCTGTATCTGCAGTCCTTAACTAAAGAAAGCACTGCTGAGCACAGGGCAGCTTGAGTCAGGTCATGAAATAAACAGATCTGTGATTTGGGGTCAGGCCTGTGGTCTGTGGAAACCTTTCACATGGCCTGGCTTGCTTATAGCAGCAGGTCTCTGTGCTGGCTCATTTTGCACAGCTAGTATAAGTGATTACCGTGGGGGCTGATGGAGCTCATGCTCTCTGACAAAGCTGCATGGTGGTTGCTGCTTCAGCCCTTACTAAGATTAAGTATACTGTAGTACGATGCATCCCCCATTGATAAACAGCAGGAAAACAATCTCCTGTGTCTCACGACTAACCATCAGTGTTGTTACTGTGCTTAGCCTGCACCCACGCAAAGTAGAGTTTAGTCTACTTTTGCACCTAAGGTGGTTCTTGTAGCTGTGTGAACTAGCTCAGGCTCAAAGCACCTCTGAATTTAGGTTGAATGTTATTCAGTGAGGCTACAGCTGAAGGAAGGGTAAAGGCGTAGGCTTTAAACAGCAGAGCTACAAAGATGACGAAGGACCTGGAGCATCTCCTTTATGAGGAAAGGCTGAGAGACCTGGGACTGTTCAGCCTGAAGAAGATTGAAAAGGGATCTTACCAATACTTATAAATATCTAATGGGTGGGAGTCAAGTGGATGGGGCCAGGGGTTTGACCAGATGATCTCCAGAGGTCCCTCTTCCTACCCCTACAACTCTGTGGTAGGATGAATGTGCACCTAGGCCAATAGTGCTTGTCATCTAGAAAAAAAATATTTATGTAAAAAAAATCATTTCAACTAAGTATCGTAGAACAATGCGAAGATTACTTGGTATGCTATCACAGGAGAGGATTTACCAGGACAGAAAATGATGATGGGGAGAAAGGGAATAAGAGGAGGAATGATTGCAGTGCTTTCACTCCTGTTGTTACTGTGCAGGTACATGTGCTTTCCTTCACATGTCATAAGAGTACCCAGGCAGCTTTGGAGCTGTAGCCAGCCTTGTTCAATATCAGGTGAAGACCTAACATCGTGATGGAGAGTACATTTTGGGAACTTGCTGCACTCTTCTCTGCTTTCATGTGGTGACAATAAATGGATTAATCCATAAAATTTCTTGGGTTTATGTAAAGACTTCAACTTGGATTTGATTAGAACTAGCTTGTGTTCACGTTTGCTAATTTTTGTACATCTACTTTACAGAATTTACTCAGTAAATTTCAGAGCTAGAGTAGCTGCTACATCAGCTTGAGGCCAGGAAGAGCAATTATGAGACAAGCAACAGTAGTGTGTAACCTAAACAAGGAACAGAACAGAGGGAATAGAGAAAGGAGTTTCACGTCAGGTAAAGGAGAAAGAAAATTGTTTCCTTTGCGTCAACAAAATGTCATTGCACCATTTTGATCTCCAGATTCTAAAAAATGTCCCTGTGGAGATGAAAGTAGTTGTTTCACAAATTGACATGATCAGTATGGTTTTTTAAGTTATCTTTTACAGATGCTACCAGTGGTTCACATGCCATAAGAAGACTCACCAAACTAGACAGAAGTAAAGTAGGAGTAAAAAATAATATAAAAGCAAAATCGTTTAAGTGCTCAAGGGGCACAGATATAAAAGAGTCAGCTAAAAATACCAGCTTGTACGTGGTATTACTGTGAGAGGTGGATGGTGACAACAGTAACACAGCTATGTTAGCACCGTATTGACTTCAGATTGTCACTCCATAATCACTGCCACATGTCTGTGTGCTTCACAGCACAGTTACAGATAAACTGAATCTGGTTACCAAGTCAGACAAATTGTACTTCTACCAAATGTGGGCAGAACTTTCTTTTCTGAAAGCAATAGCTAGCATGCAGAGATGCTTGTCCTGCTCTCTTCCACCATACTGCAGTCAGTTGCTCTTTTTGACGCCTACTTCCAAAGCTCATCATCCACAGAGTTATTATTCAGACAAGACTATTGAGATTTCTTTCTAACAATATCTTTGAGAACATATGTGCCTTCAAGTTATTCAGGTGCTTCTGGGCAAACCAAAGATACATTTCTAAGAGCAGTCTTGTCCATTAATGTAAAATAAGCTGTTACCATGGAAAAGAACTCAAGATTGATGAAGTGAATCCTTTTTTTCTGAACAGTGAGCATGAAAAGCTTCCTATGCTCAGAAATGAAATGGGAGACTTTTAAAACTCTCTAGAGTTTTAAGATACAACTCATGCTACTGACGTTTAGTCTATGATGCTATTGCTGATCCTTGTTACTCTCAGCCTTCTACTAGCTGGCCGCTGTAAGCCTGAGAGGGTTATGACAGTCTGATTCCACGTCCAATCCAAACATTTATTCTAAAAGGTTTATTTTTCATTATCTTAATATTCTCAGCTGATGTGAATTGGCATTCTTTAGCCCTCACTGATATTGATCAATTTGCAGCTGCTTAGCACCTGGCCCAGAGATTTTTAATTAGAAATTAAGCCCCTCTTATCCAGGGATCTCACTATGGGGCAGCAATACATTCCACAGGTGAGCCTGTTCGCATTTCTATCAGAATTCTCCATCTCAGATGTTTTATTTGTATAGCAATAATAATACAGGCATATGCTGCATACAGTAGCGCACAGCACACACGTGTCAGGAGAGCAGAGTTGGTTCTTTAAGCTATATCATACTGTATGTTGTATTTAAAGATACATTTTCACTTGCATTCAGTTTATTAGTTTAACAGCTTCTAGTGTAGCCTCATTCTGTTTTAATTTAAATCATCAAGTCTAACAAATGGGAGCAAACAAAGGTCAGTCTGAAGCTTTTAGCAGTTTTGGGACCAAAAGGAATGTGACTGTAAAAAACAGTTTTGTTTTCTACTTATTTATCACTTTCCTGTTGTTATCTTAGAGGAAAATAAACCCTCAACAGAAACAGATGAAAGATTGGGAAGTTTCAGGTTTATTAACCCCCCATGTAGAAACAGAAGATTTAGTTAGGATTTTGGGTTTTTTTTGTTGTTGTCATTTTCTTGTTTGGTTTTCTATGGTGAGCTGATAGTAGGTGAATGTAAAGAGCACTTGTTTAACACTGGCCTTGCTCTAAACTAGCTTTATTAGAATGGCAAATTTATTATCTGAAACTAGTGGCATACAGAGGAATGTTAAATCAAGAGGAAGAATTAACTGATACCCTGAAAATCTGAGTGCTGTGAATATCAGAAATCATAATTTATGTTGCTCATTACTGATAACTAAGTCAGCACTAAAGTTTGCGTTTAGGAAGGTCTGCTGAAAATCTGGTCTCCTCTCTCTGTTATATCACCCATCAAAACTGAGAAATTCAGGGGTTTATCTGTTTCACTATTTGAGGTCAAGAATAAGCAGAGAATATTTATTCTCCTTCAGCCAGCAATGGCTTTTGGTGATAGACCTAAATCCGTGCTCCTGCAGGGCTTACAAGTGAGAAGGAGGCATCCCCTGACTAGGGAGAAAGGGATTAGCAAACAGGAAATTTGTGGAGTGTATGAATTTATGGTGTGCTCTGCACTTTTGTATGTTTAAATACAAAACACAAGCAGCAAAAGCAGGATTTATGAATCTCATCCCAAATGGCTGTGGAAATCTTCATAAGTCCTCACAGGAGCATCAATACCAGAAATACTAATACTGTCATTTCTTTGATGAAAATACACTAATGATGATAAACATCAGTCGTACACACTGTCGTTTTAAATGAGCTGAAACACCATGATGATTAATGTTGCAGTAAATTGCACAATGTTTGCCTCGTTTCTGCAGTCCTGTGGTTTTCTGTTCAGAGGCAAACTACTGTACTGCAGATATCATGTTACGTTATGTAATTTTATGGAAATAAATGGGTAATGTAAAGGTGTCTACTGTACAAAGACAACAATGAAATTCATTTACTTGTGAGTGGGCTTTCCTCATCTCCTTCGGTATCATGCAATAAACATGCATGTGCAATGAACAGTGTACATCATGAATCTGAAAAGAATCCATAGAAGGCATATTGGCTTTCCTTACTGCTTTTCCCTAGATGTATTTAATGTAGGCAAAAGATAAGTTATTTATCTTAATGACTGCACCTGCATAAACCTGTTCTTTGCTATCATGGGCCATTTTGCATTATTATAGCAGTTGGCACAGCTAGACCAGACTGCAAATGAATTTCTTTGTATCAGAAAATTCAGCCTGTATTTGTTAAACAGCTGGGAGTGAGGAACAGGAGGAAGAGACTTGTTGAACAAAAGTAACAGTGAGGATTTTTTCTTATCTTTTTGCAAAAAAAAAAAACAAAAAAAAAAAACCACCAAAAAACCAGAATAAATTTCTTAGCAGTCGAGAAGATTACGCTCATACATAAAACATAAAAGTCATCTTACTGCATGGTGTGAGAAAGTATATATAACAAAGTATGGGTGTACAGCTCTATAGTAACATTGCAAACTCTTCTCAAAGTATAAATGAATAATGAATTTGGATCCAGTGCTAGTCTCAAACAAAGCGATTTGCACCAGCAGTAATGTAAGAAATGTATCATCTAGGTAGATCGGTAAGCACGTTGTTTCTTAAAAAGGCAGCTAACACCATATTTTCACGTCAGGTCTATAAAAAATGAGTTTTTGTGTTACACTATTTCAATGTAGAGGATACTAAGCCATCTCCTTCTCAGACTGATATATGTCATAGAAACAAAACATCATTTTCCATGTGCATGTAGGGCAGAACAATAGCATGTGATCTACTCTAGCCCTCGCTAACTCTTAAATATCTGCTTCAGCACTGATAAAACCATTGTTAACTCAGCTTAGCTAGGAAAAGCAAGTTCTTTTCTGCCTTTCATAAAGCTGTGATCTGTTAATGCATTTGGCCATCAGAAGGTTTAGGTGTACAACAATACCATAATCTCGCTTACCTACAGGTATGGTCATTCCATGGATTTTGTCTGCCCAACCAGCATAATACCTCAGGGTTTTTATGACTCCTTGAAGGTCTACGTAGAAGGCTTGCAGGAATGGTTTACCACTGTTCAGTGATTCCATAGTCTAGAGGACAAGAAGAAGTTGATATATAAACAGAGTAGCATTTTTAGACTATTGTCTTCAGTATTCACTGTCCAACAACTCTTCAATCATGACAGAAAGATTTTAATGAAGACCAACCAGTCACTCCAGCATAATCTTAATCCAGACAGTTCAGAACAAATACATGATTCCCTTTTTTACTTTTTTTTTTTTTTTTTTTTTTTTTTGCGAAAAAGACTTTTTCCATATGAACAAAACAGGAGGCTCCTTCTGGAGCATTCTGGAATTACTATGATTTTTAAGCATGTGTCTCTGTTTGTAATTTTCTGTCCTGTGTGTTTGTGTGTGTGTATCCACATGCATGTGCATGACTGCATTTTGGACCTAATAGCCACTGTGTTTGGTCCAGATATATAAATGCTAAATTGTTTTAATCAGGAGCCAAGATAAAAATGCCTGTCAAACTAGGTTCTGCTATGTTAATGATAACAGCTGAGAAGGGGCTCCTTGTAACCCTGTATAAATGATCTGAATCCATAAAGAGAAGAATGGACATATCCTTCTGTATAATTGATGTGAATATAAAAATTTCTCTGTATGGCTGCCAGGACTCCTGCTGAGGTCTGAGATATCTATAATGTACAGCCAGTTTATTTATTACCATCAAATAAACAAACTCTCCTCTAGGGAAGCTCATAAATTAACAGCCTAATGTCCTTACTTTTAAGTTAATATTCCTATTTTTAAAAGTATCTTATAAGCTATCCTCTTAGGGTATCCTAAGATCATTTAGCAAAAAGAATCCAATAAAATGTCCTAAGATCTGGCGTGGCTTAACTGATTCAATGACTGTCTAAAAGGAATCATTAAGAATGGGCAAAGTATGCCCATGTGTAACACACCAACCATCAAACGAATTTCTATAGAGAAGAATAGAGGCCTAATTCTGCACTGACTTACATCCCTACAAGCAATTAATGGCATTGCCTGTGGTGCAGTTCAGTAAAGAACTTGGCTCTGGAAATACAAATCAAATGACAGGCAGAGTAAAGTTGATTTGCTGTGCACTTCCTTCTCCCTGTGGCGATTTTACAGTATACACTGGTGGTAAGATGATTTAAATGTTGACAAAGCTGGAATTAAGATGTTCAGCAGCTTAGTTCAAAGTACTTGACATGCGGAAAATAACATTAACAATGCCACCGTTTACATGGCTTCACATGTGAGCTAAACAGTGCAATACTCAGAATTTCTTACCAGTTCAGTGACAGTAAGAATTCTGTCTGCTATTTCACTAATATCTGCGCAATCACTTTACTCAGTCTTCTGTTTGTTATTTTAGGAAAGCCACAAGTGTACATATTAGGTGTACACGTGTGTGTGTGTATCGATGCACACACATTCATTTCTCTCAGGTTTAATTTAAAGCTCTCAGTTGAAAGACTGTTACTGGTTTTCATGAGCTCTGGATCAGCTCTCAAGTCAGTAATCTTAAACATCAAGCTAATTCTAGTTTTTGAATATTATTTGTGTTAACACACGAATTAATTTACTTTCATAATGTAGATTAAACACGTGATTGGATTGTTGATTTTCAGGTGCTACTTACAGCAAGAATTGCCCTGTCTCTTTCGACCAAGTCTGCTAGTTTATCCAAAAGTTGGCCTCTTTCTGATGCGTCCATTCTCCTCCAAACTGAACCTAGAGAAAAAGCAAGGCGAGCTGCTCTCACTGCTTTGTCCGTATCAGCCTATCAAGAAAGAAGAAATAACAAATAAAGGTAAATAATATTACTAGGGTTAAGAAATTTGTTGTGCAGCAATCTCTTATCACATAATGGGTTTTGGAACTGGGATTAGTAACTGTCCAACAGTGGTATTCTGGATCTGCTGCTTCATTTGTACACACATACATATAAAAACACAGGAATGTATCAATATATATAAATATTTGATGTATTAATACATATATATCAGTTCATGGGACGCATTACCTTGTCTGCTTCCTGGATCTCACAGATCTGCTCTCCGGTTGCTGGATTGTATACTGGGAATACTCTCCCGCTTTCAGAATTTTGCCACTCATTATTGATAAAAATCTAGAAAAGGGAAGAATAATCATCAGTACCTCTGCATAATCAGTAAAGCATACAACAGCAAAATCCAGGAAAGGATGTGCAGATTCTGCTATAAAAAAAACTAAAGTTTCTTTATGCCTGTGAAAATTACAGTTTTCAAGAGTTTAAGCTCAGCCCGAGCCACTTTTTTTTGTGTGTTCTATGGCAGTGCCACTACAGAAGCGACATTAAACTCTACAGAACTTTTGGCTGACGTTGAAATTTGATACAAGCACTGTAACAAATAAGCTGAAGAAATAAGTGTTGGTATTAGAGAAAAAGCCTTGAAACTGCTGGAGCCAAGACAAGGGTTTGGAGTAATCATTCAGTACCCATCTCAGTAAGTAAACATTTGGTCATTGATACAATCCAGTCAAGGCTGAATAATCTCAAACATCACAGTTCTTCAATACACAGTCAGTTGATTATGGCTACAGTGACGGCTTGCAGCACCGAATTAACGTGTATCTGCTTGGAACAATAGAAATTGTCAAATTCTCTCCGTGTTGACATTTTAATTGTCATGGGCAAATCAAATGTGAATTTTAATGGTGCTGACAACAGCTGTCCTGGGAGAGGTAACGAATTAATTTAAAGTAGATTTTTACTAGTAGCTCTGATATGCACATTAAGTTTTCTACTGAATTCTTTTCAAGAACAGGATGCAATTTTTTATTAACAAATATGAAATAAGTCACTCTAGAAAAATGAGCAGGAGAAAGGTTTTCCTGGTATTCACACTCTTTCTTGAAATCTTTCTAAGACAAAGAAAAGAAAGTATTCAGAGTCCAAGCACTATACGAGTTCCCTGTATTTCAAGTGTCAATGTTGTTTTATTGCATTCATGAAATACAGCTTTAAATGCTGAAGGGGAAATCCTGGCCTCATTGAAACAAAGGGAATTTTAGCAATAACGAAAAGTTGCAACATCAAAGGGTATAAAGAGTCTGTAAATGAAAAGATCACGGTGAGGACGGCACACTCCTATTTGCACATGAGGGCATAGGTGTATTTGTAGAGTTATCAAACATGAACTTGTTCATCCTATTCCCCAAGCCAAATGGAAGCCATGTAGTTGTGTTCTTCTCAGCAGGGCTCAGTATAATGCTCAGGCTCAGTGCCACACTAACGGCACTGACACTGCTGCTGTTTCAGAGCTGACTCAGAATATGGCAGAAGGAGCCTGTGTCTGCCTGGAAAAGCCTTTGGAGATACAACAGCTGTGCAGTGAAACCAGTGATGATGTGCTTTTGCTTTAACGGACGTGTTTCCATTGTGCCTCCTTATCTATGCTTCTCACTCCAGCCATTTTGCTATATGCCCTTCAATCCATTTCAGAGTCCATCTCCTCTTCAGTCCAGCCCCCTAACACAATTTTTTTAAAGGCCATTTAACCCAGGACCTGCTGCACTGTTTCCCATCTGTTGCAAACTTCATATTCCGTATTTACCTTGAACCTGTTCATGTCCCTGAACTATAAGCTCCTCAGACTGTAGGCACTGCCTTCCTGCTCAACGATTACAATGCTTTTCAAACTGAGCTTTCAGTCTCTGCTGAGACATTCTGGAGCTAACCCAGCCAAAGTAAGGTAACAAAAGAGATGCTGGTACCATCTGTGGTGACTAACACCAGAAGTCAAAAATCCTCTGGTGTATCATGATCGCTTTTTAGACTGTGTAAGCAAAACAAAGAAACTTGCATCTGTGACCTTTGTGGGAGAAGGATTGTTACTAGGCATGCTTCCCACTCTGCTCACTGGCATTCACTCTCCATGTGAGGTGGGGGGAGCGCACTGAGGAGGGAGGGGAAGGGAGAGGAGCTTGCAGCTTCAGGAGCGGATGGGCAAAGATGCAAAGACGTTTGCTTAAGGTTACGGAACGTACATGAACACTTCGGTTTCTTATGTGATCTCTGTCTTAAAAGAATAAAACAGGTTGAGCAAAACAACTTAAGTGGACGCAACTGCAGTTTAGTACTTTTCCCTTACAGAAGTGGTTTGTTCTTTTTTAAAGAGATTTAAAAAATGTTAACTACATTCTGCTGAGAGGAACACCTATCATCAGTTCTGCCTGTACAAAGAACATGTTTATGTTCTTAAAATAAGAAACAGTGCCTTGCAAGTACAAAAGAGTTTTGCAATGCACGTTGACTGGAACTACAAGGTGTATTTTATGGAATGCTCCATTTATTCTACAGATTTAGAAAGAGAATAATTACAGCAGATATTTCAGATAAGACATGGGAATGATCTATTTGGTATAAAGTTAGAGTTGAAGGCAAGAGAAATTGCTACTGTTAATGGTTAATGTTAGTTTCTTCCTGTTCCACTTTCTATAAACAAGGTATTGCCTATACAAGCTCATTACTGTAAACTGAGCACATTTAAATTGGCAGTAAAATCAGAGTATTTACTCTAGTGCACACATAAAGTACCTAGTCCCGTGTTTTGGAACTGTTTCAAGTCTTGAAATCCAGCAGCTGGCGGCTTTACAAGCAAAACCTTACACTTAAATAATTCATTTTTGAAAGTTTTAGGTGTTCTGTGTCAGGTAGTACCATTCGATAGATATTCCTACCATTAAGACTTGGATTCTTTTGCAATAAATTTGCATTCACGGGGGCTTTTATAACTCTTCCAGCAGTACTGACACCAACGGCTGTTGATTAAACATATATATCCTGTACATTTAATCTGACTTTCATTATGGCCACTTCGTAAAAATGCCATGAAATGGACAAGCGATGACACATTGCAAGAACAAGGAATCCCTGCAAAGCCTCAAATTGTTTTTTTTTTCCCTCTCCCTTATTTATAGTGACTGTGGTAAAGGCTAACTCTAAATCAGGTAGAATATTTGACAGCAAATGTTCCTATCTATGGATTATATATAACCCATCCTAAACACCAGATGAAAAAGGGATAACCCTAGAAAAAAGAAGGGCTTGCTTCCATGTAAATCATGCTACAAATTGGACAACACCCAGTGAGTTCATTGTTCAACCTCAATTGCGAAGGCTATTCGCATTTACTATTCCCCTGGAATCAATGTTAATTAAGGCTGACTGGGGCTATAAATCAGCCTTTGGTTTTTACAACTTAATTCAGCATTAAGCATATATATGTAAATAAAAGGTAACTGATTAACCACTTGAGTTTTCCAGGAGTTACTGAGGTAATCTGTTTGTGTTTGAGTCCTGGTGTTACCTTTTGTGGTTTGCACTCGGTGTGCCATGTATGTGCTCCATGGCACTGTGACGGGCTAAATACTCGGTCCCGCATGCCCTGGGCACTGTGTGCGTGGAGTGCCAGCCTCCCCATGAGATCCCGAAGGTCTCAATGGTTTCTGTTCTTTTCCAAATGAGATGCACCTCCTTCCTGGTACTAACATCACTCTTATACACACACACTCTCCCAAGACATTTTAGTGTTTAGAACTCTGAAAGATAACAGTCCCACCATGTAATTGCTAGTTTCAGATTCTGCCTGTGGTTAATTATGTGCAGCCACTGTAGATTTCCTTGAGAGATGCATATGACTAATGATGGAAGCATCCTGGGCCATCACACAGGGCATGTGACTGTTCACAGCCTTTGAGATACCGTAACATACAAAACTGAATACAAAGGCAAAGAACATTTAAAGTAATCGTGCAAAGTTCCAAATTAATTTGAGACTCTGCTGACACACAGTTGGAAGGAAATGATACACCACACTTCGGGTAAGACCTGCTATTAAGAAGCATGGTGCACTGAGCTCAGGAGCATGTCGTGTGCTCATCAGTTTTGAAATCAAGCAAAAAATAATTGTTTTCAGCATAAAGCAAAACACGTTAGGCTTTGCAAATAAACAATTACAATATCGTGTGTAAGTACCAGCTGTCCCAGCTGGCTTACTAATAATTAGCAACTTAATGTTCGTTATCAAACCATACAGGTAAATCATTACGAAAATACAAGGGATAAGTACTCAGAGAGAAACTCATGTCTACAAAACGAGGCTGAACAATATACTCTGCAACGCAGCGGTAACAAAACTTGGAGCGGGTAGAAAATAGACAGGATTTTATGTTTTCATCACTATTTACCACTAAGCAAGTACAAAACAAGTACTATTTGGCTGTCTGTGTAAGTGTAAAATTAATTCAAATTCAGCACAGCAGCTGAATGAGATTTGGTTTTCTGGCACTATCAATTCCCTCTTATGGTCACCCTGGAGCTAGTTCTGGATTTGGACAGTGGGACCAATTTTTCAGTTCCCTGGAGATTCCTGCCTGCTCACTGCCTCTCTTTTTTGTATCATCTTCTCTAAAAACATGCAGGAAAAAAAGTAATTTGGGATACATGAAGTCAGAAGAGCAATCAACACAGGTGGCAACAATGTAACTTTTCATTTCCTTTCTTGAAAACGTTCTCAAATGATGTGTGAGTGAAACGATGATCTGCATTCTTAATTCACTATTGCTTGGTGATGATGTCACCAGGCACTCTTCAGGCTCCCAGCTGTATAAGTAAGAGATTCGGGCAGCGGACAGACAGTGGCCCAGCTTCCAGCTTTTTGGAGGTGGAATTATTTTCCCATGGATTTAATAAACAATGTTTTTTACTGTTGCAGCTCCAGAAATGTTTTTTTGGTACAGGAAGAGGATTTTAACATCCAAATAATAATGGCTTCCCACAGGAGATATGGTTCTGGATGAATGGAGGAATGAATGGGAATTTCCTAACTCAATTGATTTAGTAGCTGGTTATAGCTTCATTCCATCAAAGATCTTTTTTTCATATGTGGCTTTCTCCTTGGAGAGCCTTTGACGTTAAATCTGCAAAGATGGGGGAGGGGGCATTAGATGCCAAAGTACTTTATAAAGAAATCACAGCTGTTCGGCCCTCAGCATCTTCTCATAGCTGGAGGCATTAAGAAATACAGAGAAAAAAAAAAAGAATGGCTTTGTGTGTGTGTGATGGGGAGGGGGACACAACCATTTTAGAAGCATGCAAAAAATCCAGCAGCATCATTTCCCTTGGTAAATACTTCATAACATCACAGATATCGGGCACCTGTGCCTCAGTCTGGTCAGGAAATTTCATATCCTTTCCCATCACAGCGATTTCATTTCCTCTCCTTTGGAAACATTTCAGGAGTCCTAACGATTAGTACAACTGTAACAGAATGAAATAGAGGGGATTGCCAATCAGAGGTGCAGCTTGTTTGTTTTCTCAGGCTTTGTTTTCCTTCACTTTTATGGCTGTCTCAATACAACAAATCTCTCACTTTCTAGCAGAGCGTTTTGTCAGGCACTCTTGGGATCGACTGGAAACCAGCAGCTGGCTTCAGAATCAGCGAAAACCTGCTTTTACAAACAAGCATTAGGAAAGCACAAGCCAGCCCAGCAGATCCACTGATGGCTGGTCAGCAACTGATCAGCAGCACTGCTGTTTTTCAGAGAGGGGCTGCTCAGGCGAACAGTAAGAGTGCAGTGCTTTCTGCTGGGCAGCCCACAAATCCTGAGCAATGGGCACAGCCTCCTGCATGTTCTCAGTGCTGAATCCTGCTTCTCAGGGCAGTAGGCACGGGAGCCTTTTGCTCAGCAGTACCAATGACTGCATCACTTTCAGACAATGCTGCTGCATACATCAAGGCTGTCCGTCTGGCTTGAGCATACAACCACAAATGGTTATCATGCTGTTCAGTAGTTATCACAAAGCAGTATTACTCCTGCAGAAGTGGCCCAGATTTTGGCTCTTGTAATGAGATGCTGTGCATACATGGGGGAATTACCATTATCACAGTGAACTACGCATAAATAAAAGTGAACTTTGCACTAAACTTAATTCTTGCAAGCAATCTCCTGTTAACAGGAAAACTCCAACTGGTTGCAGTGGGAGCTGGATTGAGCCCCAGGTGATAGAAAAGTAATGGCAACAGCGTGCAGAGAGACAATGACACTTGGAGACCAAGTTTCACTGGAGACTGGACACCCACACCTGACACTGCAAAGGCCAAATGAAAACAGACTGTGTTTTGGCTGCTTCTTTGCTGACATTCTGGTTTGCCCTGGCTCTTCCCTCTCCCAACCTCACCTAAAAAATGTTTTCCTAAAAATAAATAATTTAAAAAAAAAAAATTGAAAAAGAAGAGCTCTTTTCTAAAGCTGCAAACATTCTGTTTTGTTTGCTTTAACTCATCTGTACCCCAGAGCAGGAGGATCATGCTACAGCCTCCAGACATGGCCTGCTATAAATGGAGGTTTCCTTCATAAACTCAAGTCAGAATTTCACTTAAGATAACTAGAGTCTAAAATCTGGAGCGTCCTGGAGAATTTTAAACCTTACAAACATACTACAGCAAGAGGATCAATAAAGCAGAAGTGGACAGGGACCAAAAAAAAAAAAAGAAAAAAAAGCAAATGAGGCTGCTCTGGTTTCACTGTCAGTGCAGCAGCATGTCTAAATCTGGTAGAACTACGTTTGTTCAGCCTCAGTTCTGTACCGGGGTACCTGACTGGGTGAGAAAAGTTGAATGTTCAGGTTCTCTGCAGATAAAATCCAAGTAGCAATGCCTGAGCCAAGCCTACTGAAATCACACACGGTCCTTGACATCAGTGGACTTTGGATCAGAAGCCAAGTATTTAAAATAGGTGACTACACCAAGTCCTTGGTGATGTGTAAATGAAATCAGGCTTCAGTGTGGCAGACATGAAGCTGGAGGATCTAATGATGGCACTTACTGGGGGAGCTCAGGCTCTCCCCAGACCCTTTGGCACTGGAGGAAAGGGAGGCATTCCCAAGGGCTGCACACACACAGGTGTGCTCAGTCAGCCCGTCAGTGCCTTTCTCTCCAGTGATGGGCCCACTAATCAGACGTGTAGTTTAGGTGCTTCAGGATAAATACTTGATCCTCCCTGAGCCACTCACCATTAGGATATATGTTTTGGGAATGGTATGCTAGGAAATGGGCTTGGGTGGGAGGAGAAACTTGGGGAAACACAGGTTCCCTGTGCAGCAAATGGAACCAGAGAAAGGCCGCTGTGAAAG
>JAOWBP010004028.1:3461086-3515099 GCA_028571105.1 Tragopan temminckii | reverse complement strand
CCAGCCTGGCCTTGAATGCCTCCAGGGATGGGGCATCCACAACCTCCTTGGGCAACCTGTTCCAGTGCATCATCACCATGTGTGTGAAAAACTTCCTCCTAATATCTAACCTAAACCTCCCCTGTCTCAGTTTAAAACCATTCGCCCTTGTCCTATCACTATCAGACCACGTAAACTTTCTAATACATGTAAGGCTTGAGATACCATCGTTATCCTCACAGTGCGATGCAAGAGAAATGACTCTTTTTACAACAGAATCATATAATACAGTCACTCATGTGATACACCCTATGCAGTGCAAATCTTTGAAGCATAGATCCTACCCAATAAAAAATGGCACAAAAATTCAGAGGAAGATATAAACTTGGATTTGTAGGTTTAGAAGTATTTCACAGCACGCATTTGATTCACGTGGCTGGAATGAAAATTAGGAAAGAGCGAATCTGAAATGATTGCATGGGTAAGAAAGTTTTTAACAGTGAAGCAACTGGACTGTAGAAGTGGTGAGTTCTTTTGTTTTTTAGAAATTCTGAAATGAGATTAAGAAGAGCACTGGGAAATATGATTACATAGGAATAATATTATAGAAGCCCTAAAAATGACACAGCTGGATGGTACAAGTAGGCCTTTTGGGCTCGCTCTTCTCGTTTCAAGAACTTTTCTGTGGAAGGATACTTGTCTACCTTTCTGTCAGGATGCCTTCATGCAAATAGCTACATTTTTGTTGTTGTTGTTGCTGCTGTTGTTTGAAAAGTTCTATACTTTCAGGTGAAAGGACTGTCCTAGTGTGTTTGAAACTACCTGGCACATCTTGAACTCTAAGTCTATCTAGAACAGCATAGTGAAGTCCAAATTTATGCACACACTTTTAGAAAATGTGTATACAAAATTAGTGCATGAGAAGGAAAAAGATGACGTTTCATCTTCCAAGCAGGCTCTGAGCAAATATTCTGGAATTGAAGAGAGGAAAAAAAGAAAACAAAACTGCTTTCCATTGTGAGTGTCTGATTTTTCTCTCATATCTTGTAGTAATTCCTCTACATGACTCCTCTGAGTGCTTGTACAGATCTAGGTTTCTATTGATATAATTTGACAACAGACTTTGGCTTTTCATTCAGTAAGTTCAGTTTAAATCAGCAGAAACCTGGAACTGTGTTGGTGTTTAGATGAATTTCTTCATGTTTACTTCAGAATAGTAGAAGTATGTAGAGCCTGATGACTGATTTATACTTCTGTGATGTGGACTAATGGCCAATAAGGGTTAAGAGGATAGAACCCCCAAACTGTCCTTTACTTTTACCTTAGATAAATCTGAGCCCAGGCCTCCAGAGGTGAAAGGCTAGCACATTAACTAGGACCTTAAATGTATGCTTCAGCACACAAACCTGCAGTATCTTTTGAAATCTATGCAGGTTTCTCCTGCCTGCTGTGCGTAATTTCAGAATATGCTGTCACCATTAAAGAAAAAAAACAAGTATGCTCTTTCATCTGTGCACCCCACAGCACTGATTGGGGGAATCAGTCCCCAGGCTCCCCTAAAATTTGTGATCTTTGGCTCCTGCTGTAAATTGATTCCGTGCTGTGCCTCCTGACATGTGAACTGGGTAAAATCCATTTTGAAGTCTTTTAAAACCTGGTATTAACCCTGCAGAATCCTCTTAAGTGCTGATATTCTCTCATTATATTATTTACTGGGAAGAATTTGCCTGTAAAACTCTAGCAGCATAGCAAGCAAACTTGTTTAAATCTGTGTAAAAGACAGACCCGATATTCTGCTTTGAATTTCTCCTGAGAACTGATGTTGGGAAAAATGAGTTCAATTAGTCATGAGTGAGGTGAGTGCCTCACTACTGTGCAAATTGCTTTGGGACCATTTGGCCTGTGTCTACTCACGGTCCTCCCCCCTCATAAATACAGATGTGTAAACTAGTCAATATTTTGTTTAAGCTTATCTTGGATGGATTATCTGAAACTTTTTTTTTTGTTTCAGTAGCATGTAATCAAAAGACATTTTTCAGATTTTTCCCCTTTACTCCTTTATCATGAAAGTAGTAACATCTTTTGTACACATCTCTCTCCTTACATCTATTCCATATGGCTTGGTTTGTGACAGCAAAAAGAAAATGAACAACTGTTTGAAAACTGTAGGGATTTTTAAGTAGCCAGGACTTAGTTCCAGGAAGAACATGGATTTGGACAAAATAGCACAAACAATAGAAATTATTTAGTGATAGTAATGAATTGCAACCTGGTGTTTCATCTTAAGTCAGTATGGCGCTGGAGTACTCTTGCACTACTGCAGAATATTGTTTTACTGATAAAACCACAATAAAAGTAATTGACACTGATGGTCCTACATGCTGGTGGATGCTGCTTGCTTTTGTGTAAATGATTAATTGTGAAAAGGGCCTCATTGTAAAGAGCAGAAATTCTCATCCCATCTTCAAGGAAGCCATGCTTGAACCAACAGACAGTAGAGTAAGATTTGGAGAACTTACCAAAGCCATGTCTTGTTCTCCCTCTCCTCACTGCTATTTATGTAGATGTTTGGCATATAGTCTAGTTGGTAGCAACTGATACAGCATAATAGTGCTTGTTGTTGTATTCTAAAAGTGAGGTGAAACGATATTTCACTTTTCCTTTGAGAAAAAGGCTGGTAATACAAGGCTTGTCAGGACCCTTTCCTGTGTTTGATAGCTTTATCACAGCCCCAGCTCGAAAGGTTAAATGTTTTGGATTACACAGAATGTACATTATATGGAGGGCTTACTATAAATCAACAAGGCAGGTATGTTAAACACAGAAAAATATCTACAGCTGCTCTCTTACTCATCCTGCTTGTTATTTAACTCTGTCTCTACCCAAAGGAGTATTTTTAGTTGTACTGTAAACAGTTTCAAAACAAAGAAGCAACTACAACTGGCAAATGAGGAACCCAGCTGGTGCTATGTTTAGGCTCCCAATGAATATACTCTAATCCTGACACCTGCAAGCTATTTAATCAGGATTTACAATTGAACATGAAGGATGAGAGGTCCAGAGGGCTGTGTTCTTGGTGTTTTGATTGCAAATGATGGAGAAAAACTTTGTTATCGGATGTTGTAGTTATTTGAAGTTTGGTGCCCTCTAACCCATGGGGGACCAAGAATCATTTATCACTTCACAGAAAAAAAAAAAAGCTACTATGGCTTACATACTAGCGTTCTCCTTCAGCTTTTCCTGTATTCCAGTGTAAACAAGCCTGAGATTTATGAACAATGAAAAACAATTTCCAGCAGGCACATGGAAAGGAGAAGTTAGGAGGAAAGTGCATTATCAGTTCAGTGTCAAAATGAAAAGATCACTGAATTCCTCAGCATATGCATAACAGTAAAATATATCCTAAAGATGTGTAGAAAGATCATGAGGGAAGGTGAATAAAAAGTAGAGTTTGGGTTTTGTTTGATTGGTTTTGTTTTGTTCTGTTTTTGTAAGAAAAGATGATTTTTCATGCTAAAATTCTTGAATATCAGTGTGATACTGCCAGCGGTGGGCAGCTCCCTCCATAAAGGTCTTCACTGCTCCTCCAAAATACCCTATAGTTTCCCAGATAAGTGACATAACTTGAAGGAATTTAACATTTCACTGTGCAGTCTCAGAAGAAGCCCAGATGTGCCATTATGTTGCTGTGCTTGCTTATTTATTTACTGAATGTTTCTAAGTACTCCTAGCTGAGTTCATGACAAATTAAGCACATTCTGGCAGTAGCATTGCTGTGTATACATGTGGTGTGTATGTGGGGGGTAGCATGCTTTTCTCTTGCTGTGTTCTGCTGTCAACAACACAGTTATGAACAAGCAGGGTGTGGTGTAACTGACACCCCACAAAAAGCAGTTGATCAGCTGTCTGAGGTTGTTAGGTAACAATGGTGCTGCCTTTGGGTCCGATTGGATGATGTAATGCCTGTAAGTTATTTTCTGTGGATTGAGGCTATTGTGTAGTTGAGTATCCTGCAGAGGGTTTGCATGGCTAGAGTCAGAGAGTAAGTCGAGTTTATTTGTAACTTAATTGTGCTGTTGTATTTTATTCTTAATTTAAAGGAAATAAATCTGTATTTTTTAGGTTTCAAAGCAAATGACTGCCCAGCAGGCAGTCTTGAGGTTTAAGGTTATGCTTCATGGTGATGACTACACAGAGATTTATTCTACGATCAGCTCAAACTTTTAGTTATAGTCACAGAAACACCAGTTTTGGCAGAATGACAGCACTGCCCGTCTAGATCAGATCAGATCCTGCCATCCCTTGCCATGTGTGGGTGACGTTGCTTCTGCAGTACTGATGATACAGGATCTTTGGTACCTGTTGAACTGTTGAGCAAGTTCATCTGTTGCACTGAAAATTATAATTGCTTGCTGCATGCTTCCTCAGCTTTCTTTACTTCTTCAGGCTTCGCAGTTTCTTTATTACCACATTTTTAAAAGCAAGAGACTGCACCATTGAGTATGCTTTCTCTCCACATGTTCCCTCTAGTCCAGGTGCTCAGACACTTGTGGCATTGACCAAAGCATTCTTGTGATGAACACCCTGATTAGAACAAATCCATCTCCTCTGAGGACATATCATCTTTGCAGTCTTGCACAAGACTTTTCTTAGGGAACTGGCAGCTGTGGCCAATTCCATGCCAACTCAGATATCTCTGGGGAGTCTTCATTGCAGTCCCTTTGATTCTCTTTGGAACCTATTACCACTTGACCTTCCATTTGCTGGTCTGTCATATCCACTTTCTTCGTGACATACATTGCATGCACTATACTCTTCTGTTGGTCCCACAATTTGCTGCCCCCCAACTCTGTCATATTAACACAAAACCGTCAAGAAACTTCTGCAGATAACCTTTTCATGCGGAGTTGCACATGCTGTTGTTTCTGTGGGCAAAGGAAACAATGTAGAGGACCATCATATGAAGATATGATAAAGTCACATTCTGTTCTGACTGCAGCTTTGCAGGGTGAACAGGTTACTGCACAGGGTTACTGCTCTCTTCTGTTTCTTTTCCCACTCTGCTCCCTACAGATCTGCCACAATAACTTCATGTACAAAATTATCTGGAAAAAATAAGTTCTATTTGTAGAGTGTTTAAGCTAGCCTAGTCATTTTGATTGAACTAGATTGGTAAGCAATTAGTGGAGCTGTGATGTCAGCAGATCTGACAGGGCAGTGATCTTTGATATGCTGGGAAACAGCTGGGACCAGTAACTCTTCACTTGAATTGGCTGCAGCCAGAAGAAGACTGCTGACTTCTGTATCTCTTGGCAGTGGATGAGCAGCACTCTGGTTGGCTTTTTGCACCCTTGAACTCTCATCCTGTACATCACGTCTGTTCAGTGAGATATAAAATGCCTCTCAAGGCCACTTCAGTGAAGAATTAAGGTTCTCAATCTGAAACATCAAAATGCATTTCCACAGTTGCGTTGCCTCTCTGGAGGCTGTGAGCAGTGTTATTGTCTGGAGTTCTGCTCTTGGAGGGCTACATAAGAGATGCCAGTAAGATGCAAAAATAGTCTCTTTAGAACACAAAAGCCATTTAAGATACATGGAAAAAAATGAATGAAGAAATGGAATAAAGAATTAATCAACTGAAAAACTTAGTTTGAATACTAGCAGTGCAGCACATCAAACAGATAAGAAGCCTAAACACCTAAACAGTCTGTACTTATAGGTGAAAATTTTCTTACTTTAAAGATTTGCCTTAGATACTTACTTGGTAAAATAGCAGATTTATTGACTTACCTTTTCTGTAGCTAGGAGATATTTAGTTCTACTGCATTCTTCTGAAGTGCATTAGTGAGGCAGTCCGATATCATCTCAAGAGATTGACATACAAGCTTGAAATCTTGTCCATCTTTCCCAGCTGTACAGTTTCCTCTGATAAAGAGTATCACTTCATTCTAGAAGTCTTGTTCACCATATTAACATCGATGTTGCTACTGGAGCATGAAACTTATCTACTTTAACAGAATTGTAAGATCTGTTCCTGTGTTAGCTGGAATATTCCCGTAGATATTAAACTTCAAAAAAGTACTTTGCAAATAATTTGTTTTACCTCTTGGACAAGCACATCAGAGCAAATGCGACTGCTTACAAAACAAAGCATTTAAGAGCTATCACAGTTCCCAGTGGTGCACCATGAGGGTGCTGAAGGACTTGCTACACACAGTTAACTTTGTGCTCAAATATGAAGAAACATTGTTATGTTGTGGCTTTTGTAAAACCTAGTAGTGAGGAAGTCTTTGCTGTTTGATTAAGTAAATGAGCTATGTGCCACATAAAATGAATACCAAGTTTAGCATTTGTGTTCTGCACTAATAGCTGTGATACTGATTTCCCCTTGGCATGTAGATATTCCTTCCTATTTTTTGAATAACACTTTGGGAAATACTGGTGAAGATGGTGAAATGTATTTTGTGGTGCATCCAATTAAAAAAAAAAAAACAAAAAACCTGCAGCCTTCTGTTTGGATGTCAAGTTTCAGATTTAGCTTTATGGACAGATTCGTCAGTCCAGTGATTTAGCTGCTATAAGAGATTGATAGCTTAACTATCAAGTCAGGATCAAGCCTATTTCTGTTTAACTAAGGGTTGTCAATTACTGTCTCTTTCAACATATGAAAATGAACTTGGCTGTTTCTTTTGAACCCTGTCTTTAGAAGATCAGGGTGGGGAAGCATAGTGTTTATTCAAGAAGGTTGTGAATCTACTCACTCAGCCAGATTATCACTTTGCAACATTGACAGATAGTTAACAAAACAAATGGCTTAGACAGTAATACATGAGCTGGGTTCTACAGTTTCTTCCCAACAACCAGATCAGTCCAACAATAGAATTTTTTCAGTATTGTAAAAGAAAAGCATCTGTCCTTCAGATCTTTTTTGTTGTTGTTGTTGTTGGTTTTTTTTGTTTGTTTGCTTAAAGGAAGCATAGAAGAGATTTAAATTCATAGTACTTTATGATCTCATATGGAATTAGAGAAATTTAATAAAGAATCAGAGATGCTCTACTTACAGTTGTCCACACTGACAAGTGTCTATCTGAACAGGATCCATTCTATTTTGTATAGATCTGAGAAAAATGTTGGAAGATCAGGCCTAAGCTACTGATAGGAGAAATAACCTTAAGAAAATTATTTCCTTTTGGCACATCAGAGAATGTGTTGTGAAGTAGCTCCTAAACAAATCTCATGATAGACAAAGCAGTGCTGCTGGGACAATTCAAGTGCTTGAAGGTTTATGAGGAACTTTTCTATGAAGGTTTTCCATGTTAAAGTACTACTCAACAAATAATTTCTTTTTGCAATGACACAGCGTTGCTCAGGTCTCATATCTCATGATGGTCCTCAGTTGTCTTTATTTGCTTTCTAATAGGAAGTGAGACATCAATATGAGTTACTTTGGGAACAAAAATTCCTCAGGAATTATTAAAGTTGCATGCAGGCAACCCAAGAAAGCAAGAATCATATTTAAATCCTATATATATTTTGGAAGGTAAATTGCATAACATGGAGAAAGAATCAGGTTGTTTGACCTTTGTGTTAGTCTGTTCCTAAAGCTGACCCTCACGAATCAGGTGAAGATGGGTACCTGCATACATGGGCTGCTCAAGGCAGCTGGATATGATGCTAGTTAAAACTCTAAGTCATTGCCTTTACTAAGTACTTCACTTTAACTATACTGCTAATCAAATAAATTTAGGCAGAACTTTGATTTTTAGTTAGTAGCTACTGGGTTATGGTTCAGTCTCCAGATAAATAGATTTCTTAGATACCTGCATAGCTTATCTAAATCATAAAGTTTGAAAGAAGTGGTTTGGCTAGAAATTTTACACCCTTAAATATCTGTATATACAAAATGTAACTGCTGGGACAGATGTGTACATACCTCCACCCACTCATATGAATTGCACGTATGTGTTTTCTCTAAAACAATGCCAACAGGCAAAAGCATTTTCCACATTTTGTCATCCATGCTTTTCTTTTCTTTTCTCTTTTTTTTTTTTTTCAAGAAAAAATAAAAAGAAACAAGTGTATGTAAACCAAATGTAGAATACCCATTTGAAATGAATGATGATAAGTAAATGAAAAATGGTTTATTCTGACATTAAAATTGTTTTGAAATTTTCAAAATCCATTTGAAATATTTTCAGTCAGTTCTTAACCTTATCTTTATATGTCTCTTTGAAGACCTTTCCAAGTGTCTAGAAAGAGTGTCAGGTAATTCTGTATTCACTTATCATTTCACATCATTTGAGATGAATTTATGATCAGGCCTTCAGGAAGTGATTGTGGCTTTCTATGCTTCAGTACTTAAGTGACTCTTCCAAAATGTCTTTAATGGTACTGACTTTTCAGAAAATGTATAATTCACAAAAATTTGATCAGAACATCTTCAGTAGTGGAAGAGTTTCGCTCATGTTACTTAGTCTATTTGAAATGCTTAAAGATTATCCATACGTTCCACTTAGAAGCTATGTAAATTGTTTTCCTCTCATGATATTTTTGATTAAAGGTTATTGTGGTTTAACAGAACATTGGCAGATCCAAAGGCAGCATGTTTTCCACAGACAGTGATGCATGTAAAACCTCCTTATTGCACAAAGACCCTCAGACAGCCTCTGATTAATAACACATGAATTCTTTTAGACTGGTAGATTTGAGTAGGATCATACAGAGAATTCAAAAGAAAAACAGAAGTTTCATAAAAAGCACTTAGTATATATATGGATAGAATTTATGCAGGTGCAGAAACACAACGTTCAAAGACAGGATAGTAAACACTGCTGTTTTGCCTGTAGCAGGTTGAGTATTGTATGCCACCTGCATTTTACATGGGTTTATTTTTTCTTTAAAATGTGGTAGTAGCAGATAACTTCTGCTACCTTCGAGAGCTAGTTTTTTTTACGGGTAAATGAGGAAAAATCTTTAACAGATCAATCTTCTTCTCTACGCTCCATAAATACTAATCTTGTATGAATATACAATAGGAAAGAGAAGCAATTGCACAGCAGTGTGTTTCAGTGGTTAACTGGGATTAAAGGAGTTGCAGGCTACCTAGTGCATTTGGTTTTAACTTTGTCATACAAACATCATCACGTGAAAAAAAAACTCCATATGTTGCTTGAGCTCATTTTGGATGGTAGGTGTGTAGTCCACTTTCTGAATTTTTGTTAAGGCACCAGCTGTAATAAGCTAAAGAAAAATGTGGGCTATATTCTAAAATGGCTCTTCTTGAGCATACACCTTTTAAACACCTATACACAAAATAATATGTCACATTTTGATAGAACGCCCCTCAAATTAGCAGTCTCTAGTCATTGGGGTATGGTAGATTTCTACGATTTTGGGATTATTTTATTTTTAACTTCTGTAAAGGATTACCTACTTGATGAGCTATTAATATGTGGAAAAAACAGGGCAAATAAGCTAATTGTCAGTCATCTCAGTAGCATGAGAATTCAAACAAATGTTACATATGCTTGCAACCAAATGGCCGGCTTCTGAACCATGTGTTTAGTTAGGGAACTTCTGGTTCTCTGGTGATATTCTTTCATGTGCTTGCTGAGGACATGACTATGCCTGCATTTCTTCTAAAGATGTTAACTTAAAAGCAGCATGACACTGAAGAGAAGTTGTCAACCCTGAGATTACAACTATTCTTCATCATTCCCATGACATTTTAAAAAAATCACTTCTTTCATGAGTAGAATTGAAAGTGTTAGACCATATGGATATGCATCACATACTTCGAGGCCTTGTTCACATGGAACCTGAATTTGACAGAAAGTGCTACTCAGTTGCATTCTAGCTTTTGAAGAGAACACATTGTGCTTCTAGTTTTACATCCTCTTATGAAACAAACACCAAGCTTTGAAAGAAGGGAGCCAACTTGTGCTTACTTTGTGACTTCTTTTAATCCAATTAGGAAGTATGCTGCCATATCTCAGGGAAAAGTGTTGGGGAAGAGCTGGGTTCTGAAATGCTTTGTCTGCATTGCTACTGACTGCAAGGAGTACTCCAGCCAGCAGGAGAGCTGTCACAGTGTCACGATCTGCAGCAGCTACTGTCATCCATTCTCTAGTATGTCCTCCCTAGTCATTGTGGTCTCTTCAGAAAGGTAATGGAAGTCCAGGATTTGGAATATCATGCATGGGTAACAATTTATAGCTTCACGGCCCTGCTTCCCAGTCTGTCGTGCAGTCTGTCTTAGCCAACAGTATGAACTGAAACTCCAGGAAAATTTCTGCTAGGCCCACAAAAGCATCCCTAATGCTCTCAGTCCTCACGTGTTATCAAGCTGATGGTATGTTTTCTCATAGTTTCACTGCTTTTGTGCCAGAAAAGCTGGTCTTGGCAAGTTACTGTGGGCCACAGTCACGCCTTGCTGTTACAGGGCAGATGCACCACAGCTTTGTCAGCATGGAAAGTGTTCCAAAACCATCTTGAAATCCAGTGGTGGCTGTATGAATACCTGCGTGCCCTTTGATCTCAAACACCATGTGTCTGATAAAGGTACTACCAAACTGTTTCAAAGATTGATGTGACCGGCAGGATAGAGAAAAATAATTTTGCAGGTTTCATGTTAAAAATGAACTGAAACTGTTTGATGCTGAAGGATGTGGCATCCTGCACATCTCTGTTCATAAAGCTGTTAAGTTGCATAATCCTTCTAAAGCTCTTGGGATGCAGGTGGACAAGACTGTAAGTGTGGTGAAGATTGGGAAGCAGGTCCCTGAAACTCGAAATTGTTGTCAGTGCATGATGTGCCAAATCCTGGACTTCCCATTCCTTTCTGAAGAGACTTTAGGATAGAGTAAGAGTAAAAATCGTATATTTTTCTAAAAAGGACTCTTGAAGACCTATACAGGTACTAGAAAACAACAAACTGAATCTCATTTCTTCTTGTAGGTTTTGTATGCTTTTTGATTAACAGTTTATGGGTAGAATATTATTAGTGTTAACTCTATAAGACAGCTGAATAACAATGAAGATATTCACGCTATATAGAATTTCTCCCATAAGGTTTTTCTTTCTAATGTTTATCTCCTAGAATTAAATATGCTTTAAAGGCAGTGCTAAGATGATGTGCTTAAGCCAGTGGATACACCAAGTGTAGACAACTTGGCCCCACACTTCCTCTGTTCAGCATGTAGTTTGGAGGTGATGAGAAACTGCCAAGATTCCCTGCTGAGGGGTAGGAGAGAGAAGCATCTTCTCCTTCACAGCTTTTATCTAAAAACAAGTTAATCAATATGCTAAACGCTGATAGCAAAATACACGTAGGCTGGTGTTCTGAGGAGGTCTTGAAGGCACCATTTGTCCACAGCAATTGTCCACAGCAAAACTTTATTGAAGGAAAAAATTATCTGTGGAAGGGATGGAAAGAGTAAGAAACTGAAAGTATGTTTATATCTTTGTTTTAGGGATAGTGTATATAAAACCATAATGACAGCAGAAAAGCACATTCCTACTGACACTCTCAAGTGTCTGTACTAAGGACAAGCAGACAAGAATGATGCAGTGCAAATATTATCACTTTTGCACTGGAATTGAGATTGAAATTATCCTGCTTTGGAGGACAATATAATGTATCTACTCCTCAATACTACTGAATTGTGTTTTTCATAATCACTAATTGCTCTGAATAGTTTAGCAAACTCACACGTTTATGGAGTCACTCTCATTTGGGGTAAAAGTAATACAGACCACTTTGGCAGGATTCTGTTTTCCACAGGTTATAGCTTTTTGCCTAAGCAAAACGGTAGAACAGTCAAAAGTACAATTTTTGCCAGCATGAGTAATTTATTTCAGTTCAGATCGATTATTTCCTTTTTCCACCGTAATCTGATATCATCTTAACAATAAATTAATTCACACTCCTACCTTAATATGTCTGACTAATTGGATGACATGTTCTCAAGATTATCCATCTAGGCTGCACAGCTGATTCCTGTGGTGTAATGATACTACTTATTTTGTCCTCAGTTCTGTTCCTGATGATTATTACTAACCCATATCTTTAAGTTCTTACTGCACGTTGAGTTGGTATGAGCTGGTGTTGGGGAACGTGAGAGGTGTATTTAGTGAGAGGTAGTAGCTAATCCTGGTTCTATTGACTACTACATATTACAAGGTGGATTTTAACTTTTCTGCATTTTTTGCACATACCAACAGTGGATTTCTCCTGTTATTCTGGCTGCTTAATCATTCAGTGGCATATCCTGAAACTTTTTCAGCTCTTTGTATGTGTTATTTTTAAATTTTGTTTACTCTAAATTCTGTGCTGTCATTACTCTATGTCTTTTTACTATTCTGTTACAAAAGTGCTATTTGATCCTTTCTTTTTGCTTTCACATTTTTAAAGGAAAGAATCTACTCTTTTGCATGCCAGATGAGAGTCTTAAAGAATCTTTTCTAGCGCCTCATGGAAAGTTTTTGGTTTGAATTCTGTTTACAAGAGTCAACTTTGTCTTCTTCCTACCATTTTTGTCTATGTATACCATTCTATTCTCTCTCGAGGTTTCAAATCATTTGCTCAGTATGGAAGAATGTCTTGCTAGTAGGTAGCTATTCAGATTTATTCTCTGCTTTTTTCAAGTCTTGACCAGTAATGCCACTTTAATCCTTGCTGTCCATCGTGCTTCCTTTCTGTAGGAGAATCTATGAGTTTGCATGGGTGACTTTCAACAGAGGTAAAAGTAATATGATGGAGATAGCTAAATGTGAAGGAATGTGTCTGATCGTATAGAAAGCTGAACTCTGGGAACCCCTTTAATTCTTGGATCCAGTGTGTTCAGCTGAGTTTCATATACTTAAAACCATATTAAATGTATCATTGGTGATGGTGGTATCTCATGAGGAGATGGTAACTTAATTACCAGCTATGTTCATTAGTTTAAGACAACTTATATTTATTTGCATTTGTATCATACGTATTTGCATATACAACTGTTTGCTGTCTGTATTATTTGTATTTTTAAGTGAGAGTTTCTATATGGGAGTAACTGGTGAAAGAGAAGTTCAGTGACTGTCAGAAGTTCATCCTTCATGTCCCAGTAAGTGGGGAATGAAATTGCCGTTGCTGTTATTTTCTGATCCTGAAATAATCTTTGACTTTACAAAGCGGGTAGAAAACGACTTAATTTGCAGGACAGAGTTCTGCATCCAGCTTTTTTCATGTCCCAGCATTAGAGAGCTACTTTTCACATAAGAACTTCAATTGTGACCTGCTGTTTTTTTTTTCAAGGTGGGAAGCTGATTTAAGTTACTTGTCCTGATAGCTCTGCATCTCCCTTCCTGCCTTCCTCCTGGCAGAAAGCTGCTTCCTCAGTTAGTCCTACTTGCGTTTCCTACGGGCATGTGAAGCAGAAGCTGAAGTAAATGTGTGTGAGCCCATTGTTTACTCATTCTTCCTCTCCTCCTCATTCCTTAGTAACAGATTCTGGTTTTCTCTACAGTAGAGGCACTGAACAGGTGATGAGATTGGAGGAAAAAAAACCACTCCACATGGATTGCTGGGCTGCAAATCAGTTTTAGACTTAATTGGGAGCTTTGTAGCATGGGCACTCAGCTCTGCGCTTTCATGGCTTTGGGACACATGGATATAAACCTTAAAACTTCTATTTGAATAGCAAATTATTTAAACATTAAAATGCTGATTGTTCTGCTGCTGCTTCCTTGCATTCATTTTAGATGCTCAAGGCAATTAAAAATGGCAAAATCGAGTGTCTATAAATATGAAATATTTAAAACAAGCAAAAAATGGAAGCAACACTGAAACAAGATATATCCTTATTAGAAATTTTAGACATTAGGATGTATAATGGAAGTCAGCAGTTACTAACTCTACCTCAGCACCGTGTGTTCGTGATCTACCCATTGTCTATTGCATTTCCTAAGAAATAACTTTATTTGCCCTCTTAACTGTGGCGGTCTGATAAAGCTAGACTGCATTTTCATTTACATGTTCATGTTTCAAATACAGAGTATGGAAGCAGCCAAATTTTGCAGTACATTTGTATCTCTGTGTCACAACGTAGGAGAGGAATGTCCTTCCCCAGATGTGCATTTGGCTAGTCTGTTACATATTGTAAAAACTCCTGAGTTCCCACCTATGGGGTACATGGCTTACTTACCCTTCCTGCACTGTTCCCTGGAACACCCACTGTGCTAATACGTTTTCTTGACCAGGACATTCACACACACACTCAGATCTGGACAGCCTGGATGCTAACTGAGTGAGTCACTACATCAAGTGATCCTGTTATGGGACCAACAGCTGCTAAGGAGTAAGGGAGGTAATTTGAATAAAAGAATGCACAGCAAAAGTGCACACAACCATTGACTTTTTCACAGAAAGGGAAGACTTAAGAAAGAGAAAACCTTAGCAGTGTTTCAGGAAAGTGTCACAGATTTATTGAACTGCTGAATAGTTTCCCTAGAGAGTTGATGGAAGATCTGTTTATCTTAGGTGGTTAAAGCTAGATTTCCTAAACAACTCAAAAGCTTGCTACTGGATACAAACTTTTGGTGGCTGGCAGATAGATGCTGTGACCAAATATATCTTGTTTCACTTTGTTCCTCGTCCACCAGCCACCTCCAATCATTTGTTCTTTACTTTCCTCTCTTGAACAAAATTCTCACATGCAAATAAATGAAAAAAAAGTTGAGAACTCACTGAAGATCTTGAAGTATATTATTTGACTGGACTTCTTAAAATAGTTCTTTTGTGTAAAAATTATTTTAGAACACCTATCAGAGAATAGAGGAATGCAGTTGAGGGGGTTTAGTTTGCCCTATTACTATGGATACACCATCTGTGTGTCATAGAACCACTTTAGTGACGAATACTTGCTCTTAGCAAGGAAAGAATACTAAGAAGCTCTGATTATAAGACCACCACAATCTAATCTGTCTCCTTTCCCTAAGTTTGTGGTTAAAATCTGTTGGCATATGGCCCACAACATATTGCCTCTCTTACAGCAGAGCTAAAGTATGCAGAAGTATTTCCTCTAATAATCAAAGCTTCAGTGCAAAAGTAGTGACCCAAATTAACTGTTTGGAAGAAAAAGGTTAAAGGTGTTTTAAAAAAGCATTCCTGACCAAATTGAAATAAATCAGCAAACTTCCCCCACACATCCTCTAAACCTGCAATCAGCAATAATTTCATAGAAATAAAACAAATGGATTGCCACATTCCTTCATGTCTATTACACTTCTGTCTTCATTGCAGAAATTACTCAGAAATGAAAAGTTGGAAAGAAACTTGGCTGTTGGTAATAGCTTTATCACTTGTACCTACAGCAAATGTACTCTCTGCAGAAATCTCTGGGTTGTAATGTTTTTGGTTCTATTAAGTATTCCTAAAGTCTTCATAAGAAAGGTCTAGAACTGTTTTTATACATAATAGTATAAAAATAGTATATGTATATGTATAAAAATAGGGTATTAGAGTTATAGTGCAGTGCCTAACAAATTTTAACTCCCTTCCATGAAAACAGCCTGTTCTTAAATAGAAGCACTGTAGCATGCTTGTAAACTGTATTTTACATAAGGTTCAAGTGCTTTCTGGAACTGGGGCTTACCTTTAAAATAGATCGTTAAATATCCTTTTAGCTGAAAAGATCAGCTAAAAAGATATTTTAAGAAAGATCTTTTTTTAATAAAGATCTTTTAAGAAGTACTCCAGTGCTTTAATTTTAAATGCAAATAATGGCATTTATTAACTTGTGACACTGTCTGTGCAGAATTCTCCCTCTCATACTGTGTACAAACTTCATTATACAGCTTAAAAACAGAGATAATGGAAATGTTAATATACTGGAATTGCGACGTCAGCTTGGAGCCTCTTCCACTAAGAGAGCTTTGTGCTCCATGTTAGTGCCACCTTCCTGTAAATTTCACTTAGCAGCAAATGATTAGCATTGTCTTTTAGCTATCAGCACATAAATAATTGCTGAAAGAGAGTGACAGGTTAATGTAATGACTCCTAATAGAAGCAGAATCCAACAAAAAACATAGTGTCTAGGTGCTGATTCCGTGACAGTTCCTCTATCCCAACCAGGTGCCACACTGCAAATGGCATCCTGAGCGCTTTTGCTCAGCAGGGCCAGGTCCCATTGTATCCCTACTGCCTCTCCCCACACCTTTTGTGGCCTCCATGCTCTGCCAGTGGGAAGATGGTAGCGGTAGGAAGTGGACTCTGTTCCCTTCTTCCCGATTTCTGCAACTACTTGCATTCCTCTTCCTGCTGAAGACTTACAGGTTGGATAAGGTGGTGCTGGCAAGAGCCTGTGGTCCATACCATACTGGAGGGGAGAGGAGCAGCCCGGCATCTGTGGGAAGGTTACGGAGAAAAGGCCCAAGGGAAAAGTCTGGTCTTTCACTGAGGTGCCATTGGCTGGGAGAAGAGGCATTCCCCACAGAATAGAAACACTGCTGTGTCTTTGATGCCCGCTGAAGTTTTTCTATAAGATTGAGGTAGCACTGAGTTTTTCTCAGTAGCATTCTTTCTTTTATAAAAATCATAGATGTGTCACATAGTACAAGCATCAAGGGCACAATAGTATAAATATTGAAATACTCACTCTTCCTTAAATTAAAACCCCATGGATGTTGCAGTAAGGAAATAATTTGATTATTAATGATTTGGCAATGTTAGAATCTTTGTTCTCCTGAGAGAAGCTTAGATCTCAATTACATTTCAGTTTGGTATAAAGGAATTACCTCTGTGAAAGGATTTTTATTTCAGAAGATGCTCTAAGGAGTGCTAATTCACTTTTGGCCAAACATATCCATGGTGTAAATTGCTTAAATAAAGTTATACTGAGAAATACTGCCATTTATATCAGTAATTCTTATAATATTGTGGTGATCTGATACTATGACCTTTACTCACTATTAACGCTACATGTCACGATGGGTCTCAGCTGTTACACACCATTTAAATTGTTTCTCTAGATTCTTCTAAGTATAAAAACTAAAGAGCAAATTAGAGTGGCTTCTCCTTCATTCCCTCATCTTCCAGCCAGGAGTTAGAGCTTAAAACCCCAGCTGTTTATGTTCTGCAAAATGCATATCAGTCAGAAGAGAGCAGGGATTTGGCATTTCCATTTTATTAATGCACCTTTTTATGGGAGGAACAGCAGCTGTAACTGAAAAAAGCCCATGTGAAAGATAAATGATAAGAAGAGGGATAGGTGGCAGCAGTAAAGAGCCAGAGGTGGAACAATGGGAGGAAGTGCATATATCCAAAGAGCATCCCTTTAGGTATTCTCCACTTTCACCACAGTCTTTTTCTTAGTGTTTTTCTTACATTTCCTCAAGATTTCATTGGGTATTGTTGACATGGAGCCAACTAAGTTTTAGAAATAGTCCCTCACCCCCAAACAATAAAAACAAAATTTGCCACAGGTGCAATGACACACAGGCATCATCCCTCTTCGAAGGTTGTATGCCGTACCTGAAGCTTTGGCTATAATGCAAAACCATAACAAAAATCATTCAGGAATACAGGTGTGAAAATGAGGCAATACTCAAGCTCATAATATTTTTCCCACGTTCATATCCTTTAGGTGTTTTTTCTCCATCTCTGTAGAAAGAGCAGACTCAGTGTGTATATACCCTACTTGTAGACCAGAGTTTAGGCTGATAGTCAATGTCTATACAGTAACAAGATAAGAAATGCTGTGATTTTCATTTGGCGTGATTATGCAGGTAAAGCTGCATGATCATCATTCTGTCAGTTTCTCTCATATTATGAACGTTCACATTTGCCCTGAGCTGAAACTCACCCTCAAAAAATCAGTGTAGTAAATGGTGAATTGTTCTTACTGCTGAGGTCCTTTCTAGAGTGGAGAAAAAAAAGAATCTACACTGCTCAGTTATAGCTTTTGGGTTTTTTGTTTGGTTGTTTTTTTTAAAACTGATTTGGAGAGTATTTGTGATAAATATCTTAAATAAATATCTTGTATTGCAACAGAGCCACGATGAAAATAGTAATCTGGTAAATATGCTATGTGAAATGTATGGCTTTATTATGAAAAATACTCTATCTGTTCTGCTCTACTAGTGCCAGCTCTGATTTCCAGCATTCTTGAATCAGACTCTCATGTTTTATACCACAACAGTTCATTGTTCCAAGTTAAACCAAACCTGTATTGGAACTCTTTGTATCTTTACTAAGCCACAGTTAACTGTTATTTTGGGATTTTCACGTGCTCCTGCCATCTGTGAGTGCCTTACAGGTAGACATACTGAAACATGGCTAAAGTTGTTAGCTGTAGCCTTTCACACAAAGAGAACCTAGGTGTTTATGCTACTGTGGAAACTGATCTTCCGGGCAAGAGCTCCAGTGTCTTTTCAGGTACTGTAGTTAGTTCTGGCTGATAGAGTAATTTGAGATTTGGTCATTCTTTATTTTTATGATGCATCAGTTGTGTCTATATTCTTGCTGCTCATTTCATTCCTGTTACTGGCTCACTTCTATCACAAATTTGCATGCTACTGCATATCAGTAAACTGTGTCTTTGATATCCATTTTGTTCAGGGATGTGTAACATACATCTAGACTATATCAACTATACTACCTACAAAGGAACATGCAGAAAATATTATCATCTTCTTTGGTGATTGATTCTTTTGGGAGGGTGAATTTTTTGAAGCTTCAAGCAGGTGTGAGTCTTCTACAAAATTGTCATTGCCTCTTCTCCCATCCTTTATAACACTTAACTTAGCTGCACGCAGTTCTGTCCAATAACTGATCTGAAAGCAGAGCAATTATTGGCTTTTCCCAGTTGTTAGTTCCTTTTTGGATTGCTCCCCTTTTCTGGAACTCCAAATTTTTTCCCTTATTTGTCATTCCTCTTAATCCTTAACAGGATTTAAAAACAACAATAATAACAAAACTGCTCACATCTGCATTGACTTTCCTTTTCTGAAGCTGAATTCTTCTAGTGGTAGGAAAAGTAGGAAATTGTAAGAATACTTTATGACCTGTAACTTTTAATTATGACATTTAGTTCTCTCAATAAGATGATTTTTTTTTAATGGAAATGCAGAAGAAATTTGATTCCATTAACTATGCTTTGTGTTTGTGGCAGTGGTAAATATGTTGGAAAAGGTAAACATGGTGGTCTTTCAGACATGAAGGAAAAAAAATAATTCACACTTGTTTGGATGAGATACAATGCCAGGATTTTTACCACATTACAGAATTACTTTATCCTTTGTCCATACTGCTGGTGGAGCTATTTCTCCCCAAGCTTACAATCAGACTGTTCTTTCAAGAGGCTATTCAAAATATTCTTGGTATTCATCACTATCTTTTCTGATCTTTTTGTGAAAAGTTGCTATGGAGCAATCAATGGTAACTGCTTCTGACCCAGATAATTTCCTTCACCTCTGAGTGGGATGAATTCTCATGTTTGGCCCAAGTCAGTATCAGCAGTGTCCTGTCCGTGATGGTGTGCCACTGTAGGGAGAGCATGTTCTTTGGAAATAACATTTTCTGGATGGAAGAATCAAATCCTGAGCTTCTGGAGGTGTCTGTACTCATGCTGGAGAAACACATTATGGTGTTTAAAGCAACCACCTTTAAGTCCAATTATTGCTTTCATACAAGCTAATTTAAGACTAACTCAGATATGGCCACAGTGCACTGCAGCCACTGTAGATATACCTTTGCCATTGCCAAGCTATTAGGACCTATCAATGTCAAAACACTTGTGCAGCTGGAGTCTGGGTGAACAGTATTGTCGTGTAATTCTCCCCACAGTATTAGCATGAGACTTAATTAGGTATTGTTCTGTCTCCATGTTATTTTTTTTTCCAGTGGACTACCATAAAGCTTCTCATTCATACAGGCAATTAATATAAAAATTTAGGTATGCGGCGTCTTTATCTCTCTGATCCAGATACACCATAGCCATATCATTTTTCGTATACAGCAGTATTCTAAAACTACTTACAACTACTACTGCTGCTATCAGGAAAACCATCATGTATGGTTAAAGAGAAGATAAATAATGACTGCTGCTAAATAAAGAAGGGTAGAAGAAATTTGCCCAACAATAGAGCTAGTATAGAAATTGTTACCATAGCAATCTCTTCAGATGAGCTAGAGAATGTTTAATTGCCAGGCCCATCATAGTATGGTTTATAACTTGATTACTCAACTCACAGAGGGGAAGTAGTCATGGGGTATGGCTCAAAAATCTTATTCTCATCTGGGATCCAAATGTGAACAGCTAGATTCAGCTTGATACGATTAGAAATGCCAGAGATGTTTTTGTCTAGACTGCAAGCTCTCCAGGATAGGAACCAGGCTCTTTATTATTTGTCCATAAAGCACCTACTTTGGGTGGTGTTGCTGAGCTTCTGCTGCAAATAATGACTTGGAGATAACGAAAACTAACCCAGAATAAGCCTGCACATTGATGACCAAACTATTGCAGTTTAATGGTAGGGTTTTGTTACTATACTGGTATAGCATGTCAATTCACTGTGTGATGTTTTCTTTCCTCTGTTTCTCATATCCGTAGTCTTGCATTCGTCAGTTCCACCCATAGTGCCAGTGTAGGACTCTTTTTCTTATCCTCTAGGTAAACCAGGACATCCCTCATGCAGTTCCTACTTTCTTACTACCTCAGATTTCACTTTTGCAGTTTCTTGCAGCCTTGCCTGTGTTATCCAGAGATCAAGTTCAGTCTTTATATCTAGGTCTCTAATAAAATCATCATGTCAAGTATACTCTCTTGTCTCCTACACTTGACAAGCACCCCACAATGCTTATTCCTTTCCTTTTACATCCTCACTCTTTGCCTTGCATCTACAGACAGTATGCCAGTGGTAACCCATGGGGTGCTGTTGTGGTGATTATTATACTCTTGATGCCATGTGTATCTTGTTTTTCCATAGCTAGTTGACTGTTTTTCAGTTATGTTCTTCTGGGACATGGATCATCCTGCACAGGTTTGACACCTAGCACAGATATGTCCTGACTGGTTGCCAGTATTCTGGGAGTATGTGCTACATAATGACAGAGAAGTAAGTACAAGCACTTTTCAGCTTTTATGTAAAAATGTCAGAAAGAGCCTGTCCTACATGACAGTGAAGGCTTAACTAAATTTACTTAGATGCATTCTGAAAAATTAACAGGTATCATGCTGGTTGGCCCAGCTTGCGGACAATGTCAAATCGGTCTCTCTGATCTACCACAATAGAAGAGTAAAGAAAGTCTAATTCTCAATTGGCAGTTAGATAATCAATATGCAGTCAGAATAGAGCAGTAGTGATTATTTATGCGGTGGTATGAGGCAGAATAATCTCTCCAGCTGATGCACATTACACACTGCCCACGAAGTATGGAGAGCTAAAACCTCCAGGGTTTCTGTACATGAGGATGTTCAGTTGCTCTAAGCTTTTTATCAGTGCCTTGAGTTACCTGGCCACTTTGGATTTTTGACCTTTCAGCTTTGAAAAAGTGTTTTGTTTTGCTTACTCGGTTTTCTAAAATCCCAACAATGAAGGCACATTACCAAAACTCAAACATTTTTCTACATGTTTACATCACCTTTTTTTTAACAAAACTTTTATATCTTCTGGACTCTCCTTTCTTTAGGTCAGTGAGTACAAAATTCACTGTAGCGTTGGGAGTGAGTCCCACCTGTGCTAAGAGCACATCTGCTCTGTACCAGTTTACTGCTTTCACCACCTGTATCCATGTTACAGAAGAACATCTGGTTGCTATTACAATTATAGGAGGTGCAGGTTTCATTCTCAGTGCAGGATTGGACTCTGATTTCACAACCTTCCTCGAAGAGTGAAGCTCAAGCAAATACATCCTGTCCCATTTATAATCAACATACATTTAACATCAATAAAACATAATGGATATTTATGTTAATTACATCATCGTCATCATCATCAGGCATAATGGGGATAGTATTAATAACCATTGTTGCTGAAGAGTAATGCTATGAATTCAGCCCTCATCATCTGGGAGAGCATTGTGGTCTTTATGTCTTTTCCTGTTTTCAAGTAGCAAATTGCTGGTGGGTTTCTTCATCTCACAGAGAGGAGAGGTGAAAGACAATGAGGCTAACTAGTGCTTGCTGACTTGAGTGCTGTCGCACAACAGAAGCAGACACTATTTATAATCCTTTAAAATTGTTTCTAGAATCTATTCCTTCTCTCCCCATCCTACAAACAGCAGAAAAATGTCCACCCTCCTTGATTTGCATATTAATCTGTGTATTTACATGTACAGCAAGGTATAAATCTATTCCACAGCTAAGGCCAGATAAAGAAATGAATTTAGGAACAGCAAGATGACTATGTGGAAGGAAGGGAGAAAGGAAAAGGCTCAAGTGATTTAACATATTCCAACTGGGAAGGAGTATGAAGCTGTACCTGCTGCATATGCTTCCTGCCTCTTTTATGGCAGTATTTTAGAAACTTGAGAGACTGTTACTTTGCTAGAATGGACAAGGAAGCATAAATGTAACCACAATGTGAAATCCTTCAGGCATTTTAGCTCGTTTACATATGTGTTTGCACCATTTTATCAGTCAGGCGTTGCTGAACAGGTGTGACAATTTCCTTCTGACATGCTTTCTCTGTTTCCTCCTTTCAGAAGGAAATTCAGAGGTCTACTTCTGGTTATGGTTACTAAAATACATAAAAGAGACACAAGCAGTTTGTATTGTTCTGAATAGAAGATCAGTAAAAGAAGCATATTAACAATATCAACATGTAGGCAGAAACTAGGTTGTATATTACTTCTTGGAAGAGTATTTCCAAAGATGTTTATCACAGTACCAGGTGTGATAGTATGCCATTGCAGGGAGAGCATGTTCTTTGGAAATAACATTTTCTGGATGGAAGAATCAAATCCTGAGCTTCCCGAGGTGTTTCTACTCATGCTGGAGAAACACGTTGTAGTTTAGCACTGATCTTGTTTTCATCCTCAGCTATTTTCAATTATGGGTCTTATTATATGGAAGAAAATGATAGTGCATATGTTTTGCTTTCAGAACCCTTCTGAACTGTGTCAGCTGTCTTCCTCCTCCTCCTCCTTCCAAGATTCTATGTATATCATCCAGACATCTGTCTTCTTTCCTTTTTTTATGTAATGAAAATGCTCTCTCTGCTGAGATACTGTCTAAACCTTTGTCTTTTCCACTGTTTTCTGTCTCACAGACATCTTATCTTTACTTACTCCAAAATGTGGATGGTGTTGTGTTTGTATGGGGTGCAAAGACTATTTTCCAATCCTATCAATTAGGTCTACTTCAGTTCTATGAAACAAAATATAGTACCCTTGTCTACGAACTCTGCCTTAGATTGTTGTGACTTTAGTCACATTGTTTTCATCCTAATCAAGTTCAACTATAAGTTTTGCTCAGAGCCTTCAATAAATATATTTTGGCTAATTTATTCAGGTAGGTCTCTCTCAAAAATAGTGACTAACTTGGTGTGATACCATGACATCCATCTTCCTTCTCTACTCAGATGTTTTGATTACTTTTGCTACCGACAAATTTGGCTATCTTGGCTTTATCTCTGACTGAATTCCTCCTCTCATCATGTATCATGCATCCACCATACCAAACATTTGCCAGTGTTCAGATTTGCATCAGCCAAAATCCTGTCTGTGGTTGGCTTTGTCTTCACACCTTTCCCAATGCAGTTTCTATGTGGCTTTACATACTTGCAGTTCTTCAAATTCTACGCAGTGCAGAGAAATGCCATCTAGATTCTATCTCGTGCAAGAGAGCATTACTGCATCGCCCACGTCCTTAAACAACTCAGATGGTTCCCCACTGAACTTACAAGCTGCTTCAAAAGAAAAGCATTATTCAATTTTAAAATTGTTTTGGGATCATTCCAACCATCTGCATGGACATCTTTTTCTCCATTTTTCCCCCGTTCTTCTAATACAGGCTTGTTACCTATTCTTACACTCTTTCATATTTGTCTTTTTGTCGTTTCACTTCTCCAAATCATGGATTTCCATCCATTTTCAAAAGGTCTTTTAGTACTGATGCAAATAGAGCCATACTTATTTACACTACTTTCTTTCCATCTTTCTCTCAGATTTTCTCTTGTGGATTTACATTTCTGAAGCCTCAGTATTTTCACAGTAACACCTATTGTTATGAAGCACCATCTGGGATATAACTCTAATGAAAAAGGAGATACAAAATAGCTTGGTTTTGTAGATACGCTGGTGAGAAACATTTGCTTAGCCATATGGAAATTGCATTTATCTTGAGTGCAGACCTAAATGTGAAACAGTAGAGATGTCAAGACATTCTCCAGCAATATTCTTGGGAACTCTGGCAATATCTCTTAAAAAGTGTCTTTCTTGTCCTTTTTAATTGGAAAATTCATTATCAAATTAATGAGAAATGGCACTTTAAAAGTGCTCTGCTGTAGCTTCACAATATTCCCACTTAAGTCCTTACTAAAATATAACTTCTGAGAGAAGTGTTGTGCTAGTGATGATGCTTTTGATAAGATCACCCTAGAAATTCAAGGCAATCATATTCTAAATCATTGATATTCTCTCTGAATGAGATTGAGTTTATAAATGGTGTGCATAAGCATTACTGTTTTACATCAATAACTGTGAAATCCTGATCAGAGAAAGTTTGAATGAATTACAGAAAAACAGCAGCCCTTAATTGGGATAGATACACAAACTGAGTCATAACATGCTTCTGCAGATTTCTGGGGTAGGAAGGGATGTGGATTTTGTTTGTAAATAGAATTTCATTTCACCCACTGGAGGTAGAATTATGCAATTAAACTTTTAGAAAAGCTTCTGGCACAAGGATATTGCAGCACTGTTAAAAAGAGAAAGGACATTTCACACCCAGAAGTTATCCATATGGCCACTGACCACATGTTTGGTAGAGATGTGAACAATATGTCATTGGTATTTACAATTCCAGGTAGTTTTCTTGTATGCCATAAAAAGTAAATACTTAAGCAACAGTCTTTGCTGTGTAGATCTTTAATGGGTGTGGGAAATTCTCTTTATTTAGCCAGGAATGCCCATCATTTGCTGTCTTGGGAGATGTGTTGGCAACAGATGGGATCTCAAGAGCATTGTTTCACTGTTATTCTGATTGTTAAAATGCAGTTCATTCTTTCTTTTTTTTTTTTTTCGTTTTCTTTTCTGCAGGGGTGTGAGAGGGACTGTAGAAAACAGGGGGAAAAGTAAAGAAAGCTGAAGAGTAAAAGAGAGAAATGAAATTTGAAAGAAACAATGGGATGAGAATCCCGAGAGGAGTGTTGAAAAATATGGGAGAATTGAGAGCAATATGTTAGGGTGGAGAACCCTGGTAAATATTCAGCACGTACAGGGTAAAGTAATGCCAAAAAGGGGAAAAAAATAAGAAAAATATACTGCTCCGTCTTCTGTGGTGCTTTTCTTTCTCTTCTCCTTTACATAATGAGATAGAGATTAGTAGACCTGGGTTAGTAGAAAACCTACTGTCCATGTAAGTGAAACTAAATACAGTGGTACAAGACATGGCACTGCAATGTGCCACAACAGAAAGTGGAGGTTGGCTTGGTCTTCCAGACAGCTGGATTCAGGAGCTTAGCATGGATATGGTACAATAATTAAAATTTTGCTTAAAAGCCTTTGATTTCATTTGACTTTGGGAATTTTATTTAAGGATGTCCTGGGAGGATGTTTGGAAATTCTATTGTTGTTCAGAATATGGCATGCTGCCCACATCTGTGTGAGGTTTTTCAGCAGGACCTTAACACTTCCAGACAGATGTTTCAGAAAATGACTTTTCTGAAATGCAATATGCGTAGATCTGACTATATTTTTGTCACAGATGTCAAACAGATTGACATGTTGAACAAGGAAGATAATGTTTTGAACCTGACTTGAGGGGTAATCGAGAGCATTGGTTTAAAAATCCCATCAAACTTTTCGTTGTTTTCTCCCCATTAGCCTTGCTCGGAGAACCCTTTCTCTCTTTTCTCTACAGAAAAAGTCAACAGCCAAAATATTAGACAAAATGGATAGAAGTAAGTTAGATGGTTGTACTGTTAGATGATTAGATGGTTTTACTGTTTCAGAACTGTGTCAGTTGAACAGAAAATCACTGCTGTGACTTGCAGTGTGGAAAGTGATTTGAGGACCCACCTAAATATAGTACCCTCCTTTGCTGCTGAATTGATTTTTTTGTTTTTAAGACTCAAGATTACCATTCAAGACATCTTAGTAATTTTTTAAAATTATTTTTATTTTTATTTTTTGCTACCTCCAAATCATTTCTTTGATCTGATCCTCTGGCAACTGTGGAATTTGAATATGTGCATTACCAGGATTCTAATCTTGTTTCGCTATTCAGAGAAGTGAGGTCTATAGAAAACATACCATGTGACCAAATGACTACAATGAAAAACAAGAGAAATACTATTGGTGAATAAAAATCCAGTCTATCTCCTTGTCCAAAAGAGTGATCCATTCTGTCTTAGTCATTCCTAACAGGTGTTCCTAAGCAGCTCTTAAAGATGTCCAGACAAGATGGTTTTTCAAGTGATCTAGTCCAGTATCGTGTTCCACATCTACTTTTGTTAAGCCATATTTTGAATACCATCTGAAGTAGCCATTTCATTCCAATACTTAGAACAGAGTTTGTTCATTTTTTCCAGCATTTCCAGCTACAGTGCATCCATCCTGAAGTTTCAGGAATGGCTGCTGTTACTAGGCTAGCACTGAGGTTTTTCTGCAGGCTTAAAGTCTGAAGTCCTTGAAGTTCTGAAAAACATAGGTGGTGATAAACAGTACTTCCTCCATGAGCCTCATCTTTGTATGTCTGTTGTCTGCAATTAGCATTTAGGAACACCTGTGCTCTAACTTATATTAGCAGGTTGTAGCACTTCAGTAAAATGTTTGCAAATTCCTTCGGATACTATTTTTTGAGTATTGTGTTGTGCTGCTGTTGTTTGGCACAGTGATTGCTGCATTGTGTAGACACATGGCTTCCCTTTACTACCTAGTAGCTTACTTTACTGTTTGAATTTCAGCTGCGCAGTAACTTTTTTCCATCTGTACTGGAACGTAGTTAACAAAATGTGCCTCCAGACATAAATCAGATTTTCATGTATAGGTTTGGCTGGAAGGCCTATGATGAGTTAATGAAATATTGTATGTAGTTGAGGGTATTTGGAGAATTTAAAGCAGAGATCACCTCAGAGTTTAGGGAACTCTTGAGTTCAATCTGGTGATTGAAGTCACCTTCTCTGTGACAACCTGACAGTTCTGACAGCTTTTGAGACTGCATGAGCTTCAGTAGAGCTAGCTCTACTGCAGAAATAGGATGTACAAAGGAAAAGAGCTAGAAAAGAGGAAGATACTCTGTATTAGCTGAATGTATCCCGATCTCACAGCTATCTGCATGTGATTGGTAAGTGGTAATCTCATGTATGTTTATCATGGTGAAACAGTGTGGTGGAATCAACGTAGCAAACAGTGAGCATGAACTAACTTTTAGATGGCTACATAGAGGAGTTCCATCACTGTGTGTCTGGAAGAGCTTACAGAATTCTCACATTTTGAAACAGTAAACATAATAGTATACACCGTACTCCCAGCTTCTGCCTATTCAAATCCTTGCAGCTATTAAACATAGAATAGGAGCTCTCTTACTGACCTGCTGAGTGACTCTGTTTGGGCCATTTCTCTTCTATTTATCTGTTTTTCTTCAGCTTCTTGCTCATCTTATCCATTAGGCTTTAAGTTTTTAAAACAGGAACTTTCTCTTCCTGTGCATATTTATCTTGTGCCTAGCACAACGGCCTTAATCTTGGTCGAAGCCTCTTGGTGATACCAGAAGACAAATAACAATAGCAGGAGCAGTAGAAGCAATAACAAAGTAGGTGGTTTAACCTTTGATGTTCATTTCCTGAGATATCTCCAGGTACTGGAATACAGTCACTCATCCTTATTTATCTCTGTGGTGACTTTGACTTGGCATATTGTTATACTACAACAACATGTCACCAGCAGTCCATGCACTGGCTGGCTCTTCCCGTCACTGATCATTTTTTATTCCATGTAATTGCCTTTCATTTGCAGTTGTTATTTTAAAGGTGACCCCTAACCTTGCTCAGGGAATGAAATAATGGATAGATTGAGGTCTGAAGATAGTATTATTATTATTATTGCTACTCAGAGCAAGTGAATATTAGCAAGGGCTGGTACTGCTGCTCATCTGCACCTGCATGGAAGAAAAACTTGAAAGCTGGGGTGTGGTGTTGGTGGGTGTATTTTTTTTCCTGTTCTTCCCCCCACCCTCCTCCAGCTGGTCCCTCATCCTGCTTCTCTCTTGTATTTCAGTTCCTCCTGCACTCACTTCTGTTGTATGGAATTTGAGGTTTCTCAATGCGCGTTCCCTGCCCCCAGCCTGCACATTCCCCATGGACCCAGCTTCCTCTCGCACATTCCACACTGGAGCGTACCACTCCAGAGGCAAAGTGGGCTCAGGGAAGAATCCATCCGAGGCCTCTGCATCCCAGGCTTGCTCTGTCATCCTCCTCACCGTGCGAGAGCACTTTCACTAGTGAAAATGCAAAGATAACAGTTCTCATGGCACTGTGAATTAGAAATTCCTGAAATATTTCCAACATCAGCCAGCAGAAAAGCGGGGTGATAGAAAACAAATGGTGACAGGAAGGCAACAGGGAAATAGGGAAGGTAAATTTAGGACTGTAGTGGCTAAGGAAAAAAAAAAAAAAAAGAAGGGAGAGAGAGAAACAATAAAGCCAGGAGGTAGGGGAAAAAAAACAACAACAAAACAGAAAGATATGAAAAGCTGAGAAAATTTAAGGGCAAATCAAAGAATGAACAAGTGAACCATGCAGGCTGTAAAATGAAATTAAGTGCTTGGAACAAATATTCTGGTAGTGATCAAGGATAGAGAGCAGATGCTGAATGTGAGCGAGAGCCAGAAACACAACAGGGATTAAAAAAATCTGTCAGAAGATTTGGGTAAAATTCTTCTTCAGTTCATATTTGGTTTGATTTGAGTAACCCATCCCTCATTTTCATCTCGGCTTGTCCTCTAGGAATCTGGTTTATCCCACAGCAGATTATTTTATCGAGAGCTGTTGCTGGTGTTTGCTTCTTACTGCTTTTTAATCAGTACTAATTGGGCCTGTCATCTGGGTAGGTCCAGGATGTAAGTGTTGCGACCTTTGTGGGAGAGAGTTTCTTCTATCACTTAATGTGTTTATGTTTGAAATCTATGCTCAAACAGTCATCTGAACCTGCCCACATCTCATGAGTACATGCTGTTTCTGGGAAGTCTGGTGTTTCTGAATCTCTCTCAGTCACTCCCTATACCCACCCTGAGAGAGGGGAAACCCAAAGCAAAACGAATCAGCGTGCTGCTCTGTGTAACTCCTGTATTAGGAAAAGTCATTATACAACAGTTCAGCATGGTACAATGAGCAGCAGAATGGAACAGGCAGAAGGGAACTGAGCCAAACAAAGGTTTCTCCATCACAAATTTAAAGACAGATAGCATATAAAATTTCATTTATGAGCTGCTTCCAGTTACATGCCATCTCTAGATTGGAAGCTGTCTTCCTTTGGTACTGTACTTTTCCATAAAAGCTTGAGGGGAAAGTAATTTAGTCTAATAGAAGCCACCCTCATTTTGAAACAGGCCTTGATTTAAAGCCGGAAGTAGTTAAATGTAATGAGGCCCTCAGCTTCTGCACTAGGATTAGAGCCATGTTATTCACAGCCATACATACACGTCCTTGTTGCTAATGTGTCACTACTCTATTTCTTCCAACCACGGTCAATTGTGTTTTAATTCCTGCTGGCCGGGCTGCAGTACAGTATTGGTATCACAGAATCACAGAATCACAGAATTGTAGGGGTTGGAAGGGACCTCAGAGATCATCGAGTCCAACCCCCCTGCCAAAACAGGTTCCCTACACCAGGTATAGGTTAGCAGCTCTACTGCAGTGGTCTGAAAACAGAAGAAAGTCAGCTCAGGATTGGGGAGTTCATGAGATTTCTGCTTATGAGCTAAACAAGGCATTTTGTGCTCTATTTCTTTTATTGGTTTATGTAGCAGTGGACTGCCAGTTCCCAACTCTAAACAAAAGCCTTTAAGGCAATAATTTCCAAATTTCCTTCCGACAACAAAGTTTTAAAAAGAGCTTATATTTTAAAGGAACTAACGTGCTGCTGACAATCTCTGCTCTACCCTTCACTCAGTAATTTCACCAGTTTTTTCTGGGTGTTTCTCGGTCCCAAACTCAGTGTGGTATCTACAGGGTGCCTTCTTCTGTGTGGCTTTGTTAGCACTGAGGGACAGGGAGTCTGGAGCTTTTCTGAAGTCATTGGGAATTGTGCCATTGGCTTGAACAGGGGGACAGGCTTTTTAACCTTGTGTTAACACACTGGTAACAGTAATCAAACAAATCTCTCACTGTCCCTTTCAACTTCCCAAGATCCAAATATCGGATGTAATGTGTGACGGAATCCCAAAAAGAGGGTCATCAAAACAACCAAATCACGCAGGAATGCTTTGGGATCCACCCGCCAGTGTAAATAACTCTGTGACCTCCATTCCATTATTCTTCCTTTCTGATGTCAATAACCTCCCACCACAAAAGTGTACCATGAAATGGAATACATTTGAGAAGTTTGCCTACCAGTATGTTCAGAAGTGTAGTAAAAATGTAGCTTTCAATAATATGCATATTTGCATAAATGTGTATTTCTATGCAGCAAGGCTGCATACTGATTTTCGTAAACCATTAATTTCAATTTTTAGAAAGTTCTGTTAAAAACTGGATCGTAACATTGGGCTTTTACTACACAGAGACTTAGGAGAGCAGCCTCAGCTGTCTCCCCGCTACTTCACCCAACAGACCTTGACTGGAAAGGATTTCTTTCCTTACTGGAATCTTTAGTAAGGCAAAAAGACAACAGTGCTACAAACCTCATTACTTCTCTACATTGAATGCATTGATTTGTTTCCCCTTACCAGGCTATACTGTAAACAGCGCTAAGAGTTTTTACTAGAAGAACATAGTCCCAATATATTTTAATAAGCAACTTGACCAAAATTGCTCCAGTAAGCTGAGGAACTGGTCTAGTGATGTGCAATATTGCCAGAATTAGAAACATTTTATGAATGACCAGTACTTCATCTTGGTGCCCAGCACTAGACTAAGTTATTTCCTTCCAAAGTTAAAGGTGATGCATGCAAGTAGATCAGAGCTTATTGCAGCACCTTTCTTTTTGGCAAGGCAGCTCTTCCAGCTCCTGCTTATTTCTCAGTGGGACCGCTGATGGGTGGCATGGTGACTCTATGTGGAGCTGAATTCACAGAATCTGGAAGTTACTTTCCGTGGACACCTCTCCAGCTCCTGTGACTAAAGCTCTCAGCCACACTCAATGTCTTCCTGTGACACTCAGAATTTATTCATGTGCCAAAATTTTTGACAAGTGCCGTGGGTTATCAATTGCTATACGTGATTGTTTTTGCATGCTAATTGGCAGGAGAGTGTATGTATTCTAGTGTCCAGTTCGAAAATGTTGACTTTTCAGAGAGGTGTCAGTGTGCTTTGACATTCACATATGTTGCCTGTCATGCTACAGATATCATCCTGCCTGCCTTTACCTCTTGCCAAAACAGGCCAATCTCTTTACTCACCATTCTAGAGTAAATACAATCAAATGGTATTTCTTTGTTCAGATTCAAGTGGATAGCCAAGATCATGCCCTACATGGTAGTAAGCTACTAGGGTCAATTTCAGGCAAAAAAAAAAAAAAAAAGCTGTAATTATTGCACTGTGGGCCACGTGTAAATCAGCTCATCTCATTTACTTAGTGCTTGCTTGAGACTGCAGTTCTTATAATGCAGCACTGAAAAGATGGCATAACTCTGCAAGGCATAATATGGTCCTGTGATGCATATTCCATAGTATTTCTCACGGCACAATACTATTCTAATAGTAACATATTATGTTACATATAATACATATGTATATGTTATATGTATTGTAACATACAACAGATTATATTTACATTTTGTCTTTTTTGGCACACTGCATATACTTTAAAAATACTATAATCCCTTTTATTTTTTAGAGAATACATGAAAATATATAGAATTAATAAAGCAATCATGAAGCAAGAGCATTCCTTCTTTGTAGGTTTCAAACGATCCTTGCAAAACCCCACTTATTTCCCAGCAGACTTGTATATCTGTTGCATACATGCAGAATAATTGAATTTCAAGGAAAGCGTTATTACAGCTCTGTTACTTGACAGATCTTCTTATTGTTTCTTCCACCATATGTAGAGATGCCTTTCCAATTCAGTAGATTTTGAAAGATCATTCGGAGGAATAACATCAAAGCATACCTTGCATAGCAGTGGAGACCCTTGTCTTTGAGAAATACTTTGCATCTCCTAAGAAGTGACAGCTATGCTCCCCACAAGAACACACGTAATTGCTTATCTGACCTCCTGTAAACTGCATGTCCCCTCTGACTGGCTCACTCGCCTCTCCCGTGTTTATGGGAAGGCCCTGCCTGACAGCCACAGCCCCATCCCAGCACCGCACAGCAGACCCTGCATGCTCGTGGCTTCTATGGGCTGTGCGTGGCCTGGAAGCACCCTTAATCTTCTGCATTTTCCTACAGTGACACAGCAGAAGCTTCGAAAACTGAAGGTTAGAGTAACCGAGTAACCCTGCCCAAGCCATTGGGGAAACCCTGCCCTGGCACACGTGACAGAGCTGAGATGGGCTGCTCAGCCAGAGGCACTGGCACTGGTAGTTTTTGATGATGTGGGCAGTGTTGAGCTTAATTAATACTGGTTGTATTAATTCCTTGTTCTCATGTTTGCACATTTCATTAGGTAAAAATTTCTTTAAGAAATTCTGTAGATTTTTAAATGCAGTGTAACGATACAGAGTCTATGAAGGTATAGTTCCTTTAACTATAAGTTTCCTTAAAATCCATCATGAAATCCCTATCTTTTTGTCACATATGCACAGAAAATAGATGTACACATCTGGGAACCTAACACTGTATTCAGTCAAATCTTGACTAAGCTGAATAGGTTTTAAGCAAAACACTGTTTATTTAAAAGAAATGCACAGCATATGTTGCATTCCTCAGTAGTATTGGTGTTTGTTATGTAACAGTGGGGATGTTATTAGCTACAATCTACTAAATTAAGCATTACAGATTGCAAGTCCTGTTTAATCTGATAAAATTAATCTTACTCTCTATATAGCAGTTGTTAAAAATGAATGCATTGTCATCGTATTTCACAGTTACCAGGAACATCTATCTTTGCTTTTCCAACCTGGAAAGCAGAAATGAAATGCAACCCTAGTAAGGAAACATAAAAGCCAGACAGCTCCTGCTCTCAAGCAGCAACACAACGCCCCTAAAAATACTCCTCCATATGAGCATTTGTTTCTCAGTTCAGGACAGAGTCATCTCCCTCACAGTGCTCCTGGAAGCACTGGCACTTCTTGCTTGCTCATCCTCCCTCGGTGGCCTTGCAGCAGCCCAGCTAGACCTGTGCATTGCTCCTGCGTGCAGAGAGCACCGTCCCTGCTTCGGGAGCACCTCGTGTGGGGTCACACCAGGGCCCTACTGGGAGCTCTGAAGCAGGAGCTGTGGGTGGGAATCATGTTTTACGGTGAAGCCCATCCTTAACAGTCAGGCCTGAATAAAAGGAAGTTCGCTGCTCCTCAGAGGTATGACAGCCTCAGGGGGAGGCTCAACCACGGTGGGGATGGCCATCTTGAAGCTGGGCTGGGTGGCAGCAGTTTCTCTGATGGCAGCAGTGCTGCTGGGGAGCTGCCCCCCCATCCCCACCCTGAGTTCAGTGGGGCTGTATGGACTGGGCACGGAGTGGTTGGGGACAGGGGCTGCAAGCTGGAGTCTGTCTCCAGGCAAGCTCGTCTTTTTCCAAAATGAGTTTGTGGGCTAAAGCAGAGGACAGCATGTTGACTTGGTAAGGGTATTAGAAAGTGGGTACGCATGCAGAGTAACTGGAACTCGAGACAGGAGGGTTGTGTTTGCTTTGCCTAGTTAAAAAAGTGCACACGCTGAAGAAGCTTTCTGCAAGAGACCCCAGGGGCTCCTCACTGCAGTTCCTGGAAACTACCCAGGCACTGGGGGCTGGAGGCAGCGGGGCAGGCAGGCCGAGCAGGTGCTTGACACCTGATCACTCCTAGGGGCTGTGCGAGGCAGATGGGGACAGAAGTGGTGATCCATTCCAGCATATTAAAAAAAGCAGCAGATCATGTATTCTCTGGCTGCGTATGTTTTCTGAAAGCAAGATAAATCATCTTGTATATGGGTCTGCTTTATTTTCTTAAAAGCGTGTACTGAGTGGTTAAGCTTCTTAATAGCAACTACACACAGCCTGACAGCTGGTATTTTAATGATGATACAAGTGTGTAAAAAAAATAACAACAGACAATCTAATTCCCTTAATAAGTTACATTAAAATCGCGTATGTACATGCAAGCATTGTAGTTGTTTTCCCTGTTTATAGCAATCTTACAGCTGTTGCTTTGCTGGGATTAATTTGTCTCCAGGGGATTTCAACACTATCCTCCCTAGTGCATGTTGAGAGCCTGTAATGTCATGTAATCGGGACCATATTATTTTTGTCAAAATCTCTGGGAGTGATGTAAGAGGAAAAAGGAAACTAGCTAACTCCCAACCATTTGACCAGAGGTTAAATTAGTCTTGGCCTTCTCCCAGCTGGACCTGAAGATTTTCAGTCAGACATTTGTTCTGCCCTGCTCAAAAAAATTTCTTGTCATTTCTTCCTTCTCCTCATTATTTTTATTTTTATTTTTTTTACCCTTGTCACGTGTTTTCTTTAATGCTGTGTTCTTACTTGTTGAGGAATATATCTTTGGGACAACAGATGTCACCTACTGGAGGATCTGATTTTTGGTTCATAATTCCCATAGATTCTGTATGGAGTGACCGACGCAAGCAAAAAAACTCGTTGTGACTAAAACTTCAGTAGGACACGTTACCATGTGCAAGGAAACTTATTATTTTAATTGCTTGAAGTAGCTGCAGAATTTCCATGCAGTCCAGTGCGGGTTGCCACCAGCATGGCCCTTTGTACAACTCCTGGTGCCTTCTACCTGTTTGCATGATCTTCTAGGATCATGCCATCGCTATGTCTTGGTGGTATGAAAGTCACTGCAGACTGTTTCAGATCAGTCTGAGAAGCTTCTAGAAGTGAAAAATAACCAGCATATGTTGTGTGTATTGTCACATGTACTTCTACATGCAGCACTGTATTCTGGTATGGAGTTTTTTCATATTTGTGTGTACATATAAAAGGCAAAAGACGTTAAGGTTTGTGAAGGTCTTTTGATTGTTAGGAAATAAGTTTGATGTAATTGCAAAGGGCTGATATTGAAGTGCTTTGTTCTATGAGCAAGTGATGTCAGAAAGGATTAGAATTAGAATCTTTTAAGAATTCTGATTGCTTATCACCATTCTTCAGTGTGGAGAATAGGTTGTGCTGCCACAAAAGCAGATTTCTAACCAGAGTCAGCTGGACCGAGGCAGTCATGGCAAGAAAAAGTTACTTGGTGCACTGTACTGTGAAGCAGGTTCAGAATGTGAATGAAATGGGAATGAACAGGAAAAGAGACGCATCTGGGCATTTAAGCCTTGATGGGAGTTCAGTGGTATTCATGTTTTTGCAAAAGTTCCAGCTGTTTCTTACTGTCTTGCTCTAAGTACTTTTCTGCTCATGCCAAGTTATATATTTTAAAGGTGGATTGATTTTTGTGTATTCTGTTATTTAAAACCTCCCTGTTGTGAAAAACTGCAAAAAGTTCAAATCCGATTGATAGCCAACATGGACATAATTTGACTGTTCAAAGACGAGAACCATAACCAGAAGATGCCGTTGATGTAAATCAGAGTAGCACATGCTGGTACTGGATCGTCAAACAGTGATGGTCATATAAAGAAATCTGACTGATAGACTTTGAAGAATAGTTACAGTACCGATCCTGTCAAACACTTAGTCACTATCATATTATAGTAAAAAATGTAGTAGTTATAAACTGTTCGGGAAGTGTGTTTCTCTTCTAGTTAAACCAATTTCTGAATGCTAGATTTGGATGAGAATCATGAGCAGCTCTTGTTGAAAGAGTAAGAAAACAGTTAAGGCATTTGGAAATTATACATGACTCTTACATTGATAAATTACCATACAATTTCAGTTTCTAAGTAGTACCAATTGTGTACTTTTTGAGATTCCTTAGGATAATCTTTCGATCCTTGTAATCAAAGGTGCAATTAATTGCTGTTGCGCATTGATATGTTTTCTAGTTCATGTACTCTTGCAGTTCATGCAGTCAGAGCTTCATTTTCTTTTTCCTTATCTCTGCTGGGTGGACTGAGGCTGCCTCATGGGAAGTAAGGGTTCAGGAGTGACCATGCAAATTGTTCTCCCTGGGAAGAAGTTGAAGCCTGACTGGGGGATGCTCCCTACTCTTGGGAAGAACACGGCTTGCATCGCGTCACTTGTTTGCAGTATCTCAAACACATTATTGTAGTTGTGACTGCAGCCAAAATGCCTCTTGTGCCTGGTACCTTCTAGGATTAGAACTGCGCTGCAGAAAGAAAATACCAGGAACTAACAAGAGCAGACAGCTTGTGTGATTAAACTGCGTGCATCCAAATGAAAACGCTGCAGCCTGAGTGTGTGAGTGCGTAGAAATAAAAGAAAAGATGCATAACTTAATATTGTATTTAAGGAAAGTATAGAAGTTGGCTGTGGAGAAACAGGAAACAACACACTGAAACTGTAGTAAAGTGGAACAAGCACTGAGAAGCTCATTTGTCTGGTGAAAGTTGATGGCATTATTTATTAAATGGGAGATCTTGCAGTGAGTATAAATATGTACGAATGAATGGTTGGTGGGGCTGTTTGTAACAAGAAAAATTAGACCCCCTACTTAAGGTCTTAAAAGATCATTAGTCCCTAAGAATTTCAAGTGCTTTTCCCAGCTCATGCTTGTCAGAAGTGAAAAATATTTCAATTCTGTTTCTACAAGTCTTTAGACAAACAGAATTCCTTTTGTGAGCATTTTGTCAGTTCTCTCTCTGTCTTTGCACATATTATTTTCTTCTTTATGAGAGTGTGTTTACAGTGTTTTATGCAAGCAACATAGCTCAGGAAAAATCCAGTACCAAGCAGGGCAGCTGAGCAGGGAGTCAGGAGATCTCTGGTTGCAGACTTTGCAGCTGATTTTCCTTGGGATGAGTTACTGCATTTGTTTTTCTCATTCAACTCCTTGTCTGTGAAACAGCAATAGTAATTATTTTTTTCTGGCTTTTCATTTTACATGGAAAATCTTCAAGGCCCAGACCAAGTCTGCAGTGTTTGTTAAGGATAGTGGGGCCCTGGTTTTTATTGACTGCATGCAAATAATCATGTGATCAGTTAATACAGTTTTTCTTTTTTGTGTGTGTGCCATGATGTGCATGGAGCATTGACAAAGATGATACAAAAGAAAACAAGTATTGTTATCCCTGCAGGCCATTGCAGCTGAAATAACTATTTTAATAGAACTGTCAAAAATGAGTGCTTACCTTGCAACTCTGAATCTCTCAGTTCTGTAGCATTGGGTTCTTAACATCCAAAACATAGTTAATATATTTGTAAATATATTCCATAAGCAGTGTCCACATCTACATTTCTACAAAGAGGGGACAAGTTTCTTTCCAGGGCTGAATGTCTGGAGCATCCTTGACCTAAATGAACAACTGAACCAGATCTATGGATTTGGATTCTATCTGGACTCTGGAAATTCTGAATAATACACGAGGTTTATGTAGCTTGATTTTGTATACACAGAGGAGTCTTTCCATCTAGGTTTCTAAAATTAATAGGACTTAGAGGACATGACTGTAGAAGGGCTGTGCGGGAGGCGTGATGAAGTGCATGACTTGGAGCAAGGTGTGAGGCTGCACGAGGTGTGCTGGGGACCGCAGGGAAAAGAGGTGAAAGTCTGGTCAAGCCACACATTTCCATTTCCCTTCTGCTTCCCTCATTTCATCCTGGTTTATCAATTATTCTCTCTGCTCAGCAGTATCTGAAGTTGTTGAGCTACTAACTTTCCTATGACTGTAATGGGAGATAGTTTGTGACTCAAGCTGAAGTGTGCAAGCATGTCTTCCAGAACTTCTTATCTTTATGGCAGGGAAGGACTTGATAATGGATGGAAACCTAGCAAGTTTTTATGACTGTTATTATTTAATTTAAAGATCATAGAAACATATTTGAACAATGAGTTCTGGCTGTATAGTACCTACCAAGCTACTGCTTGCTTTTCTGATAAAAATAGATTACAAAATCACTTGCTGTAAAAGATGTGTTGGACTGGTCATTTCCAGTTTGTTAGCATGGTTCTTTGCAGGTGAGACTAATTCTGAATTGCTGAACACTGCCTGCTGTAACTGAGTCCTGAAAGTCAGTTAGGCTCGCTGCCTTGGGCAGTCTAAATTAACTGAGGAACACAATGTGATGAGAAGCTGCTGCCCAGCCTTCCCAGCGTGCAGTGGCAAAGCTGGAAAATGCCAGCAGGGACCGTATGCACCGTATGCATAGGGAGGTGAAACATTCATGCTTTGCTGAATTGGAACCTCTGAAGGGGACTCATGTGCTCCAAGACGAGTGAAAATGGGGAAAAAGAAGTCCATTAGTGAGAATAACAAGGAAGAAAAGTTGATCGTCCAGAAACTTTGTATAAAAAGACGACAAATTGGAAGGAGCCAATCAATTTATTTTCCTTTGTCAGGCAGAATCTGGTGGTGGTTCAGCATCCTGAACCATCCTGCGCTGCTCTGCACTGCAGGTCTTAATGCCAAACACACTTTCACAACTAATGCATGAAATCTACCTTTGGTCTTCTGAGCTTTGTGTACAAAATGCTGAGAGCAGTGACTTCGTTATGGTGACTTAAATTGCTGCCCCCCAAAAAGGAAAGGGAAAAAAAAAAAAAAGAAAATACAGAGCAAAGCTCTGTATATAAGCTCCTGCTTATTTGTCAAAGTTCTAGAAGCACTGTGAAATCTCTTGGCCAGTAATTCTAAAACTTTTACAAACTTTCAGCAAAGTGCCACCTCCCAAGCAGCTTCTGCTGTCCACAGTATGAATTTTGCATGGGAAAGAATGAGGGCCCCAAATGTTTGAAACCGCGTGCTAGAAGGCTGGCTGGTAATTAGTCTTCCCAGAGTGGACATTGTAAAAACAAATCATGGAGCCATTTGTTGCTGTTCTACCTAAGAACACAGTTAAAAGAGTCTCTATGCCAAAACCCTGAGAAAAAGCTCAGGATGTTCTTTGTGTTTTTAAAATAGAAATGATCCAGCAACCCTGTATTTCAGCTGAGTGCACCAGCCATTCTGTAATGCGTGTACAGATCACTTTCGAGAAAGAAAGCAGGTTGAGAAGCAGGATTTGTGGTGGTTTTGCTACCATGTTTTTATGTCTACTAGAGTATAAAATTAACTTAAAACAATCGGTCCAGAGCCTTAGCGGTAAATTTGCTCCAGATGCGGGAGATGGGAGTATATTTCTGGGTTGTTTGAAAGGCTTTGGGCAGCTTGCAGTCTGCTGTCATTTTCTGAGGAGAGTGATCTGAAATGGCAGCACCAGAGAGTTCACAAGTGGTAGTTGTGAACATTCCCTAAAAAAGCTCTTGTGAAAATCCATTTTACCCATGGCATTTCCTTGGCATTTTTTTCCCATAAGTGTCTGTCAAACAGTGCAAGGGAAAGACTTCTAGAGAGCCAGGACTGCAGCAACGATAGAGCAGGGACCTCTGTGGGTTTTGCTGCAGTTTCATTTATGGGAATAGGTGGTTCCATACATGTTGATGTGGTCTCAGACCTGGCTTATTTATCAGTCCCCAAGACTTCTCTAGGAATGGTTTCCTGTGGCACTGTGGAGAGAATTGGGACAGATTGTCAGAAATGAGTCTGTTGCTCCAGCTGAGTTTCATGCAGGACAGAAGGGACAAGGTGCTCACAGCAGCCTTGCTAGACCTGCCTCCTGCCTGCACAGGATGTGCCAGTCCCTGAGGTAGGCAGTCCTGCTGCAATGTAGCATCCTAGTGCACTGCTCAGGAACCAGGGCTCCTTAGCTCTGGAGACGTACATTTCTTTAGAGTCTATGTAATTTTCTCCCCAGCTTAGCAGTCAGGTTTTCTTTAAAAGGTGATATGCACATGACACTGGAATAATGAGGCTGGAACAGTTAGGCTGAAGAGTATTTGGTGACTTTGGTGCACTTTTTGGAAAACTTGATTTGCATAAAGACTGTCTGATCAGTCCCACAGCAGTACAGCCCGTGGATAGGGTATCCCACTATCTAGCCCCATATGAGAGCCACCCTTCTGCAGAATGAACAGCAGTGAGTTCTGACCATCAGATGCAAGGGGAATGCTTTAGCCACATCGCCCCTAATCTGCTGTTTGTTGTACCAGGGAAAGTTCAGGTTGGATATTACAAAGAATTTATTCTCAAAAAGAGTAGTAATGCACTAGGAAAGGCTGCCCTGGGAAGTGATAGAGTCACCATCCCTGGAGGTTTTCAAGAAAAGAGTTGATGTGGCACACAGTGACATGGTTTAGATGAGCTGACAGTTGGGCTAGATGATCTTATTTGTCTCTTCCAACTCTAATGATTCTGTGAAAGTGGGAAACAGCAGAAACTTCAGAGCAGATCCTGCTCTATGTTTCATCTTGTGGTCCCAGGAGAGTCTGAGAAAATCAGCAGACCATGAGTTGGAGCCCTTTTGCCAGGGGAGGCAAAGCAAACAAATCAGATTTTTGTTCGCAGTGGCAATGAGCTGCACATGAATGTCTTGCTAATGAAGGTGCTGTAGGAAATAGGAATTCAGCCACACATACAAAGAATGGGGAAAACCCCAAAATGAAATGAATTATATTTGCACAAGTTGCAGCAACCTCATCATGAGGGGGAAAGAGAGTGGCTAAGCAAGGTCATTAGAAATGATAAAATTGTGTGTGGTTGTGTGTATGTGCCTGAGTACTTTGACAAAAGCAAGCCGTGGATTGTTGAGAGGCCAGAGCAGCTAAGTTCTTGCTTTCTTACATAGATTAATTGCCAAAGGAAACATTATCCAAACAGTTCCACTTCAAAGGCAAGAGACAACCTTCAGGGAACTTGCGGTACTTTCAATCTGGCCAATAACGAAGTGTAAAATGTAAAATATACATGTTTAGGAAGTAGGACACATGCCGTTCAAGACAGGCCTTTCCCATGCTCTCAGACCAGTGCAGCTTCATTTGATGTGCAAATGCATGATGTGTGATCTGTCCTGGCAATGCGCTGCCTGCCAGCAGCACAAACATTTCACAAGCACCCTTTTGGGTTCCTTCGGCATGCTGTGTGCGCGGCCTCCTTGGCAATCTCTGCAGCTTGAGCTTTTCTTACCATGTATTGCTGTTGTGCTTGCACAGTCCAGGTTTGTTTAGCAGGTCTCATCGAGAAACACCAGGCAAATAAAAACATCTCAAAACTAGTAGGGAATTGTAGGATTAGGTGACGGATACTGGGATTAAATGACAGCACAATGAATTGTTACAGTAATGCTCTGACGAAGACATCAGTAACACAGAATTCATCAACCCTTAAGCCAGATTGTTGCAGCAGATGTCCCAGCCTTCCTGTGCACTGGAAACTTCTGGGCATTACGTCTGAGGGCAAGGGACCTCCATCATGTGTTTATACATGTCACCTGGAATTGGGTGCAGCAATGTTCCCTGGAATGCTTGCTGGCACTGCAGGCACAGCCAGAAATAGTGCACATTGTGCACAGTGTGGGGCAGCCTCTCACTGTCTGATGGAACTCATTCTATAAACCTGTGGCAAGTAACTGTGCAAATGCTCATGAGCAGCGGCTCATGAGTGCAGTCCTTTTCAGTAGTGCTTTGGATGGTTTTAACTTTGTTGATAACAGAAAAAGATAGTTGTGGTCTTCACAGTGCAACTGGGCTGTGTAGTACCTGTGTGGGAGTTGGTTTCTAGTGTGGGTTGTGGATTTAAACTCAGCTGTCTGAACAGTTTAAGAATTAACCATTCTTACAAGTCAGTGACATGCTGGTGTGCTTTCCCCCCTCTAATAGTAAACTGAGGGGATTTGGGGCGCTAGGCAACAACCGTAGTAATTTAGCCCCATTGTACCAACAGGTGAGTGGTCTTTGTGCCTCTGTTCCTGGACGATATGTTCTCTGGGACAGATTCTCAGTCCTATGTGTGCGCATAGCCTACAGTTTGCTGGAGGTAACCACGCGCTGGTGCTAAGACTGCCCCAGCATCGCAGCTCTGGCTGTGCTCTTCACTGCTGACATGGCTGAATGGGTACTGCAGCCAGATGTGATAATCCGTAGCTTATGTTAGCCTTGAATTCCAGTGTGTCAATTCTGGTCTTCTGAGAAAAATTAGGCAATACTTATTGAAACCAGCATCCCAGCTCTGTATGTTGTGCTGTTTGGAAGAAGAAAGCGGGACCCCGTCACCTTGTAGTAGCAGATCCTAGTTGCACTTCAGTCCCATGTTACTATATCACTATTGTCACATCAGCTAAATCCCTTCTTCCAAATGGCCCGACTTGAAAATTACTGAAGTCTCCCACTTTGCTTCAGAAGGCTCCGAGTTTTCTGGCAGAGCCACACATAGTTCCCTAATATGTGTGTGCTGTCAGTGGATGTAGAAGATACAGTGAAGACAGAGAAGGAATGTGTTTAATGGGGCCGGGGAAGAAAGATGCATCTTATGCAGCTGTAGTGTAATGTGCTCAGGGAAGTCTGTTGGAATTGACTGGGAATGCTGATGGCACTGCAGAGCCACAGAGGCTTTTCCTGCTTCCTGGTGGAGACAGCTCCAGTTGTACCGCACTGTGAATATCAGTCATTGTGGTATAAAGATGTTAAGAGAAAAATTGCTTCCTGTGTTGATAGACTTAGCGTGCAGTAAATGGAGGTGCGTGGATGCAAATGTACGGTGGTTATAAGTGTAGCTCTCCAGAGCTCTCGCTGTGATCATGCAGAGAGAGAAATTGGTGCTCTGAATTCAGTGTTATTATGGGTTTTGTTTTTTTTTTCAGGACAGAACAGAGGAGCAAGAGAGCATTATAATACAGTGCCTCCATATGTGCAGGGCAAGCTGTTCTACACTGGCCTCTGTGGGGAGGGGGGGGACGGTTCTTTGTAAATGGGCACACAAAGGTGTCAGTGCTATTCAGGTAGTTTCGCATCCATCGCTTTGTCTGAAGACCACAGAACTGCAATTGCTGCCCCTTTTCACATCTTTTTTCCCGAAAGCAATGCACCAACTCTCACTTTACTATACCTGTGTACACATTTATTGATGCATTTATTCTCACCGGCTGGGAGCCAACAAGACGTTAATTTACTATGGATTGAAGTTTGCTTACTTTATTAGATGACAGTACGCCACACTTTCAGTAGTTCCAGGACAAACTTCCCTCCTTCCATTTTCTTTAAGAAAAGCATTCCATTGCTTGTGCCTTGTGACTGGCTGGGGTGGTGGAACAGGTTGCAGGTAGGTCAGAGGGATAGAGGGGAGGGAATATGCGAAGTGCTGGTTGTCTGCACACAGACCCACAGCAGTGCTGCACACAGCACTGGGTAAAACAAGTAGAAATGAAACTGTTTAATGTGCTCCTGCTATTCCATACTTTCCTTTTTGAGAACGCAGTTTCACTCCTATTGTTCATTTGTTACCTTTCATCCAGTGTTTTAGTGAAGTGACTTTATCTACAGCAGTTGCCTGCAGAATGTGGGTTAAACCAACAGTGTTATCCTGTGCCAGGTACAGCCAGTGCCATTCAGTGAAGCAGCCCAGCACTGCTAACGGTGTAGTTACTGTATCTGAATTGGCACTATTTCACATGAGCAATGAAAGTAACCTGGATTTAAGAGACTGCTAGAGGGGAGCGGTGTACCACCTGGCCCTGAGAATTTCACCAGTGTCAAATTAACATTCACTCTGTCCTTTCCCCCTGTTTTAGCCTTTTGAAATTAAAAACAAGTAGAGCACCAGTCCATAAAAAGACCTGGGTGTTAATCCAGTCATCTCTGTGACTCATGTACTGGAGAAAGAAAAGACACTTGTAATTGTTTTAAACATTATCCAAAACTCAAGCTGTGATGCAGCCGTTTGCAAGGATGCCCCACTGGCTCTGATGATTTCAGACCTTCCCCAATAGCTAAACTTTGTGACCATAACAGTGAGGATGAACTCTGGCCACGGCCTAGATCTGCAATTCACAAGTGTTTTTCATACAGCTGCAATAATATTCTAGAAAATGTAATTGGCCTTTTACTTCATTCACTTCTGCAAATGAAAATAAAGCTACTGTGAGAGCAGATCTTTTGCTAAGAAAATATTTTTTTAAATATTTTTATAGCTCTGTCAACAATAAAGGAGTCTCACAGTCTAAAGTCTTTCTCTAAACCTTTTTAATGGAAAAAACTTCATAGAAAATATCCTTTTACTTTTTTAATAACATATAACTATATACATGATTAAAAACTGTAACAAAAAGCTGCAGGGACTGGAAAAATGTTTTGTTGGATCCATGCAGATGGTACATTTAAAAAAGGAATTCACAAATCCATGTACATCAAATGGAGCTGCAGTGACAAGGTTGGAAAAAAACATGGCAACTCTGTGTTATTTACCTGAATGTACAGGGAGTAAAGCACAGACGTACAAATCACACAAAAAGAATACAAAAGAGTACACAGTGTAAATGCTGTTACCACAGGAGATCTCTTTTTTAAAGTAAATAGGAAAAAGGAAATAAAATCTCCTTTGCCACGTTTTATATTGCAGTTTAAAGATAACTAATTTCTTACTTGCTGTACTCTTAACTCTGACATACGCTACAGTACAAGTACATGACATTTGCATTTAACAACTCAGGAATATTTTGATTCATTTTCATGTCTGTGGATGTACTGTCATTTCTGAATAATATCATGTATATATATTGCTTTAAAAACACATACACAGATTGACATGAGTTAGAAATACAAAATACCGAGGGCTACAACACTACGAAGTGCTGGATACTCTTGTCCTGGTCCAGCAGTATATTTAAGGACACACACAACTTCAAATCTAAGAGGAATTGTTCAGAGAATAAAGAAAAGTAATGTGCAGAAGTGATGACTTGCTGAGTCAGGCTGGAGTTTTCAACAGGCCGTACTACAGACTGCAGCTAGGAAAACTCTTACACCTGAGGCCATCATTTTGTCCTTAAACCCCACAGAACATATCTACAGATTATTTACTGCACTTTTAAAATACACTGTCTTAATTCTAAGTTAAAACATAAAGCAAAACCATTAAAAAAAGTTGGGGAGTTCTGCAGCTGGAAGGAAGAAGGAGACGATGTTCAGTTTGTTAATTGCAAGTTGGAAGAGATTCTGTAGGCAGCAGAAAATAGTGTGGCGGGTCTTAAACATCTCACTTTTAAAAGAACTTGTTCATATTTTTATCTCGGGCTGAACAAAAGCCAAATGTCTTTGAAAAGTACAATACCAGCCAGCAAGCTCACCTAAGGCTCACAAGTATGGTGCAGATGGCAAGCTGTGATTCCATAAGATAGTAAAATTAAACTGACTTCTTTGCTGGGTTCATCCTGTGGCAATGAATACTGGATGATTCTCAGTGTAATCACAAGCACTTTACTAGCAGACAAACAAATGGAGACTGTGTGTGCAAATACTTGCTTAGAGAAGAAGGAAAAAAAAGCTGAAAACAACAGTGACAACAGCAACAACACAACTAGGCAGGCAGTGAAAGCTGAAATGCTCTGTGCAGCCCTGTTCTCCTCTGCACCCTCTCATCCTGTCTGGCCATGCTCTTTTGTGAAGCAGGTAAAACCTTTTGAGTCCCTGTAGGTGAGGGAGGATTTCTGCTTGTAGCAAGTCAGAAAATAATTATTAAAATAAAGTTTGAAAACCAAAACACTGTGGGTTAAATCTCACTGGTAAGTGTATTTTGTTGTCCATATAATAATGTAATTCCCTCCCCAGTTTAACCTCTTTATGTGAACGTGCTCATTGGAAAGTTGCCTATCTAGGGTTTTTTTCTGGTTACAATTCAGTCTTTCATTTCTTAAGAACATCCATGACACCTGATTACTATTCACTCCTAGCATTTCGGGTAAATCTGGTTTGTAAAGCCCTGTATGAAATAAGAATGTTAGAAGAAGGCAGGTCTATTTGAGAAGGCAGCTTGAAAGCAGAGACTTATTTTATTTGAAGAAGAGATAAATGTGTGTGTGCATGCATTTGCGTTCAACGGTTTTATAGCTAAAACTGTTACTGATGCCCGACAGCAACTTCATCTTGTTAAGATTTGTTTTATAAAGATGTAATGATTCTCAAGAGAGTTTTATGAAAACATGCAGAGTTGGTTTGCATTAGTTACGCAATTATGTGCCCAGTACATATGCTGCAACTTATTTTCTTAAATACATATTGTGTAACACTTTATTCCTGAGTGCTGGTCTCCATAAAGAATAGAGAGGGTGGCATCATGTGCTCTTCTGCACTATGCGGTCTTGCATCATTTTAGGAATTCTTCTGAGGGATCTTTATTGTCACTGTTTTAACTTCAGAATATTCTCTCAATCCGCTTTCACCCCTAAAAAACAAATTGCAGCATCAACTTAGAGCTGAAATTAATTCCTTATTGAGCAAAACCTTGTTAAGTGCTTCCTCACTGAAGATATACCCTACACTTCTGGTATAGGTTTCTGTTGTACACTGATTTTGTACAGGTTTCTTTTCACGGCTTCTTCTCAGAAAACCTGAATATGAAGTTATGCGTTAGGTCAAAAGTACAACTGATGGCTCCAGCATTTGTAAGGTGACAGAGAATGACATTAAACCTAGGAATATTCCTTGTCCCTTGATGGAACTGTTAGGAGTGAACTGATGTCCTCCATCCTTTCCAGATCCTGAAGATGTTCAACCACTAAGACTTTCATCACTGGCCAGTAAAATTACTGCTTATAATTGTACCCAAGAAAGAAAAGATCCAAACTGATCCTTATGGAAAATGAACGGCTCACAACTGTGGATAAAGGTAACTGTGACTCCTAAGCCTCTGTTTTTTTTTTCCTTGACACAATGTCCAGCAGCAGAAATCAACGCTTGCACTTACTGTGAAAGATTTCCACTAGTTAACTAGAAAACCTGTTTTTGCCCCAGCACAGCATCTTATATACGATGCGACGTACTGTCAGAAAGAAGCCAGCCACCTTCTAGGTCCCAGCCATCTGACACATGGCTCTGTGGGATATGTGTTCTGCTTTGCATAAGTGATGATTAATGGGTGTTTCTCAACACTGTGTAGGATCTTCTTGTAGTCAGCTCTGGCCTGCCTCATCTATTAGACAACCCTGCTGAGGTTTAGAGTGGCAGTGGCTTCTTGGACATTAGGCCTGCCTCCTCTGAAGTACAGATACTTGCATTTTTGCTGTTCATGTGTTGAGAGATGGAGAATCTAGTGAAATGAACAGTTAGAGTTCTAATATGTCTGCTGTACAAAGCAAACCTCTCCACCTCAAAACACGTACAGTCCAAGTCCATGAATGAAGGACGTCTTCTACATGAACCAATATGAGGATTCTTTTGAACAAGCACTAATAGTCATTTACTTCTTTTAGTTAGAGGAATTACATTTTACACCATTCATGTAGTGATAAGGAGCTTTAAAGGAGTGTAAATGTAATGAAATCCTCCTTTAGTCTTTTTTGAGAATAAAAGAATGTTTTAAGTAGCCTGAAAGTAAACAGAAATCAGTTGCATTTTGTATATGCATGCAAGCTCTCTGTTGGTATGCACATATTCTGGTACATTCTGTGAGAGTGCAAAACAAGCATAGTACATCTCAACTTTCTGAGTTCATTTTTTTCCCATGTGTGATAAAATTCTGTTAATTCAAATGCAGAGACAAAATAAGTCCCACATAACACAGGGTTAGCAAAACATCACAGCAGCACAATTAAAATCTGGTTGTAATATTGTATTAGCTGAGCAATGGCACACACACATATGAACATTTTCTTGCCTGTGTTTTGTTGTTCTTTAGTTGCTCAACATTACTGATGCTGTAAAATGTATCACTTAAAGCAGAGATCTAAGAAACCTTGGCATTTTAATAGAAAGCATGCAGATATAAGTTGGGGGGTTAGAAAGTGATATCTGATCAAAGATGCTGTGAAGGGAGTAGAATAATTACTCATCACACAACATAACAAGCAGACTCTATTATGGTCTGTCTCTGAGTTTCTCTGCTGTTCCCTGTTGAGAATCTACTGGAAACCAGTCTCACCTGTAAGACTTAAAGAATAAATTTAGAGAGGGATTTTTTCAGTCCAAGGGACCCATGTACTGAGAAAGTGTGCATAGCCACCAGAGATTTCCATGGTGCTTGCAAGCAGGAGGGACCTCAGGTTCATTGCTTGCAGTGACGATACAGGTGAGGCAGAGGGTGGAGCACGGGACTCACTCACAAAATCCAAACACCAAAGCTACTTGTAGGTTTTCAGAAACCTTGGTGTGAGAGAGATTGCCATTAAAAACATTTATTGTTCATACTTAGTATTTTCAAAGCCATGGATGGGAATCAAGTGTACAACTACTGTAAATTCTTTTCATGGGAGCTGGGGTGGTGTCTGATTCCCCCCCACCCTTTTCTGAAAAACTCTACAGTGCTAAGATGTGAATATTTTGCTTGCACAGTTAACCTCCCTGAAGTCAGTGGGGTCACTCTTGGGTGTCAGGTTACTCATGTGCTCTTTTGAGCTTAGTAGTTTTAGAATATTTTCACAGTGATAAGAGTTAGATGAGCTGACATATTTATGCCAGTGTGAGATCACCTCATAACTCATGAATGTGGAGAACAGTACAAATGTGTTATTCAAAGTACTCCCTAATGAGGGAAAATATTTCAGACTACATAAGAGCTTATTTTATAGATCAAGTTGTATACTTCAACAAATTTAAAGTTTTAAAGAGTTTGACCTTTAGTTTTACTGCTCAGCTTGCCTTAGCCATAAGCTATTTTGAAATCTTAGGTGAGACATATCTGGTGCACATGCCTCCTGCAAAGAAATTAATTGAATCCTTTGTATGCGTAACCAGGCTGGGGCTGATGCAATTGCTAAACTTCTTTGTGACTGTAATGAGAACTAGAAACTGGTAAGATTTTGAATTAGGTACATGGGACAGTATTTGAGGGTGGAGCTCCATTTCAAAATATTTGGTGCTTAATTCTAAATGGAATAAGAAAAGAAAGAAAGCTTTGTAATGGAAGGTGATTCTTTTTAAGGGATGTAAACACATTTGCCTATCCTTCCCTAAGCCTGATTTAATTTAATATTGCTTATATATGTGAAAAAGACAGATAACTTTTAAATTAAATTCCAACACACCTATATTAGTAAAGGAAAAAAATAGCAAGAGAAGCAAAAAATGACAAAACAACCCTGAAACAAGTACACTGAACTATGTAAAGAGAATCTTTATGGAAAAGTACTGATTAATATAGATAAGGAAAACCTGCTGGAAAACACAGGCTGCAGTTGGAACAAATACAGAGAAATTTCAAGGATCTTTCAGAATAAGAACAGACTCCCAGTAACTCGTGTTGCTGTGTCACAAGAAATAGATAAATAAATAACTAAAAATCACTTCCAACTGGCAGTGGTTATGAGTCATTTTTTACTATACCCTGATCCCTAGATGGGAATATTTCCTGATCTTAACTTACAATAAAGGATTTTATTAAGTTGGAGAGCTGAAAACAGTTTAGAAGACAATAGTGTAATACTTACATCTCTCTACCATTGCCAGACATTTTGAAACCTCCAAAAGGACTTTGGGCATTTAAGGCGTTGTAGCAATTTATCCTGTAACAGGAAAAGGCATTAAGTTGAATTGCACTGACAGAGGCACATTTGAACAACTCAGGAGATAATGAAACTGACAGAGCTAAGGATACTGTACAGCTATTAGTAATAACAAACTTGTATCTTGCTGAAAAGAAATGGGGGACTTATCCCACAAAAGCAGTGTTCTACTCCAAAGGAGAGCGGAGTTTAGTTTGTAGGGACTGGAGGAGGGCAGGGAACACCTGGCTTCACTTCACACATCAGCTTCAGTAATGAACTGCTTGTTAATCTGCTGACAAACCTCATGCAAGTTTGTAACACAAAACTATTAGATTTGAATTCATCCTTTTTCCACCTGATTTTTCTTGCACCTGTACTTTATCTAGGTTTAACAAATTGCAAGCTACTAAGGTTTAAGATCAGCACTTCGTACACCTAAAGATGTGAGAGAAGTAGGTGTCCCTTTGGTTCCTTACTGGAGAAAATACGTGATACTTCATGCCTTTAGCAGAAACCTCACAGGATTCTTCTGCTCCACAGAAAGGACCATTTGTACTCCTGTTTTGTTCTCAGCAGCGCTGTTCAGCAGTGTAAGGGACAGCCATGCTAACAGAAAGCAAGGTGCCTTCCACTTAATAGCATTTGACTGCTATGAGCCAAGAGGCAACATCCCCCAACAGCTGTTCTGTATCTTGCATAGTGATTCACCACTAGGATGGGCTAGATAAACACTTTTCAGACAAAGGGTGCAAAACTGAGGTAACACGATGATAACAAGTCAAACTCTTTATCTCCAAGAGCAGGAGTGTGATAACTTCTGCCTTACCAGACTGTCCCAGCCTGCATTGCTGAAGAGACTGTCAGGGCCTTGTTTATGTCATTTGTAAAGACAGCAGCTACCAGCCCAAAATCAGAATTGTTGGCTCTCTCTATAACTTCATCCACGGTTTTAAATCTCAGTATTTCTTGAACCGGCCCAAAAATCTGCAAGAAAGATTAATCATTAATTTGTGAAACTGCTCACTCAGAGATATTTTATTCCTGTTCTATTCTGCTTTTAAAACGGTCTGTCCTTTCCTGTTTTACTTTCTACAAAGTTTCACAGCAACATTTGTTACCGATAAAAGCTGTCTGTAAAACTACATGAATTTCCCAAAACAGTCTTTCTAGTGAAACACATCAATTTCTTCCTTTATCTCTTTGAAGTCTGAGACTACAGCAAATGACAAAAATTGAGCTGCTTTATCTATACTGATGCTGTCAGTTGTTCTGTGCATCAGTTCTGAAAAGATTTTACTCTTTGTTGTTGCTGTATAGCAGTAATATTCAGTTTAAAGCTTTTGTCTTAAGTTAAAAAAGGAAACAAAATAATGTTTAGAACTTTTTAAAATGATCTTGCCCACGTGTGTGAATACCTCCTCCTTGGCAATCCGCATGTCATCTGTTACATTGGAAAACACTGTAGGTTCAATGAAGAAGCCCTTTCTTCCTAGCCCTTTACCCCCACATTCAAGTTTTGCTCCTTCAGTAATGCCGCTTTGAATCAGTTCCAAGATCTTGTTGTATTGTTTTTTATCAATCTGAAAGAGAGAAGAAGCTGTTTGACTTGCATTTGACAGTCAACCCCAAATTAGTCTTTTGGGCAAGCAATATTCCAGATAGTAGACTCATATATTTTCCCTTTGGCTTGAGATGCCAAAGATCTACAAATAGCTGCTGACTGTAATGTAGGGCTGTCTTCTTAAGGATGTGTCTCTGTATGTATGTGGCTTAACCCACATTCTTCCTAAGGAATCTGGTTTGTAAGCACAAACAAAGGAACGCATTGGTTTTTTGTTCCTAAGTAGCTTTTGAAAATTTGATAAGCCTATCCCGTTATTAGTGGCAGGTGTCTATATGTCTAATTCTGACTATCTTTTGCTTCTCATTCCCATTTCTCTGGTGTTCTACAAGCACAGTTACTGTTGCAGACAATTCTTGATAATACATGCCTGCACAGAGACTTTTGCAGGCTTCTCTCCTATGAATGGTAGCACTGTGTAGTTTGCAAACACGTCTTGGCAGCTGAAGACCAGAATCTTGCTGTTAAAACTGGGAGGCAAACTTAAGTTTAGGAAGAGAGTTTTCACTAAACAGCATCTCTGGCCTGGGACTCCAAGCGAATATGCAGTGAATGAACTCTGTCCTGGTAAGAGTTAAATGCTTCCAGGAAGTTTCTGGATTGTAGAGCTGAAGCACTGTTCCTTTACCTGTGGCCCTTGTTCCGTAGTTGGGTCAAAAGGACTCCCTACTACTCTCCTCTTTGCACGTTCTACGCTTCTTCTAACAAACTCTTCATAGATTGATTCTTCCACGTAAATCCTTGAGCCTGCAGTGCAGCATTGACCTTGATTGAAGAAGACTCCCTGGTGAGCTTGTTCCACAGCATAGTCCACTACAAAAACAAGATAATGTACACTGCTCTTAAACATCGTAGGCACATCTAATTTTGCACCAATTTCATGTATATTGCATAGTGTCACATCTACAAGACAGAAACATTTGATTCTGTGATCTTCTTGGCCTATACAAGTGACTACATGAGGCTTTAAAATTATAGGCCAATTATGGAACAATCAACCCATGATTTCTGTTTCACCTTCTTTAGATGTAGAACCAAGGCATCCAGGATTCAAGCAGGAGAGGAAAATCCAGGCATATTTACACATCCATAGAATCATAGAATGGCCTGGGTTGAAAAAGCCCTTAATGATCATCTAGTTTCAACCCCCTTGCCACAGGCAGGGTTGCTAACTACCAGGCTGCCCAGAGCCACATCCAGTCTGAAATTCAGAGCTAAATTCTCCCACTGGGTATAACAGCTGACTAGAAAAGAATCTGGGCCATATGACACTGAATTTATCTTTGAAAAGCAATGACTTTCAGCACTGCAATACTTCTGTTATCATCTGTAGCACTTCGGAACACTGTTTAAGGTATAGTCCTTTATGAAGTAAACAAAGCAGCAATATTTTACTCTCAGTAAATCTCAACAGGAATGTCTTATTCTGCTTTCAGCATAGTCATGAAAAAAAATTATGTTGGGTGTTCCCTGGACTAAATTCAAGTTTTCCCAGGCAGCTCCATGGAAACTGAAAACAATAGTGGATAGACCTGATTAACTGATACATCTTTCTCATAGCCAAGTCTGGCACAATGCAGGGCTCTAATAACTATTCTTCTCTGATTTTTGTGGATTTAAAAAAAAAAATTTTTAAATGTGCACTGAACTTTGAACAGCTTTGTCATGCTTTCTGCTAACTTTTGGCACACAGCATTCCTCAACCAGAACAAACAGCTCCTTTGGAATGGTGAGCAAATTGTCTGCTGTTCTTAAATAATCAGAGCTTTGAAGTTTGAATTTCAGGTCAAGTGCTGGTGGTTGTAATTATGGGAAGGCCAGAGAGCTTTAGTATGATATATTGTGGAACCGACAGTCCCAAGGAAGACTTTGCTCTTCTCTGTGCCCTGTTAATCCCCTGTGGCCTGCAACTTCTTACCAGGCCTTCAACCTTATTTGGCAGATACAGCAGGTCACAGATAAACTACAGCTGTGTGGCAGCTAGAAGCATTTTGTCCCTCCCCAGGGAAAAACAGAGCACAGACCTGCTCCCAGCATATACTATTCTACTGAAAGTGTTCAGATGATCCAATCTGAGTAAGTAGGTTAGGGTCAGTTGAGACATGGTGCGAGTTGGAGATGGCTAACTGGGGTAAAGGCTCGAACATCTGCACCTGGCTCCAGCTGGCAGGAGCCTCTTTGGCCTACCTAGAAGACTGTGACTGAAGTTTAGCTGCCCCAGCTTGGGAAAACTTTCCCATGTAGGAAGGACTTCCACTACTGAGAGCTGTCAAGGTTTCTCTAGCCTTTCAGACATTGGTGATATCTGAAAATGAATGTGGGACTGTAAC
>JAOWBP010004028.1:3446238-3460931 GCA_028571105.1 Tragopan temminckii | reverse complement strand
TGACCCCTCTCGCTCAGTTTGCCGGCGGAGCGCGTTTGGGCTTGCTTATTTTTGGTGCTTTCGGGTGAAGTGTGCGGTGTGTGAAAACATCTCTTTGAACCTGTGTAGTAGGTCTGTGGTAGGTGCTGGGAGAAGCAAAGCTTTGGGGTGCCCTGCAGGGCTTTTGTTAGTGCTACTTCCTGGCTGCTGTCCTGGACAGCCCTGAGGAAGCTGTGGTGTGGTGGAGACTTTTTCCTGATATGTACAACAGAGAACTTCCTCTGAGACTCTTTTCCTCATGGGGAAGCTTACCATAATGGCTAACATGGCAGTGATAATTTCTTTTAAAATATAGATGTACAAATACAATTTACTGACCTCTTAAACTTTTTAATTTCCATAGATAAACCATGCTATATTAATACACTGGAAAATGTGTCTTAAAAGTTGTTAGAACTCTGGCAGGTATGACAACAATGTCTCTACAGCCACCTTGATTGAAAGAGCCCTTATGTGCTGCAGTGGCCACGATGTTGTCGCTGGGGGGGCATGTTTTACATGAAGGAATAAATCAACGCAATCAAATGCTAAGATCGCCCATACAAAGAAATACACTTGCGTGATCGTAACAAATCTTGAAATATTTAGGGATAGGTTGGTCAATCCAAACTTTTGAGCTTATAAAACCAGTGAAGAATGACAAATTAACACATGTTGTATGTGGTAACATGCAACTTGTGCTCTCCCACAGAAAAAAAAGTTCCTTTTGTAGTGAAATGCGAGTCTCTTACCATGAGTTGTCAGAAGAGAGGAGAAAGACAGTTAGAATAACTGCAGAATAAATGGAAGATGTGTGTCACATTCCTGTGTGCCTGTGGTCATGGGAAAGGTGCCCTTTAATTGTGGTGGTGTGGGGAATCTCATAGCGGAGATTTCATAAATGGGGAAGACTAGCCAGATAAACGACCAATGAAAGTACTTTCTTTGCATGTTTAGGGGTGTCTGAAATTAAAACCTGCTTCATTTTTGCTCTCACCTTCAAAACGCTGAAAGTAGCATCTGGTCTTGGGCAAAGGGAGAAAATTTTGGCCCTTGAGCTGTTTGGATAGCAGGTAGTTACTCAACAAACTGTTTAATTGTGAGGCATTGGAAAAATCAGCAAAACTAGATTCTGTTTTTGTTAACTCCAAAGTAGATTTGAATTTAGATCAAGACTGAACCATATCTTCCCTGTGCAGGACTGTAAAAATCTGAGACTGAGGCTGGTTGCTGGTAGGGCACCTTGTATTTTTCTACCACTATGCTGGTAACCTTGGTTATTCTATCAGACCCTTACTCATTATTTTAATACTAGCTCTACAGTTATTTCAGTACAGTCAATCCCTTACTGGATGTTTCTTGTTTTTAGAAAGGAGGAATAAGAGTCTGAAGAACATTACTCAAACTGAATCTGTCATCTGTTTTTGTCTTAAGTTGCACCCTAGTGATTTGAGTAGGATGGTAAACATGAACGTGGATTGTGGATCTGGGCCATAAATTCCTAACATTTTTTACTAACCTAGATTGGCTTTTTTTCTTAACTACTGTATTGCAGTAGCTCTCAGTTATGCTGTCCCTTTAGCCTCTTAGAAATTTGGTAGAAGAGCTTGTCTTCATCTGTCAATTTCCATTGCAGTCAGCAAACTTTTCTGTCTAGTGTTGTGGAGATTGAACCTATCAGCCTTTGTTTTCCTGTCAGCATAATCATTCTACAAATGATGTCAGATGAGCTCTGGAAATACTGCTTCTGGGTTGTTGGTGTCAAAATTCGGGAGTGAGCATAAAATGTTGGCACAAAGAAGGTTATGTATATTGTTGGCTTGTCAAAGCTATACTTGCTGCAAACCAAACTAAAATCTGATAGCCTGGGAAACTTGATACCTGCACACCTATTCCTTTTTAAAAGTTATACTCATAAAATCACAATTTTGATGACATAAAAGTATGGTGGAACACACATCTGTCCCTCTGTTTTTCATCACGTGTTCTTACTGTCAGTCACCAACTGAAGGAAATTGAACTATATTCTTTTCCCTGCTTGTGGAATTCTCTTTCATTCCCCTCCTGGGTTTCTCCCTATGAAACCCAATTGTTTCTGGAAATTACTGCTTCATCCTTGGTTGCATGTTATTCTGCCACTGTTTGGCAGCGAGTCGAGACTCTTCCTGTTATGATTTCATTTCCATGTTAAGGCATCACTGCAGCCATGTTTTGCTGTTGGAAGAGGGCTGGCTGTGATTTCTGTATAGCCTGCTCATTCATTTGGTCAAGTAAACTTGCCGACAAATGGTTGGGACAGCTGTTTCTTTAGGAAGCACTATATAGCAAAAACAGTAAAAACACAGCATCCATAATTGCTTCTGAAGGTTATAGGGAAAGTGGTGCCTCCTGTTTTTCCCTTCTGATCTCTATAGTGTTTGTGAATTTCAACATATTGGCGTGTAGTTCTGTTATTAGGTAGCATGCATCGTCTGTGGTCCAGAAAGAATAGGAATGAATGGCTACATTGTACATTTTCTGCTGTTTCCCCAGAGATGTTACGGAAGTGCAATTGTTATAAACAATGGTAAGAGTACAGCCTATATGAGGTTGTCCCAGCAAGGAATTCAAAACTGGGTGGCGTTTTGCCACTGTGATACAAGCCTCCCTGGGTGTGACTTCAAGGCCGGAATTGTCAGATGACTGCTCATGCCACCCTCTGAATGGCATTTATGTGCAGCAGGCAGCAAAGTGAAGCATTACATCTTCATTTTTTTGTCAGAAATACTGCTGAAAATATGGTTGTGAATTGAGGTGTCTCAGTAATTAGGAGCTAACTTGGAAAGAAGGAAGTGGAAAAGAAATTAAAGTGTGATTTAGGGAGGTAATAGAGAAGACAGTGTAAAAAGAATAAATAATAAGAAGGCAAGAGAAATAGTTTAAATATTATCAACCTTCTGTACGGTGTTCTTAGTCTCAACAAATTACTGTTACTGATTTGTATTTCCAAGCTAGTTGTTACAACTTGCCTGCCTTCCTTCTGGGTTTCAGTGATTTTTCTTCGTAGTAACCTTGTAACACATGCACTGCTGTAATGTGACAGGCAGTCATGATTCACTAACTGGTGTACACATACAGGGATAATTACTTATTTACAATCACAGCACCATGAACCTATAAATGTGTTGGCTATAATTAGTCCTTTGCTGACAGGCAAACCATTTACCAGCTTCAGAAAAACTTACACAACTCCATTTCACCTGACATTGAGTTGCCCGTCAGCATGCATTTCTATTTCTTTGAGGTGTTTGTCAAGTTTTCTCCTAAGAATCTTTTTATTCAGTTTAACTTAATTTTCTTTCATTTGAAACCCCTGTAAGAAAAAGTTGGCCTCATCTGTCACTTCCTGCACAGCACAAACTCAGTACTATTTCCTATTTACAAGTCTGGTCTTTCTTTGTTTGACTACATGGATGACTGCCAGTATCTCTTTCCCTTTTTGTTGTAAACACACTTGTTTTAGAGGAAAGAGCCTTGCTAAGCCAATGAGAAGAAAGAGCAGGGGGAAATGGAAATTAAATAGGTGATAAAGCGTAGTATTAATTACTTTGTGAATCAGTGAGCTCTAACACTGAGGAATTTATTATTAATAAATCTTGATAACTTGTAAGCAGAAAGGACTGACAGTTTCTGCAGTGTAAGGGAAGAGTCTGGTGTTCTCAGAAGAACACAGATAGCACTCAATCAGTGTCTAAAGCCGATGTGCAAGGACCCATCTTTTTCAAACCTGTTTCATTGTTTCAGAATTATCTAGGAAATATTCAAACATAACCCACTTTTGTGCTGAACTTTCTTTCTTCTATCACTTTCTCTGTGGCTTCTTGTTCTTGAGTTGATAGCATATGGCTGAATGATGAAATAACAGTGAAGAGCTCATTTCACAGAAAGTACCCTTCACAGATGTATCTGAATAGTAGGTTGTACTTTAGCTTGATCTTGTTATGTACATTTTTTCCCCTTTTTATAATACAAATATGGATCACACGTTTTACATAAACATTATCTCAGAACATTTTTCTTATAGAAGGCATTGCAGATCAAAGAGATTTAAAAGAAGATGGAAGGCAGCGGAAAGTGGCATTTTTTAATATAGTTGATGTTCTATCAATATTGATTTGTCATCTTGATGGGATTTAAAGAAAATCTGGAGATGATGCAGATATTTGCAGATAGTTCTTCTGATCACTTTTGCTTGGGAAGAAGAAAAAATGAATACTTCTTGTTTTAAAAGTTGAAAAGGGTCAATTGTTTGGAAGCAGGGAGAATGAGAATCTCTGTTATAGAGATTCTGAATAGTGGTGCTATGGGGAGATTGCGTTTTGAAGAGCCTCAAAAACAAAGTGAAGACTTATTTGATATGAGAGACTATTTGAAGAACTAGATGTTGAAATGGTGAAATTTGGAGTCTATGAGTAGTACTTTGCTGCTATGCTGTAAATACCAGCAAGTAGAGCATGATTGTTGATTTTTGAAGCAAAAGGAAATGCTATAATGATCAAGGCATGAACTGTGATCTTTCTTGGGTGAGAGTGATGGAAAGCTGTACTTCAAAGAGCAAGAATGTGTCTTGTCTTTGGCATGATTCCACACCATATCCTTATTTCTAAATGAGAAACATAGATTTGAAAGCTGAACTATTCAGTAGAGTTGGTTGGATGGTTGCAGACAGAGTTGTGGTCAATGGCTCTATGGCCAGGTGAAGGCTGGACATGAGTGGTGACCCCCAGATATCTGTCTTGGGACTGGTGCTCTTCAATATCTTCCTCAACAACATAGACAGCAGGATCAAGTGTGCTCTCAGGAAGCTTGTGGATGACACCAAGCTGTGTGGTGCAGCTGACACAATAGAAGGAAGGGATGCCATCCAAAGACACCTGGACAGGCTTGAAAGGTGGGTCCATATGAACCTAGTGAGACTCAAGAAAGCTAAGTGCAAGGTGCTGCACTTTGGTCATGGCAATCCCAAATATGTGTATAGACTGGGAGAACTTAATGAGAGAAGCTCTGCAGAGAAGGACTTGGGGGTCCTGGTGGAAGAAAAGCAGGACATGAGCCAGCATGTTCTTGCAGCCTGGAAGGCTGACTGTATCCCAGGCTGCTGACTAACCAGCAGGAAGAGGGAGTTGATTATTCCCGTCTACTCTGCTCTTGTGAGACTCCATTTGGAGTACTGCATTCAGGCCTGAGGCACCCAGTATGGGAAAGATGTGGAGCTGTTGGAGCAGGAGGGCCACCAAGGTGATCAAAGGGCTGCACCGCTGTGAAGAAAGTTTGAGGGACTTGGCCTTGTTTAGCTTGGAGAAGAGAAGGCTCAGGGGGGAGAGGTTGTTGCAACCTTGTAGTAGTTGAAGGAAACTGATAAACAGGAGGAGGACCAAATTTTCACATGGCCAGATAGTGACAGGATAAAGGAGAATGGTTTGAAAATAAAAGAGGGGAAATTTAAGTTAGTTGTTAGGAATAAATTCCTTACTCAGAGTGGTGAGGCAGTGGAACAGAAGTTGTTGACACTCTATCCATGGCAGCATTCAAGACCAGGTTGGATGGGGCCCTGGGCAGCCTGAGGATCTGGTGGGCAGCAACTCTGCACACACAGACAGGTTGAAACTAGCTTCTCAGGTCCATTCAGCTCAAGCCATTCTATGATTCTGCATGGCTGGATGTAGGGAGTTAGGAGAAACGAAAGACATCTGGATCAGAAAAGACACTGGACTATACAACGCTGGTGATGGCCCACAGTAACCATGAAAGAGGTACTTTAGACATTTTGAAGAACAGCTTAGGGTCATTTTTGTCGACAGATAGCTGAGATTTCATAGGAAGATTTTGTGAAGCTTTAAATTTAGACAGAAGAAATTCTCATTTCATCATTTGCTCTGTTTAGGACTTAGGATTGTTTTCTACAAAGAAGTCTCATGTGCACAGATAAGACTAATGTTTGTAACCAAGTTTCTTGTATGAGATATGATGCTTCAAAAATATTATTACAGCAAAGATCTCAGCCAAAAGCATGGCCAGGAGTGATAGAGGGTAAAAAAGTGTCAGTCCCCGTGGTCTGTTTCTTAAATTTTCTGTGAAGAATTCTGAGGCTTTGCTCTTACAAGCAGTTTTGCAATTTTGTGTATAACATTTCAGTAATGCTTCTGTTAGAATTTAGTGAAATTTCTGTACTGGGATACTCTTGGATCAAATACTGAACAAAAAAGGGGCATTCACTCCAGAATATCCTTTGAGTTTCTAAATAATCCCTTTTGAAGATCAAAAGTATGGCAAATCTGTGAACAAAGCTGAGAAACTAGGAAACTATGTTCATTGTTCTGATATCTGAGCTATCAATGTCATTTATGAGTACGTAAGAACATGTTATTAATTGAAAAGGTTTGGGTTCTTTTTTTTTTTTTTTCTTTGCTATTTCAGGTATGTAATTATGGATGCCCTTGAATTATTTCTTGCCAGCTAAAAAACCCTCTAGCCTTTTACAAATAGCTTACTTTTTTGTCAGCTGATTGGAAGTAAGTAGAAAATAACAAATGAAAAGTTGAATGTTAGCACAGTTCATTTTGCAAAGCAAGTTACTAAGATTAATTTTTGTAGTGCTTAAATCTAAAAGCAAACTTTTGTTTTTCTTTCAGATGAATGTTTGCAGACTACGTTTAACAGTACCACCTGATGAAGTCTCACAGCCTGAACAGGGAGCAAAAGAACCTGAAAGAAAGAAACATGTAAGTTTTAGCAATTTCAATTAAATGCTGTACAAACAAGGAGTAAATATTGACGTCTATGGAAGCTGATTTTCGTTGTTTTGGTAATTGGATCATCTTGGAAGACTGAAGAGCATGTGGATCCTGAGCAAGTCAGCTGTAAACTTTGAGCCTGAGCTCTGGTGTTGGGAACAGCAAACCGTCATGCAAAGTGGAAGGATAGTAGTAGACAAACAGCACAGAGATTGACAGCGATGTGTGACTGAAGTATTTTTAGAACTTGATTATTTAATATTTATACGCTGGATTGCTATAAGCAGAGTGTCTTTCATTAAGTAAAGTCTCGATCCTCACCTTAAGTTGGGAATTTTATGTTTCATATAGGCTTAAGTGTGTGAGAAATGAGCCTTTACTGTGTGCGTGAGCTGGATTGCCTGAGACTTGGATGTTTTGTGCATCAGCTGATTTTGGGGCCAGTAGATTGTAATAATTAAATGTGTACAGAAGGTGTTTAGTTGTAGCAATCAAAGTATTTTCGCCCACCACTTAGAGTTCTGTCAGTTTGTATCTGATTGCAGAAATTCCTAGTCTAGCTGAAACATATGGGCCTGTTGCCCTAAGAGTACTATAAGTTTGTTTTTGAGGAGGACAGTTATTGACTCATGGCCTACTCATTTTACTGTGCTGAGTAGTATAATAATGAGAAAGAAGTGCCAGTGAGTAGGGCTTCTTGGTCACTTCCTTACGTGACTTCTTTTTCTCTGCCAGACTCTGTATTTAATGAGATCTATATTGTACACTTTTAGAAAGTGTATATAAAACCTTCAGAACTGGTTGGGCTGTAATTGTTCAGTGTCTTGGCAATTAAAAAAGAACAACACAGAGTAATTGTGTCATTTACTTGTGTTTTACATTTTTTGTGTAATTCAAAAAAATACACTGAACATGAAGCAACTACTGAAAAAAAATCACTGAACACAAACTGTTTTTTCCTCGTGCCTCTAAAACAAGACAGGAATTTATTACCTGTAGATTTGTATTGATGATGTAATATATTGCTTTGTATATTTGATTTAGTGACACAGTAACTTACAGTGCACACAAGATTCTTGACTAGTCCTACTCTGATAGTTTTATCTTACTGTAAGCTTCAAAAAACCAAACCAAAGCAAAAACAACAAAAAACCCACACCAAGTAATTCTTCTGAGAGCAGTGATCATATATCTCTGCTGATCCACCCATGTTCAGCTCACTCGGTGTTAATGAAATTCCTTACATCGCCTTGAGAATAAGAAATTTTACAAATGTTAGATAATTCTCATACGGTCCTATAAGGGCTACATTCCCCTTTTGGAGATAATGCTAATAGAAAGAAATTAGAGAAGTGCTCACCTTTCTGCCTTACACTTTGCAATTTAATGTCAAAACACAGCTTCACCAAGAATCAAATGAAACAGCAGGACATGGAAGTTAGAGTTCTGTGCTGTCTTTAATGTTGGGTGCAAAGAAAAGCATTTGGAAAAAAAATTTTAATATTTAAGTAGTATAGCTGTTGACATACACAAATAAACTGCGAGGGTAACCAGAAGGTTTGTACAGTGTTCGCTGAAGAGTTGCAGCAGATTGGGTGATCTGAGCATGGCTGCTTGGCTGTCTCCTCTTTGGGTAGACAAGAAGTGAGGAAGGAGAGCATAGACCTTGCTGTGTCAAAGGGAATGCCAGAAAACTATAAATACACCATGGCGTGACATTTAGTTGTAATCTTCTCTTTCTAATCTTTCATTTGAAGGAGGTGATTTTGAGCTGTCCTGATGTGGCATAGCTATGGCTTGCTGGTTGTTTCCTTATTTTCTGTGTTCTCTGGAACTGAATACTATTACAAAGTGTAGCAGCTGCAGAATCAGCTGTACAGGAGCCCCTGCTAGCACTGAACCTGCCAGCATCTTGCTTTGGAGCTCACTGACAGTTCAGAACTGATGCTTTATTGATTATGTCCATGGATGGTAACTTAGATTTTTTCATTGCAGTCCAAGTTTAGCAGAAAATATATGCTGTATTTCATTAAATCTCTATCCGTGCATTATGTTTCTAGACTGATTAATTTATTGCCATTCTGATATGGAATAAAAATGAGCCAGTGTAAAAAAAATAGAACAAAGTGGCAGAGCTGGCAGTTTTATTACAATAAAATTACTGCAGGCATTAAGGGCAGGAGGATGGCCTCTGCCTGACTTTTGTAAATGATGGTACCCAGTTAGATGGTGATTTCAGAAACTGAAGGGAGAGAACTTGTGCTGTGTGTGTCAGGCTGAATGTCTGTATTCCTGTTTAGTCTGTGATGAAAGAAACGTGTGAGCACTGAAGTCACAAGTACAAGTTGGTTGGGTCGTTTACTTTCATTGGCAAAAAGCTAAATATCTGAATTGTTAGCACTTCAGGCTGAGAGTGTCTGGAACTACCATAATTTTGTTTCGTTGCTCCTGTTACTGATAGGCAGTAAATTGAAGTAGTATGAGGCTGTTTACTTCACTGTGAGGTACAAAGGATTATTGTGCTGGTCAGATCATAAGCAGTATCTGTGTGTTCTGAAGCCTGCCTTGTCCTGCATAATAAAATGCTACTGAACAGTAGTATTGTCTCTGTTTGGGCCTGGGCTTATTTTTATCAGTCAGCCCCTTTCTTCACTGTCATGGCTAAATTTGGAAGTGTCATTGGAAGTTGCAGCTAGATATTTGAGGGCAGAATATTGAGATATATATGGAGATTTTTTCTTTTTTTCCTTCGAGCAAGTGGAAGAGAATGAAAATGAGATAATGCTTTGTAAATTTTGCTGGTCTTGAGGCTTTCAATAGAGTTTGAACAGCATTTAGTCTTAACCTTTAACCAATACTTTTGCTTTGTATATCCTCTAACTCTTCAATTTACATTTAAAAATTATTCACATCCTAGAGGTGAAATCCTTATTGCTTCCTGAGCAGAAATACAAAAGCAGAGTAAACATTTTTCCCCCAGCAAAAATGTAGGCTGTACGAAAGCCAGAAGTGGAATTTTCTCCACTGTGTGGTGCAGAGAATCAAGAGAAACTCATGTCAGACCTGGATCAAGGAATATGAGTGCAATGAATATGAGGCTGTTGTGCACTTTGAATCTAGGACAATGTCTATTTTCTCTGCTGATCTGTGGCTGCCAGCCCACTCCCACCAGCATAGCAGGAGTTGTGACATAACAAATGTGGTTCACCTGCTACAGGTGGCTGATGTTACTGTTTCTCAGCCTCTCCCACTAGTTCTGTTTATATGTGGTATTTAAGCAGCTCTTTATTAAAACCAGCATTAAATGAAAGCCACAGAAATAATTCCAGTGGTAGCTACCTCTGGTAACTAATGTATTTGTCTTACCTCACTTTCTTAATGTATAGAGTGGCATTACAGAAACAGTTTTGTTTGATTAGGTGTGGCACCTGAATTCTACAATATTTCAAAGAGCTTAGAAGTGGAAATGTGTCAAGTGATGCTTCTTATTCAGTGTCATGAGTTTAAGAACACTTGTGTCTATGTCTTAGCATATTTTCCACATTTTAGTATTTTTTATATATGAAACATCCCTAAATGTAATGTGAGTTTCATAGACTGTAGGGGAATATGAAGAAATATAGCTGTCTTTTTGTAAGAGCAGATAACTTTGCTTAGCAAACTTGTTGTTATAAAATTGCCATTTTACTGGACAGGAATTAAGCAACCTAAGTAACAGTGTGAATGTTTTTGTTTTTTATATAAATAGTGAGCACACAGAAGACAGCTGGCTATTTCAGAACATGCCTGAAACATAGCAATTGAGGAAAAGATAAAGCCTCACTTAACTGATTTGGTTGTAGATTAGAATAAGAGCTGTTAGATAGTGCTGGTAAACAGAAGATCCCAATTCAGCAAAATTTCAAGGCCATATGTGTACTAATTCTGAAATTGTGCTAATCATTAAATCAAATGCTCCTTTTCCTTAAAATAAGATACCTCTTTTGCTGCCAAACTTTTGACAAAGTATGAAATGTATTTATCAGACCTCCATTAAAAAAAAAAAAAAAGATGCAGAGGTAAGTCACTCCCTAGTGTTATTTACATAATGCTGATAAACCATAGGCAGTATGAAAAGCAGCTCACAAATCAAATTTAAATATGAGTATAAATTTGTTTCAGAGTTTATACTGGCTTCAGATGTTGCTTGTGCTACGTACTTGGACAGATATAAACAGGATGCATGGCAATTATTAAGACTTCTGCAACCTTGGGGTGTCGGCTTCAGTATTAAATATTTATTAATTAAGTAAACACAGTCCACTTTTCTTTAGGATATGTTGTGTGATCACACCAACTGCAACATGACTGTTGCTGCAGCTTAGACGAAGCGTGTTCCTGGAAGCTGCCTTCATGTACATCAGCATGATGTGTTGTTGTGGTTAACTTGAGTTGTCGTATAACTGACTATAGCCACAAAGAAATATTCATGAGTTTCTTAAGGTTAGTCAGCCTTTTCAGATAAGGGGTTTCATGAAAATTTTGCAGCAACAAATTGTACTTGGAAAAGGTATTGTTCCAGTGCTGGAAGTGCTCAGGCAGTTGGGGAGTGAAAAAAATGCTCTAGATTGGGCTGATATTTTGACCTTAAAAGCAATGGTTGTCTAATCTAAAGAAACCTTCCAGCTTCACCTACTCTTCTGGTTAATTTTGTAGTACTTACTTATTTTGTTATCATCACTGAGATGCCTCAGAAAGGAGAAGGGTGAGAATCTTGTCAGAAAGTTGAATTTTGAGAGTGGATATATATGGAGAGCAAAACAATGAGAAGTAAAAGCAGTATCCTGTATTGTAAGTAGCACATGGCAGAACTGGAACTCTCAACAGATGATGGAGATTCTTTTGATCTTCTGAAAGAGGAGTGACAAAGAAATCTTGGGAGGCTTGTGCAAATATAGATGACAGACAATTGTGTCATCATTGCTGGAGAAGTGTGACCAGTCTGGCTTTATGCATACTTATGGTGCTCATTATGTGCCTATTATGATGTAAATTTAAATCTGTTCATCTGTGAAATATTTAAGTGTCATGGATGATTGATTCTCTTGGTGCAAAACTAGTGGTCTGAATCTATCTTCCTTTGCTAGAGAGGGATGAGTCTTTTAAAGCATTCCTTAGAAATGTGTTTGTAATGTTCTAAAAATAAGGAACTTGATCACAATCCTTGCACAGAATTCTGCAAACAGAACTTTAAACAAGTCTGCTAATGTTTCCGAGGCACAAAGGATCTTAGTAGTTGCTAGTATTCAGTTGTTACCTCATAAAATATGAATTAGAGTGGGTAAAGGTTATGGATTTATGAATTCAATGTCTGGGGCCTTAGTAACCTCTAAACAATCAAAGCGATTATTCATCTTGTTATCTGGAAGATGGAAACTTGTATTTCATCCCTTCATCCAGATGCAGGGGAGGAGCTGAAATGAACCTACCAAAGCAACTTGACAACCCTGGAAGTAAACAGATACAAAAGTTTTGAGTCATGTCCCCATCTAGTTCCTGTATTTATTCTCAAACAATCAGGTGCAGGATTTTTGTCTGTATGCATGTAAAGAGAAGAGAAAAACAAGCATATCATAACTATGTAACTTTTGGTTATCAGGATACAAAGCTCTGCATATGGCGTTTTCAACATGCAAAAATAATATCTGGTATAGATAGGGCTAGTTGACCAGTATTCTTCTATTAAATGGTTGAAACTGTCTTTATCAGGTGTCTACTCCAGGATTGTTCCCCTCCCAGCCCTACGTGCACACAGAGCTTCAGCAAAATGATTAAGCCAGTAATGATGCAGTAAAGCCATTTCAGTGTTGAGAAAATCAGGCAATGCCAATGCAGGAGGGACGCAACTTTATTGTATTCTATACTATATACAACAGATTTGCATTTTTACCCATTGCTTTTAATACAAATAGATTATCCTGCTCATTTTCACCCTACCCAAAGAAATATTTATTCTTAGGTTGTCACTGTAGTTGTGTTAGTTCGGCTGCTAAAAACAGGAAGAGCTATTGCATTAGGCTACAGTTACTACCATCAGCTTGTCATGGTAAGAACTAAAGACTTGCTGGGATACAGTTGCATGTGGATACAAAATAATAAGTTTCACCTCTTTCTGCCTCTGTTTGATATGGAGGAGAGTATTTAGATACTGTTTAGACTACTAATTCACTAAAGAGTCTCAAAAGTCTGTGAGTTTCAATACTGTGTCATTACTGAATAACAAAAAAACTCAAATATTTTCAGAAGCAATCTCATATCTATTGACATCCTGGTAAATTTGGTGTGCAAAAGGAAGTTCAGTGAAGTTACCTGTGAGTGATTTGTCCCCATCACTGGCTTTTAAAAGAAAGACAATGCACAAAACTATTCAGTAACAGCTGTTTTTTTTAAGACTGTCTTTCTAACTTCATGTTCACAAATAATTGTTCATTTTGGGTTCTCAGTTTGCAGATATTCAAAGTTAAATGATATGAATTTTTTTTTCTTCTCATTTTAAAAGCCATAACATGGACGTCTGTCTGAGCTAGTTGCTCAAATTCTTTGTAATCAGGAATATAAATTAGTACTTCTGGAGTCTGATTCACTTCAGGTAATTGCGGCAGGAGTATATTTCTCTGGGTTTATCAGAAGGGAGGCCAGGTGAGTAGTCAGTGTGGGTGGCTACATCTGACCTTGCAGATATTTATATATTGAGGGAAATGATTCCCACTGTTTGCATAAATATTTTTCTTACAAGGCATATTGACATGATGATTAAGTGGAGTCTATTGCAAAAGAGCACTTTAAGACATAAGTTTATTACAAATATGCTTCTAGAAATTTCTGTAGATCACTAAAATATCAAACACAAGCACTTAAAGCTGCCACTTTACTTTCCTATCAAGACTTTCTATAATAGTTCATAACACTGAAACACTCACATGAATGCTGTTTCATAGCGTTGCTTCGGCTCTTATAACATCAGTTGTACATGTTCTATAATTACAGATTGAAATGGATTTTTGATTGTTTTGGAGGTGTTTAGCCTAAAATGAAAACTAAGATTATAGCTTGTTTATCTACAAGATAAAATGATATTTCCTGAACTCTCACATAGAGCTTTGAAGTTTCAGTTTCATTTTCTTCTGAGAACTGTCTAAATATTTAGATTAAACTTGTGAATTTTGATGTTTTGCACAGCACAGACTTTGCAAGGGGCAGAATAGAGGAATTTTTTGTGTTTGCAAGAATTCAAAAGGAAACTGTAAGAGCAAGCAGTCCTCTGGAAGAATGCAGAAAAGTACCATATAAGCCAAAAGAACTTTCTCTCTCACGTCTCTCTCGAAGCAATAATCCATCTGTTGCTCTTGGCTGTACACATACCATTTCCATTAAAGCTAGTGAAAAATTGACATCTAAGCTGATTATAAACTAATCATTGATCATCCGAAGATTGACAATTTGGCCCCCAGGCATTTGGGATCTAGTGTTCTTAGGTACTACTGTTCATTCACTATAATTTCTTGTCTTATGTTACTGCCTTTATTCAATTTTTAAATTATTCTAGAACTCGTTTGAAATAAAATATGATTTGTTTTCAAGGAGCTCTACCATGTACCAAATGGCATGTCTCCGGGGAAGCTCTCTCATGGAATGGTGTATGGCGTTGTGCACCGGACTGACAACAACCATAAGAGAGAAATGGTGGTTTATGGCTGGTCAGCCGATCAGCTGAAAGAGGAGATGAATTACATTAAAGAAGTGAGTTATGCTTTTGCCTTCAGAATTTGTCAGATATTGCTTCCGTATATTTCTGTATAGCTGTGACTGTATGTGGGATGACTGATGTCGCACCAAATAACCCCAAATTTGAATAGAGAACCC
>JAOWBP010004028.1:3414370-3440683 GCA_028571105.1 Tragopan temminckii | reverse complement strand
TAAATATTTGTGGGGTTTTTTGTGTTTTTTTTTCTTTCTTTCTTTCTTTTTTTGTTGTCGTTGTTGTTGTTGTTGTTCCACACTTTCTTGACTATGTTAGCTCACTGGATTATTTCTGAATCTTAATATGTGGTTTGCCTCTTTGTTTCAGAAAACTCTGGTGGATGTTACTTTGGAGAACACTGACATAAGGGAACAAATAAGGAATTTAAAACACACACATGAGCAATCTATGGAAAAGCTGAGAGAGAAGCAAAAACAACTGGAAACAGCACAAATTGAAAATCAGTTACTGAAATTAAAGGTGCAGTATATAAACTCCCCTGAAAACATTGCACAGTAAGAGCGTTAGGAGCATATTAAATGAATTCCTTAGCTCTCTTTGTAAAGGATTATTCATCCATCATGCCTTGCTCATTCCCTAGTGCTATTGTATTCCTGTGAACTAATTCTGTTTTGATAACAAAGAATCTCAGCTGGCAACAGTCAGACTCCTCCTAACATGGGATTACTATCCGGGCATGTTGGCAGATGGAAGTTCAAACTATTAAGTAGTAATCAGTACCCACTGATGGAAGTTAGAGATTTTATAACTTTGTACAGTGCCATAAGAATGTCTTGATGTTGAGCTTGTTTACATGGTATTGTCAAATTTTTAACAGGTAATCTCCTAAGTTTTATGACCATACAGTTGGTTGATATATACTGTAACAGCAAGTTTTTTGGGAAAACAACTAAGCTATTTCTTTCAGAGAAATACAGAGGAATAAATGCAAAATATAGTTTTATATGGCAGAAAGCTTGCCCATTTTCTTCCCTCATCTCGCTTGTCTGCCAAAAGTGTTCCTTTAATCTCCTTGAAATGAAAAAAAAAAAAAGCACCTCTTCTGTAAACCTTTTTCTCTCTGGTTTACTCACGTCTAATTTGTTCAGAGATGTTTCTTTTTGGCTCTCTAGTGATCTGCATTTATGCTTAATGATGAATGGTTAATAACATTAGTTTATTTCAACTTACAATTCATTTTCGAGCTTCCTTTCATAATAAAGCTTTAGAGGCTGTATAAGTAGTCCCTCTCAAAAAGTGGAAATTACTACCTCTGTCCCTGTTTCTGTTTGGGTGAGGTGCCCAGGGGAAAATTGCAGTACAAGTGGAATCCTTCAGAGCTTAGTCCCTTTGCAAGGAATGAAATATGTTATTATCCTACAGGACAGTAGGACACTTGTTCCTACCACGCAAGATAAACACAAGGGTTTAATAAACCCTTCAGTCCTTGAAGTGAAGAAGTAAAAAACAAAATACAAAAACCCCACACAAACAAAAGCTTGAAATCAGAACCAGGTATTTTGTGGTTGTGTGATCAACAGGGATCACTTCATTCTTCTCCCTGCTGTAGCTCTCACAGCATTTTAGTATAATCCTCTCTGATTTATAGCATCTCTAGTAAGGGAACTAAGTCCTGGAGAAGCTCTTCTACTTCGCTTTTACTGCAGTTTACATAGTAAATGGATTTAAGCTGCAAATGTCCTATCCAGTGTTTAATCACTGAGGGTGTGTTTTAGTGAGTGTTTTGAACCACCCTAAAGGGGAAATCCTGTCTCTGAATTGCCATTCTTGCCTTCTTCCTTGTTGCAGTAGTAGAGTTGCTCGTCCTATGGTTAAAAATTAACCATATCCAATCCTGGATCTATTAATTTTCAGCCTGGCTTGTTCTCTGATGAACTTTTCTCCATGATCATTCTGTTTCTTGTGCTTGCACAAAGAGTAGTACATGAAAAAGCAAGAGAGAGGAGAGTGCATCTGTGTCTTCTGGTTAAAAACAACACATAAGTTAGATTCAGCTTAAAATAATCACTACCTTAAGAGTTCATGGTTGTCTAGAAACAGGTGCTAAATCTATTCTCTCTAAGATACACTTCTGTAAAATGGCAGGAGTCTTCAAGTGACTTGGACACTGTCATGGAAGGGCTCAGTAAAGAGTCGTGACCTGCTCCTGGAGAAGCAATGGTTGGTTAAATTCAGGCACCGTGAAACTTGATGAAATAGTAACTTCCACAAATTTGAATGAGTTCTACTTTGGCAGTGTTGTAAATGATCTTGACACAAATGAAGATCTGCTTCAATTATGTCAAATTTATAGCAAGATGAAGCTGAAATTCAAGGTGTTAGTTTCATATCATGAGAGTTTCATTTCTCCTGTAGACATCTGTGCTCTACTGACTGATGGGTCAACTGTGACTTTCATCTTTTCCCCTGTTGTAGGTGGAATCATCACAAGAAGCCAATGCTGAAGTCATGAGAGAGATGACGAGAAAACTGTATAGTCAATATGAGGAAAAAATGAGAGAAGAGGAGCAGAAACACAAAGCTGAGAAGGAAATCCTCCTAGTATGTATATTTGGTCTGTAAAAGTGGTGCTCAATTTGTGTGTCTCTTCTCAATCACCTAATAGTCCAGTGTGTGCATATGCTTCTTTCTTTGTGACTTGTCAAACCACCATTACAAAGTTTTCAAAGCTATTGGGGTTGTAGGGCTGAGAAAAAAGTATGTTCAAACACAGCAGCATAACATGATAATATAGGCTTCAAAATTTAAAATTAAGTATTTTGGCTCTTTTTAACTTCTGATCCTCTTTAAAAAAAAAAAAAAAAAAAAACTTTTGTCCGATTTTAGTGATATTTTAAAAGAGGGAGGGAGGAAAAATTTCACTGGACACTAGTTAGACAGTAACTCTTCCTGTCTCTTTGTCTCATTCCACGCACAAGTAAAACCTTTTTTTGAACAGTTTGTCGTGTTCTTCTACCTGCTAAAGACAGATGACTGAGATTGAAGGTAGATTCCCTAGCCTGTTTCTATTCCTGTTGTTTTATGTGTGAGGAAAGTACACAGCTGAACAGGATAAAAGCTGTCAATTGGAATAGCATAGTTTCTCATGCTGTTTCTTCACTGCATATTCAGAAGGGAGAACAAATATGTAAGAAATGGTGTTTTTCTCACAGTTTCATTATGATACTTTACAATACACATTTGGGATCACAACTCTTCCAGATTTCTAGGTAAGTGTAGTGAAAAGCTTTGAGCTTTGCTTATAAACTGCTGTCCTGATTCTACAGCCTAAGAATGGTTTTATTTCTCATTAATGTACTGTATGTTGTTGTGACTGTCAATGTTCTTACATGAAGGAGGAAACCAATCGGCTTCTGAAGGCTATTGAGGAGTCAAATAAGAAGATGCAGATTACAGAAACAAGTATACAGGAGAAAGACCAGAGAATTGGTGAGCTGGATCGGTTGATTGAACGCATGGAGGAGGTATGAGAGTTAGTTGCTTGCCATATTTAAAGACAATGCAGAAGTACCTGAAGGGAATTTTATTTATTTTTTGTTGCTTGTAGTTCAGTACCATACTCAGTGATTTACTACTCCTGTTATTGCATCCATACAAATAAAAGCACCTGGATTATCAAGGAGACACTGTGACTAAGTGATTCGTGTACTTTTTTGGTGATCAGACCTGCTTTGTGTTGTAAACCATCATTTTAAAAAATGGCTTTGTCTTCCTGCAGTGTACATGGTTTCCCAAGCCTAATGAATTTAGCATAAATGACCCAAAAGCTCATAGAAAAGTTGTTGGTAGGGCTACTAAAATGTATTTTAGTGAGATATAGACCTTGTTATTAAACTATTTATAGTTCTGATTGGAATCGCATCTCCAAATTTCTCCTCATTTGAATACAATGCTAATCTGAAGGCTTCAAACTAAAAGGTTCTGAATTTTCTTTGTGGATATGTAGCAGCCACTTCATTTTTCCACGTAGCCTTCTAGCTCATTTTGGTAATGTTTCAGAATGTTTTGGGAAGGGAAGAAAAGATTGAGTAAAATGCTTTTCAATCTAAAATCTACCTTCTTCCTTTTCTGACAGTATTAAAAAAAATATTTCTCCCTCTAGCTCAATAATCCCTACTAAAATGTAATTGAGAACTGTTTCTTTGATGATTGCCTTTTAAATCTCTGAAAGCAGAAATGCTTTGAGACATTTATCTCTTGCTACACTGGCAGCACTACCATAAAACTAGTTTCAGTAGTTTTGTATTGTTTCTTTTTATTTCCCACCCTTCCTTCTCTTCTATGGATTTTGCTCTGGGACAAAATTTACAGTAATATTCAGATGATTATTATTCTAATGCATTATTATGTCTGTGAGTATCACAATACTTTTTCCTGCCTGGTATTTTTTTTTTTACCTCAATAACATTTGTTGGGCCTTCTCAAATATCTGAAACTACTTTATATACCCTCCGTCCCTAGCAGTTACAGTGAAATTTCTTCTTCATTTTCTAGTATCATTCACTGAACTAAGAATGAATGTTATTGTTTAATCCTTAGACTGTATAGTGTCACGCTAAAAGGGATAAGAGCAGCACTTTTATAAGTCTTCAGTACTTTAGGATGTACTTTAGTGTCTCTCATTTAATTAAATAGCAGGCATCTCATTACCTTCAGAGATCTGAGTCTTGCTATCTAGAATACAGAAACAGAGAATGTACTGAGAAATTCTAGTAAGTAAAGATAATATAATCTTCTGTTTTACAAGTGAAACGTTTTTTCATCTACTTCAGTGTAGTCTTCAATATAGTAAATATTTGCTACTCCTGAGGAATGTATTTTTAATAGCCAGTCTTGTTGGCTTAACTGGTTAGTCTGACGTGCATTTATATTGAGCCTTTTTTGTCTAACGCTTACAAGTCTTATTAGTAGAATTAAAGATTACTCTGAGGAATCATGTCAGCTTAACTGGCCACTTTAGCAGCTCTGTTAACTTCATCTGGGCTGCAGCCTATTGCTTATAAATATTATGCAATGAATAAAGGAATTGTAATACTGTTCTTACAGTACAGATGAGTTTCTTTTCTTTAGTTATTTAATTTGCTCTCATCTACTTGATATTTGCAGAGTAAAACTGAATGGCTCTGTTAAATTCCCATTAAACTGGATGGCAGATTCCTCTATTAATTTGTGTTCACTCAGTTCTCACTCACTCAAGTTCTCACAGATCTTCACAAGCACTTTTTTTGTGGATGCCTGAAAAAGGATGTTTTTGGAGGGGAGACATAGAGCAACAGCTTGTATCTCTGCCTTGAACTGAGAAATCTTTTTGGTAGGATAGTGTGGAAAATATGACCGTTATGTAGTTAAAGATTGTGATGATTAATTTCTTTATTCAAATATGTCAGTTTCAAGTATCACTGTACATCTTCAAATGGGTGATTGAAAAGTCTGGATAGCTAGAATTTGATTTCATTATTTAATTCTGTGGTCCTCAGATATAGGCAATGCATGAATCCTCTGTAACAGCTGTAAATTTTAATTACTTTCTATTTTCATTTCACAAATGGTCTTTTGAATTGCAATGAAATATTCTTAGTGAAGTCTTTACATTTTGACATATGAAAAACTGAGGGAGGCTATTGCATTTCTTGTTTAGGAACGTCACCAGCTGCAAAAACAACTGGAACTAAATGAAATACAACTATCCGGAGCAAAATCTGAAAGCAACTCTGACAGTGAGAGGTGAGATAAGTCTTGTCTGTGGAACAGTATTGCTAGATAACATTATGGGTTGAGTTGGTTGGCTTGTTTTTGGACATCTGAATTTTTTTTTTCCTAACTTGAAATCTGCAGTTTAGGAGACATTGTCCATCTGATAGTTCTTTGTTCAGATACAAAAATATGAAGAGGATTAATCACAAATCACTTCCGTACATTTGTCCTGAAAAGTTGTTTGCAAACATGCAGAATATGTTTTAGGTGCAAAATAACGTATTTAATGGATTGCATTTTTCTTAAATCTGCATTCCTAAATTCATTGTAGTATAATGCTAACTACAAACACTTTGTTCGTCACCTTCTAGGCCGTTTGATATGGTTCTAAAAGAAAATATATTCTGTATCAATATGAAGCTATAGGATAAAATCAGCTGTAGGAGAAAAGAAAGTTCATCTTAGATAATTTGAAATGATGAAGAGAGCAAGAGTTTTGCATCTGACTGCCAACTTGTCTTTTGTATAAAAGAAAAACAGGGAATGCATCTGAAGTTTGGAGGAGCAGGTCTACAAATGTGGGGAACATATGCACATGAACAAAATGAAGGTGTGGAAAAAATCTGTCCTGAAGCATCACAGAAATAGTGCAGAAATAGGTTGTGAAGTTATTTGAGGGAAGTGAGAGTTATGTTGTTGGCAGTGAGACCTCTGTGAGTGGTTGTTCTGGAAAGCATGATGCAAAGAAGGAAGAGCTAATGGTGTGGTGGCACCTGGGTGTGTTGCTTCTGCCCGAGGATGGCAATTGCATCCACTGCTACTTCTTTGAGACTGATGCAGCATCACAAATAAGCAAAAGAAAGTTTAATGCAAAGCCAGAATTACAGTTTCAAGAGAAATCTATCCAGCACCAAGGTAGCGTAACTACCATTGGAGTGAGAATTGTGTCTATTGCTCTCAGTTGTTTATATGACACTAGTAGAGTGGGTAAAGATGATGTATAAGCAGAGACTGAACAATCATACTTGATTACTATCGATATTTCTGGGGACCTAGAAACTCAGTTTTAAAGTTCTGGCATCCTATTCTTCTATATGATGCACAAACACAAGTGGAACTCCCTGCCCAGAGCACCTCATTGCCTAGTTGCATTGATCTGTGACCTCCTTATTGGTTTCAGGGAAATCATGGCTTTTCATGTCAGTCTGTTAAAACATTTTAAAGTGTATGGATGTTCCATGCAACATAGAATATGGAGATGAAAAATGATTTCCTTCTTTCCTTTACCACTGCGTAACTGATACTGTTCCCACTTCAGTGAATCCCGCTCTGCCCACTCAGCATGAAAAGTTATGCTGCAGTAAAAAGGGTAAAGGAAAGACAGGAATTTGTGCAGTGCAGAGTGAGCAAGCATACGACAGCCATCTATGCAATGAATCAGTGAATCTGTATTCACATGATGAGGTCTGTTCTGAAGTTCTCTTTACCTGTGTGTGACCACCATGACACTTGATCTCCACCTGAGGAATGTTCTCTCTTCTGTTTCTCCATTACTTGTAGTACTTTAATTTGGAATCTTTTAATGAGGCAAGATGTGTGTTACAGTTGTTATCAAAATGAAAACTGCGGCTTTGTGAGACCTTAACATGCATGACTAAAAAACTTGCAGCAATGCCTTGTTTTTTGAGTCCTTGTCCAAGTGCTGTGGTTACAGTTTCACAGAGTACTGTTAACAGAAGCTTTTTATGGAGGGGAAACAGCATACAATTCAGACGTTCAATAGAATCATGTCATACAGTTTGCCATCTGCTGCTTTTCCTTAAAATGGTTGTTCTGTTTGCAGCTTCAGCGGTTTCTTCTGCTGTGCACAGAGCAAGATTAAAAAATTCTTTTTCTGTTTGATTCCCCTCCTCCACTTCTCGAATCTGTCCTGAACCTAGGAGTACAGAAGCTTATTTTGCAAGCCACAAATTGCTCTTATTTAAGAATTTTGAGAACTGTATATTCAGATAAAAATGGAGGAGGTCATGGCCAACATGCCAATAGTATCTTAAATATTCCCTCCTGTCTCAGTTTTTGGTCGGAGTTTGAAGGATGTTCTATTTCTGCGCTAAATGGCTTTTAAGAAAACCAGAATCTCTCTACAAGGCCATAGATACAAACTTAAAACATCCATAGCAACTCTTGCTGATTGTTGTTGGCTTATTTCTACTCCAGTTAGCTTTCTGCTACTGTTGGCAACTATGCCAAATACTTGATTGACAGCTGCCCCATAGTAGGACAGCTACAGATGTGCTTCCTTGGATACTATTTAGTTTACATTTCCAGGAGCTTTGCAGGTGTCTGCAAGCCAGGATAAATGTGTCTTTCAGGTGATAAAGATCTAGTTGTCTAAATGCCTTTCAAGAAAAAACAGATGTCTCAAGAAGATGAGCTTTATTATAACGCTTAACTGTCAGCACTTTGGGCTATGAGTAAGTGTGCCAGAATGTCAGAGAAAGGTGAGTGAACTTGGGTGGAGACAGCTACTTAGACTACAAGACTACCATTAAAATGTACTTTAGACAAATAAAATACACATCTGCCAGTGGAATTTGACTCGCCTACCTCTGGACCTGATCATCGTGATTTGTGGTGAGATTGTGGCAGTTCATTCTTGTTTTGCTTGTGCTGCATACCTTCTCACTTACATGTTTAACTCTTCCATCTTTTGCTAGGTCACAGCATTTGGAGGAGGTAGCAGCTAGCCTGAGGGAGAGAATAAAGCATCTGGATGATATGGTCCACTGCCAACAGAAGAAAGTTAAGCACATGGTTGAGGAGGTGAGAACCAGTAAAACAATTAATACATAATCCAGAGAGCTGTGTTCTGTGTGCAGTTTCTTTATGCCACCTTACTTACAAATGCAGTGGAAGATGAGTTAAACATATGGAACTAGTGAAGCAGAAATGCACAATAAAAGCAGTTTAACCCCATAGCTTTGGGTTATATACTTTCGAATGACTTTAATTCTGGAACTCTTTGTGTCAGTCCATGAACTAAACATACCATATACAACTTAATTTGAAGCATTCAGATCAGTTAAGGATCTTCTTCCTATATGTGAGTAGAAGACAGACAGACAGCAGTATTATGCTAAGCCTTGCTACTTCACAGAGTAGAGGCATTCATGAAATATCTTTTTTTTTTTGGACATTGCATGTCCACCAAATCAAACATTTGGAAACTATTCTAATCTAAGGCATTCATGATGTACTGTTAGAGGTTATCTGGTTAGACATGGAGTTTTTCTATTTTTATCAAGATGGTATTACGTGTACCTCTATCTAAATGATATTTGCCTATATTTTTCTTGGTTTGTGTGTTGGTTACAAGATTCTGATGGAGTTCTGATGTATGATCAGATGTGTGATACTAAGAGATCCTGTTTTACATACAGTGAGTAGAAAAGAAGTGGGGTGGAAAACTGTATCTAGTTCAGCTTGCCATTTTTATTATTCTCAAGCACCACAGCAAGTGGTTGTTATTCTATTAAGGAAAATATCTCTAATAATCTAATTTATCTACTCAAAGCATTACTGGAACAATTATTATCCTGAAGTCTGTTTTATGTCTCAGTAAGCTAACCACCATATTATGAAGTTGTTTGTTTTTCTTGTAATTCGAAATTCTAGAGAACTTGACACTTCATGATATAGGTGGCAATCCAGATGATTCTATTAATACTGCATTACATTACTTCTAAGTATATTCTGAACTACTCCATGTAACCGGACATCTAGTGGGCTGTATTGGTACAGCAAATATTTTCAATTCCATTGTGTGTTTTGGCAAAAACACGTATAAAGCTTGGCCAATAATAGTTATATCATAAATGCCAGTTTTAATTGGTGAGTTTAGCATTCTGAATCGTGTAACATGTATTTACTGGCATGTTCATCTACACAGAAAGCTCTTTGAGATCTTTTTTTGTCATCCTATTTAAAGAGCAGAACGTTAGACGACTAACTCACTACTTAGTTATCAAATATATCTACTTTATCTGATGCCTGACTACCTGCTTTTCAAAATCAACTAAATGATCCTTTATTGCTATGTAGTCACAGAGAACGTATTTTTACTCTCTGTATTTCTTGTATGTTTTAGTTTTTCTTTTAATACAGTTTACTTGAGAGCTGCATGAATGCTTGCAACTGCATTGTGATTAGAGAACTAAGTAGAGATTTTTGTAGCAGATATTTGATCAGGTCAGGTGGTGCCAAATAAAGTAGGCACTTAGTGTTTTTAATTAGGTGGTGTCTGTGGTGTGTGTTTGTACTGTGTTTCAGTAAATATCTACCATATTGCTGGCACGCTGCTTTAATTAAAGGCTTAAAAATAGCAGCTATAACTGGGTGCAGAGAGTTGTAGTTGTCCACCATTGGGAAGATAAGCACTGCAGATGTGTGTGCACTTTGCAAAACAGAGCTTCCCACGCATGTAGTATTTTTTTTATACTTTTGTGTATACTTCTTAAAAGGTAGATGTTGAAAGAGAATGCTGTTTAGAGAGATTCTTTTGGAGATCAGTTTAAACTAGTGAGCAGTAGCACTAAGATAGTCTTTCTAGGGTAAATAACAAAGTTACAAAATCTCTGCTATGTGAGACCTAGAAAATGTGTTCATCAGAGTACATTTGAACACGTATCTTCTTGGCATTACATTTAATGAAATGCAGAATGTAGTGGCTACCAAGGTCCAGAAAAATGTCACACACATCTGCCATGTATCTTGTTATTGAAATACTTTCATGGCTGGTATCTATAAAATAAGGTTTATGAGAATGTTATAACTATCAGTAACTTGTATTTAAATAATATAATTGAGAAATAACAACCGAAGAGCTGGGGAAGCATGCTTTCTGAAACACATCATTTTTTTTTGATGCATAAGAACAGACTGAGCACAGGCTAACTCGTTAACCCAGAATAGAAATGGAAAGAAAGAAAATAGTCAAAATTATCAGCAGTACTTTTCTTAGAAGCTGAAAAAAAGGATACTCTATGAACTAGGCAAGAAAAATGGCTAAGTACTTGCATGACTGCAGGATGAGCGCATCACTTAGTAATCAGCTTTATAGTATTCATCTTGGTATATTCAGGTCTAGCTCTGAAGTGTAAATGGGGATTTATTTCTTTCAGTGTAAACCATAACGAATTTGTGCTATTAGCATCTTCAATTTAGACAAAGTGCAGCTACAGAAAGGAATATCATTTCAAAGGGATGCTGAGCAAACAAAATATGCTGCTTTGAATTCATACAGAGAAATGTCAAAATTGAAAAAGTACTGAGACAAATCTGATGGCTGAAAAATCACAAAATAGATTGCTATTCAGTCCTTTTTAGGGAGAGATGATGGACCAAGTGCAATTGATAACTGGCTTTCTGTAAAAGAAGAGCAAGCAGTCTGAGAGAGAGTGAAAAAAAGCTTTAATATTGGAGTTTTTAGAATGCAACAGGCAGCTCTAACCCCTTCATTGCTCTTCTGATGGCATTTATAAGGGGTGTTAGAAGGCTGTGGTCAGTCCTAATCTCGGCGTGCAGGAAAGGAGACACTGACAGAAAAGCATCAGTTGAATACTCTTTTCTTTCATAGCTACAAGTCTTCATTTCCAAAGGAGCCGTCATGCTAGTACTGAATGCAGTAGTTATGCAACCTGCCTTTGGTGGAACTGAGCCCAGGCAGAGGACAGTCATGGTTCAGTGTACTTATGCTCCTTAGCCAAGAAATAATTTGCTTCTGATTCTTCTCTCTGAGAATAAATCCTTCCCTCTCAGGCATTAAGAGAAACCTCTTCAATTTGACCTAGACAAACCAGTCATAAAATTAAGCAGGAGCATGGAAAACAACTTTGAGAAGAAAATAGAAGATAAAGAGAGAAAAAAAAAGCAGCAAAAACACAAAACTAAGATCACTCACACAACTGTTTTTCAGCCTCATAGGGATCCTCTGCTGTGAAAACCAAGATGCGAGCCCATTAGAGCAAGAGCTGATCTGAAAGTTATCCAGCATTGGCTTGAAGTCTGATGTGCTCATTGGACAGAAACTGCAGAAGATTTAAGGCTGATGGGTTTTTCCCTGTGTTGAACTTGTTTGTTAAATAAATGTTTGCTCCCAGCTTAGTGCAGATTTTAGGTGGAATGCTGGCAGCTGAAGGTGCAGGACTTGCATTTGGCAGGCGTGCAGAAACCCAGCCCCTGTCTCTTCCTATTTATGTCTGGGCAGAGAGAGGCTTTCAAAGGCAACCCAAGAAAAAGGCAGTTCTATCAGAGGCAGAATTTGCAGGAAGAATCTCAGTATGGAAGTTGGAAGGATGCACACTTCAGACCCTTCCATTAAGGAGTCTTCAGTGCAGAGAATATTCTGGGCAGGCAGATGCAGGCACAAGGGGCACTATGGGAAAACAAGGGAAGGTGCAGCCACATTGTTTTTTTAAGGGCAGAAATAGTTCAGGGAGAAAGGTGAAAGCTTGCTCTTTTCAGCTATCCATTCTGTATGGTCGGTCAGTTTTTCCAATCTGTGCCAGTATAGGACATAGGAAGCAGTTTAGTTTAAGATAATAAAGCTAAAACTCTTCAATTGCAATGCAAAATTTAAATAAACAACAAAAGCATTTATTGACACTATTTCCATTTCAAACCTGGTGAGATTAGGAGATCTTTTCATTTGATATCTGTGCAAATGAAATTGAATTGGATTGCATTTTCATGCCACAGAAAGCTTACTTTATGTGTAATATTATTACATTGTTAAGAAGAGGAGAGGGGAGAAAATAAGTATTTAGATTTGTAAGCAACGTGAATGGATGCAGATATAGGGAGCTGTTCTGAAGGGGACTGAAAAGAGAGAAGGATATTTGATTCCATGGCACAAAATTATCTACGGAACTCAGATTTCACATGGAATTCCCTAACTACTGAATTGAACTGTCTCTAGGTGATGGCCCATGAGCTGTTCTCCAGCTTTAGTCTCAGATTCCTTGGATAATAAAGGTGACCAAACACCAGAGGGAAGCCGTATCCTGTTCTGTTGCGGAAGTTACTTGCACGAAAAGACAAAGTACTAATGAGCGAATGATGTTTTATGTTGCACAAATGGAGAATAAAGAAGAAATTTTCCCACTGAAGACTTAATAACCAGCTGAAAACTTCTCTATCAAGAACTCCAGACAAACTGAAAAATAGCCAACTTTAATATGGAAGTAAAGTTTTAATTTTAGGTCAAGTAAAGGAAGCCACACAGAAGGATGAGAAGATGGAATTATCAGTCACAGACAGATGCCAGATTATTATTAATCAAAATCTGCTTTATATAGTACATATGTTAAAATCAAAACAACAAAGAGAAAAGGAAAAAAAAAGATACAAGAACAAATGCAGAAAGAAAGCCACCTTAGGAGCCTGGAAGAAGAAGATATATGGCAGAACATAAATAATACCCCCCTCCCTGCCCTGCTTTGTTCGTGAGTTTGGCACACCTCAGTGGACTTGAGCAATGCAATACATTGCTTGTCTACTGGCAAAAGAAGAAGCACAACTGTGTTTTGGTGAGAGTGTTTATATCTGCATACCATCAGTGCTTTCAGTTAGGAATTGTCTGGCCAAATCATTAATTAGAAGACTTATGCATTACTGAAGGAGTTCCTAACTAGTTGGGTTGAAGTGTTAGACAAGGTGTGGGTGTTTATAGTCCATTAGAACACGTTGGCTCTGTGGGCCTACTTTAGCAATAGAGGCACACTAAAGACTGCTGTGATGTATTCATACAGCTGACTAGTTATGTGATGCAATAATTCGGATCAATCAGTTGTTACTTCTTCTTTATATAAAATAGGAGTTTTAAAATTACAAGAAGTATTGAGGGGTCACACAGCATAACGAAGGAGGATTTTTTTTTTAAAGATGCTCATTCCTATTTGCTGTATCATGTTCCCTGAACAAAATTTAACCACTAGACTCTCATGAATACTAGTTAAGTTCCAGCGAAATTTTGGAATCTTGAGTAAAATCTTGCTTTCCTTGTACAGCAACTGTTTCTGAGAGTTCAGGGTGATGTTTCAATGTCTTGTCTGTCTTGTTTTGTGTAATGTAATACGTGTTTGTCCTGTATTTAGTTATATTTATGACAAGTGTGTTAATGTCTCTGTATCAGTGTTATAAGGAAAATACACTATACTTGAATAATATCTAACACAACTATAATAGCACTGTCATATTCTGAGAAATATTTTAAATTGATAAATGCTGAATTTACCTAACAGCTGGATCTGTTGTAATTCAATAATTCACTGCATATTTCAAGCCTCCAGTACTGTGACTAAGTATGCAGAATAAAATCAGGTTTGCTATTTCAGACTTTATCAATGTTCTGTGATTGAACACTTGAATTCTGTCTTTCAGTACTTTATCTCTTAGTTGCTTCGTAACTCTCTTGATTTCCTTTCTGATAACACTGCTTACTTCTCCAGAATTTCCTTTTAAGTCTCATGAATCTCCTCTTGACTGTTCTTAGTTGTTCTACCCATGAAATCAATTTAATGCTATTGGCTTGTACATCTAGCTTTCCATCTTTACTGAAGCAAGGTTGGTTGATGGAGCAAGAGAAATTCAGAAGCGCTGTTCATCCCAGAAAGTATTTACACTGCCCTTTCAAGTAGTGTGACAAATTCATCTGGTATTTGAGGAGATATACTGACAAACCTGTAGGATTCTATAGTGAGAAATAATTATATCTTCATTGATAGGGTGGACGCGAATTGAATTTTCTGGGAGGTACTGCAAGAAAAGGTTACTGTCTGGAATCTGGGGGAGTTTGAGCAATGTGACCTTGAGGTTTTAGAAGAAGGAGAATATATAGAGGTTGTAACAGCAGTATGGCAATGGTAAAGAGTGGGGGGAGCTTGGAGAAAAAGTGCTTTGGCGATATTATTTCTCAGCTATTAGATAAATTCAGCAACATTCACATTGCCCATAGGGTCTTAATGTGCTGATTCAGATCACTGTAAGTTACACTGGATATGTGCAATGTGAGCTGTACACCTAACAGAATCTGCATGGATTTTTATGGATCTGGCCATGACTGAGAGAGATCAGGTGCCCTTCTTTCCTGTGCCAAGTGTGGGGGAATTGAAGTGGGGTTGGCAAAGGTATTGCTGAAAAACACATGGTGCCACTCAGTCCTTGGAAGACCAGGTAAGTTACAATACTGTCATTTGGGCTTGTTGCTGTTCCCTTCCCAATTTTTTGAATAGTCAGCAGCCACCCAACGTGAAAAGGAAAGGCAAGAGCAATAAATGCTGTTGGGTAGGTTTGCTAAGAGAGAATGAAGTGAAAGATCAAAGGTTGATGGTGTGTCCCAGGATTACTGAATTCGTAATTATACTGTTAGGACAATTGTCTCCAAAGGAATGGTTGAGTCATTAATACAAATTATGTTGTTAAAGAAATTTTGTTTAATTGCTTACCTTGAATGTGAAGAAATACTGGTGGAGAATTGGAGGGAAAAAAATGGCTAGTGAATCTTGCAGTGCAAGGCAGGGAAGAACTGAGTGCTAGGGAAAAGTCTGAACATTTGTAGACAAGATTGGAAGGAGAGATGCTGAAGGATATACTTCTGTAGTGCTTGTAGAAAATGATGGTGAAATCTGAGAGGGTAGTTGTGTAAAATCCAGATTTGGGAGCAAGTTGCTGAATTGGCAGAGAGCTGAAATGCTAAAGTCTGCAGACACAGCAAGGATGAGGTGGATTATAGGCTTTGGGTATTGCTCATAGAAAACATAGGAAGACCTTGGTGATATTTTTGGACTGAAGTCAGTCCAGCAATGAGTCAGTCCAAGGAAGTTCAGAGTCTTTGACTTGCACTAATTTGTTTCTAATGCTAGACCGCCCTGCCCACCACTTGGGCCCTTAGTTCAGTATTGTGTTTGAAGTATCCTGCTTCTCCTTTCCTTGTCCTTACCTTATGTTCAACAGAAAGTCAAAATCTATTGCTCTGTTATCTGTTAGTTTTTCTCTCACTCCTTGGATCACAGACTCTCTCAAGACTTGGTTTTGTGCAATATACATTCATGGTGCTGTAAGCATTATTATCTTAAGTTTAGTTTGCTATAACTAACATTTTTAATGGAAAACAAAACAAAACAAAATACCATTAGGTATTAAGTCGTTAATGTTATTTTTGAAGTACTTTTACCCAATATCAGCATTATGAGCCATTGTTCTTGTTACGTGCCTCTCTTGAAGGAAACTATCGCTCTTTTACTTTATGCAATGTGTCTTATTTAAATTAACTGAATATAGACTTTTTTAAATACAGTAATATATTAATATAAACCTCCAAACTTATTCCTGCTTTTCTGTAAGTGAATGTCCACCTTGAAGTGTAATCTAATCTGGCTTGTTCACTCTTGGTCATCCCTATGCTAATGGCAGGATACAATGTGTGCTCATATTTTTATTCAGTAAATAAACTTTTATAGTAAACTACTCTGGTGGGATGTGTCATCCATATCAAGTCTGTGGGTAGGATTAATGGTGCTTCAAAAATTTGTTGGGAGTTGTTTTAGCCCTTGGTCTGCAGTAGTGCTGAGGCAACTCGTGCTGGGGGCTGCAGTGTGCCTATATGTAGAAGGGGTGCCCTGCAGTGTTCTTGCCTGCATTCCTTCTGCAGCGGCCTCACAGAGTCACTCTGCTGCATCTGGGGAGGAGGCTCCAGTACTGTTGTTTTCCTGGCCCTGAAAGAGCTCCTCCAATTTTAACAACTGCTGAATTTATTTCTACGAAATATGTTTGATCTGTACAACTGTCTTGGACTGATTTCATAATGTTGTAAAGGTCCACCAACAGGTTTTATATAAACCACTTAATTTACAGGCTTATGATATCTGTAATCTGCATAGTCTTATCGCTCCATTCTGTTTTACTGCTAGAAAATGTTTGTTTGTGTGTGATAATGTAGCACAATGTTGGCTCTTCTCCATATGTTAGAAAGAGAAGGCATATTTTAAAATTCTTTAGAAAGCCAAAATAGGTTGATGTAGTGGGTTCTGACTGATGTTATGTAAATACGCCAAAAGGAAGCAGGGAGTTCTGTTGCCCATTCTGCCAGTCCCCGGAGGATCTTCACCAAAAAAAAAGTAAAAGCAGTAGCATACCTGCAAAATTACAGTATGTCTTTTTGGAGTTGGGGTTTGTGTTTGGGAAGAGGAGGAAGCAATTTGTCAGTCTTCCTCTAAAAACAGAATAGGCTGTATTACGTTCAAAAGAAAGAATTGGACAAAACCCTCCTCTGATCCCATAGCTGCACTGGGCTTCAGTCATCTTTGCATTGTATTGATTACCGGTGTTAAAATTATTTACTTGTGTGCATAGCAGAATAACATATTAATAGACAAGATCCACTTAAAAATTCTAAAAGAACCATTTGTCTTTTCTCAAGTGGAATTTACTGGTAGGACTGAAATTGTTCACCAAGTGACTTAATTTAGTCATAGTATTAAACAAAATTGTAATTAATTATGAAGATCAGAATGAGTTATACCATTGTGCCATCTGAAATTCTGAATATGCGACAAGCTTTGGATTTCTGTGATCAGAAGACTGAAATAGTAATATCTTTAGATAACACAGATGATTTTTGCATGCACTTTAAAGAAAAGAAATTGAATATCTGATTTTGGGAAAGATAGAAAGATGGCTGATGACAGCACTCGTATATTCTATAACTTCAGCTGAAAGCACATACTTCGTAACATTTACATTTTACCCTTTTCCAGTGATAACTGATAACTGTGTCAATGATAACTGGGAATTAGAAAGACTAAGTAAAGTTGATTTGGTGATTTTATAACTTTGGATTGATTTATCATCTGTTTTGCTTCTTTGCTTTTTGTTGCACTGTATAGATTTTTGGGAGGGAGGGTGAGAGTACTACCCTGAGTAGTACTGAGAGTTTTAATTAATGTACTTTTGAGTGTTTTGTAATTCTTTTTTTAGCAGGATGAGAATATTTCTACTAATCATTGTTTCCAGGTGCACTGAAAAGTTTTACACTGGTGGGTTTTGAAGGTCTTTTTTTATGTGCTTTCACAAAATTTAAAAAAAGTTAGTGATTGGTGAGAGTACATAGAAAATCTGACCTAGCATTTGGAAATGGTCAAACTGTCTTGTATATCAATGTAACATTGTAACTGCCAGATAAGAAAACACCCGAAAAACTGTTCTGAGCTTTGCTTTATTTCAACTTGGCTATCCTATAAAAGATTTCATTTTGGTAAAATTCACTGAGTTTTTATTAAAAATACTTTTTACTTTTTTCCTTAAGTTTGGGAGACTTGTAACCAAACAGTAACTTGAGAAAACAAAGCAAACTTATTTTCCAGGATGTTTTTATAAAAAATGAATGCCTATTCTTTATTATGCATGAATCTTTTAATAGTTTTCTTGTTGGCGTACAAGGAGACCAACTTTGGGCCAGCAAGAAGGGATTGTTGTGAAACCCAGGGCATACCCCATTTCTTTTGCCTTACCTGCCTACTCTGGTAGCAAGGACAGATTTAATGTAGAAGATCTTGTTATGCCACTCACTGATTAGCAAAAATCCCAGAATATACTCTGGTCATCTTTTCTTCCATAAAGAACTGCACTAAGATGCAACAGCTTTGGTGCAGCTAATTTTAATTTTAATGAGCATTTGTAAATAACTGCTTTCCTTTCCCTAGGTATAAAATGCGAATGAACTTTTTTTTCAATGAGTCTAGTATGCCAGGAAAGAACTGAACAAATAAGACCTTCAAGAAACTGTAAGATGTGCAACATATTTTTGGGGTTAGTTAAAATTGTCTCGAGCAAAGGCCATTAAATCAGAGATGGATTTTTCCCAAGTTTGCTTTGTTACATGACAGTGTTTGAGTTTACATTTTGTTTCCAGCTAAATGCAGATAAAATCCATGTTAGTATACATGTGTGATCTTTATATAAACAAACATTAATAAAAATGTAATAAAATCAAATATCTTTTCTTCCTGCAGTATCTAAGTCTTCTTCCTCCTTTTCCCAACCCCCATTAGACCAAATGTCTTTATTTTTCTTCACAGATTGAAATGCTAAGAAAGAAAGTCAAAGAAAAGGAATTATTTATAATACAGCTTTTAGAAAAGATTTCTTTCTTAGAATGTGAGGTAAGGCATTATATAATTGTGATTATTTTCTGAAACCCAATAAAATTGGAATTGGTGTCACCTGATGCTGCTTAAATGCATGTTTACTTCTTATATTTGCTATTCTTCAGTAAACAAAAGTTTGCTGAAATTAAACACCTGTCACAAGATGAATGTTTGTAATACGAAGTCTGGATACTTCCATTATAGAGACCAAGTTTGTGCTGTTGTTTCTCAGCTTCCTGGGGCTGAGAGGGAAGTAGTTTCCAGTAAGCAGCAGGAGATAAGAAAGATGGGTATTAGGTAGCCTGGGGTTTTGGTGGTCATGAGGGCCACTATATTTCCACATCTGTGCTCCAGGTGATGGCTTTATCTACCCAATGAATGGGGATAGATGTACAGTTTCATGTTAGCTTTGTTATCATACAATTTTATAACAGTGTCATAAGTTCTTAAAACAGAAGCTGCTGAAAAAAGATGGTTGATTTGATTTGTTGTGTTCTCCAGAAATAAGGACTGTTTATTTTCTCAGTGAATACTTTTACACTATTTATTATGGAGAAAAGCCAGATTGGGATTGTATTTTCTCATTTAATTGACATAATTAATTAACATAACTAAAATAAACTTGTGTTGAAAATCACTGTTTTCCAGAATAAAGAATTACAAGATAAATTGGACTATTTAATGGAAAATCAACCAAAGACCAATGTAGAAACCAGAGATGCTGGTGTAGGATGTGATCTTCCATCTAGGTATTTCAATTTTCTTGTTTATAGCAAACTTCTTCACAATGTCCCTCATCAGCACTATGTTAGCACACAGAGTGGATTGTTGAGTTCTGCAAAATGTTCCTAATTTTCAAAGAGTACCTGGTAGATACAAGATGTAATGTACTTCAATGACTCGAGCAGTTTTAGATGCAAATTTATTACAGACCCTTGGTGCTTAGTTGCAGTAATGTGAAAAGCTAGAAGTAAAGATATCTGACTTTGTGAAATGTGGAAAATATTGATGAATTGTGTCTGCCAGCACCACAGCAGGAGACAACGGACAGCACTGCCCTGAGCCTGTTCATGCTGGCTTCATGAGTGCTTTACTGTTTATATTCCACAAGATGCAACAATGACCACTTAAAAGGGGAGGTAACACCAACAGTAGCAGTCTAGAACTGCCAAAATTTTTGGAACTGTCCTAGCTCTAAGTGGACTACTGCCAAGTAAACAGCACAGATTATCACTTGCACACTGGGATGCCTTTTTCTGTTCTCTGACAATGGGTAAATTTCAGGCATCCCTTCTCCACCTCCCCTTCCTTAATTCCAAACACTGCAATAGGGTTGCACTTGAGACCTGATAGCAGTGCTATCAACTTTGGCTTGAATCTCTCCCCAAGAAAATCACCACAAGGAAGGGCAGAACAGTAAGGTAAGGAGGATTATTGTATATTACTTAAACTACCAACAGGTAAACTAGTTCATCTCAACTGCCCTGCAAATTGAATCATTTTGTTTGATGTAAATTAGCATATGAAATCAGTAAGCTGCAATGCACACTAAAATTTTCCTTCCTAGTTTAAAAATACACTCATGCCAGTGTTCTGCCTAAAGCATATTGTAATGGCCATGAAATGTCACAGACTGTTGTTTTTCACCCAGGACGCAAACATCTTTGTTGTCCCCTCTGGGTCCCTCTTTCACACTACCACAGCCCCAGTTATCTGATGCTTTTCCTAGTTTTTATATTTATCTTTGACCTCTATACTGTTTAGATTTTATGGTATTATACTTCACAGTTAATTGTGTCCTTACATTTGATTTTACTGTCTTTAGGATCTTTAGGCCAAGCAGCTAATACAGCTGGATATTCCAATATGATCTCCAGTAGATACTTGCATGGCATGTTTTTTATCAAATATTATTTGCAGCGTTATATAAAATAAATATAGAACATACCAAACACATTGAATAGTTTAATTTTAGCCTGTCAATAACAAGGCACAGGTTTGTTGCAGTGTCACTTTCAGCCCAGTTGTCTGATGCTCTGACGTTATTAACCTTGCAATTTTTCTTGTATCCTCAACAGTACAAGTAATGATAATGGAAGATCTCCTGAAAGCACAAGGCCAGTGAGGACATACACCCCGTTCAAGAGAGTGTTGGAATATAGCACAAAGAACAGTACCTCTTGAGCATTCAAGTCAATGTGCTTTCTAAATACAAGTATTTTGCGCCTTTGCAGCTTGATTAGATAAATTTTTATCAAGTCATAGAGAAGAACAGCAGCATGGAGTCTTGCTAAATTTATCCTGAAAGCAGCTTTTTAGTAGCTTCCTATCTGAAGTTACTACTGACATTAACTGTGAGGGAGATGGGCAAGAACTGGGATGAATGAAACGGCAGTCTATGTTGCTTCTTTAGAAGCTGTCTAGTGCAATGTGTCATTTCAAATACCTACAAGGAAGGGGTTGTATAGCTGTACAGATTTTCTTCAAATGTGTTCTAATTCCATTTGTACGATGAATCTCTATTTTGTTTTCAATACTACTAGAAACAGAATCTAAAACTACCTTGGCAGGGGGCATTAATCTCAAAGCTCCTCCTTTGTGTACAGAGTGTGAGAGCTGTTCATACTTACCATAGAGACCTGCGGTGACTGAGGGCTCCATTCACACAGAACAAGTTGACTAGGAACCAGCATTCTCTTGCTGAGAGGGAGAAATGCAACTGGGATGTTCTCAGGAAATTCCCTCTACGCATGCAGATGAATGTTGTGTTTGTTGCTCAAAATATTAAGCAATATAGCAGCTTTATGATGGATTTTGCTTTGTTGGATGAATATGTGGTTTGTACTTCCTACTCACAGGGCAAAGTGACCACTGGTGATACATTCACTAGTGACTGGGTAGGAGAATCCCAGTTGCTTTTTTAAAACTACTTTTGCATTACAGGAAGGAATTCTCACCGAACAGCATTTTGCCTACAGTAACCTTCTGCAGGTCCTGCCATTCCCACATCAATAACTATCCTGAATGATTATTTTGATTTTGAATATGCTTTCATTCCCCACAAACACTTCAGAGTACCAGCAGAATGACTGCATCTAACAACTGAATTTATTTATATAGTCTTAGCTTTTACATTTTATTTTTGTCTCCCAGTTTTATTGAAATGAACAAGTTTAGTTTAGTATTTTCTTGTAGTCCTGTTACCATCAATGTGTGGCAAGTTTTTTTCTATTACAGCAACTGCTATAGAAAATAAACAAGTTGTTTTGTATAATTCTTGTATTGAATGTGAACCCCAGGAGGTGTTCACCTTGCCACATAAAGTGATTGCTTTTATCTCCAATCTAATGCAAGTTCTTAAATTCAGTATTTTCTGCTCAGTTAATATACTCAAAGTTATATTTAAAATAATATTTAACTCATAATCCCAATCTTATTTCTGCATTCTTTCATGGTTTTCTTGAATTGCTAGAAATCTTTGTTTATTCTGTAACTGTGCTGTTTAACTACTAAGTAAAGAAGTCTGTACTGGAGCATGAAGTGTGGAGGATGTTTTGATGCAGTACAAGTACCTCACAGGAACACAAATTGCTTGGTGTAATTAAAGCAAAAGCAAAATAAAATGGGAAACTCAAACTTCTCCAGCTTTTACGCTTGGATCATCACCCATCTGCACGTAAGCTATTTTTTTTCCCTATGACCTGATCAACTCTTGAGAATTTAGAATGGTCATTCTTTCTAAAAAGTGAGATGCAGCGTTGTGGATTATTTTATGTGTAGAATTCAAGAAGTACTGCAGTCAAAGCCATTGACAAAAACGTAATCTATCTATGTAAGCCTGTAATCTTTATTGGGACAGAAGTCACAAACATTAACAGTTGCTCAGTATTACTTCTAAAAAGAAAAATTCAAAGTTTTCCAAGTTAACTTAATAGCTCTAAATGGAAACTCATGTTTAGTTTGCATGTGATGGAGTGAATAATATCTCCTATATATCAAAAGGGAAAAGAAAATAGCTGTTGCCTTAGTGAACAGAAATTATAACACACATTTACTTAAGTTGTTTCTCCCAGAGGAGAGGTGCAATACCTCTCGAGTGGGAAAGGGCTTGAAGGGAGGTCCCTGAGAATCAAGAATTCTGCTCCCTATAAAAGGTCCTCCAGGCAAAGCACCTCATTGTGCAAAGCAGAGAAATACCAAAGACTGGAATATCAAAGATGAGAAAACAGCTGACACATGGGGAAGCTGTAGCCTCAACCCCACATAGAGTGCTCTTGATTGAAGTTTTCATGATTGAATGTGTATGGAAGATTGAGTTCCAAATAACAGTTAATTTGATCAATACCTAATTAATTAGGTTGTGTACAATGAAGATCTTGAAACGGAACTTTAAATACAAAAACATTTTAAATGGAAGTGTTTACTGATGAACCCAAAAGATGATGGGTAATGGCCCAACCTGTATTTCAGGAACAATTTTTGTATGTGTGTAATCATATCTCCCTCTAGTGGCCCATAGCAGCAAAAATTATTAGCTGTTATTTGGACAATGTGGTTTGAAGAGAAAAATACTGAAGACTATCCCCAAATGGCCATGCTAATATCCATTATGGATGCAGCCTCAGTTCGTTATCAGCCTGTTACCATTTTATGTGCCCAAGCTATCTGGTTTCAGGATTGTATTTATGAACTGTGATTAGTGAGTTATGTTCAAAATCAGATTAACTGATGCAGGTTTTATTTATAGGTAAAAGGAAATGCAAGTTGTTGTGATAGAAAGACATCAATCGTAAAGTTTAATTAAGTAAAAATACTTCATTGATCTGTCTGATTTGAGCCGGAATTCAGAAAACAGAGTCTCATAGCTAAATGCTCTGACTGTAGTAGTAGAGAGCAGGATGAAATATCAGAAGGTTTTGATACAGACTTCAAAAGGAACTTCATTCTGCTTCTAACGTGTTTCTGAGAATATCTCTGAAAATACTTCAGCTTTGAGACTTGCAAAATGGTGATCATCTGCTCAAAACTGCACCCAGACTGCAGAAATATTTCCTGCACAAGTTTTCCTTGTAAACTCTATTTATGCTGTATTGTATTTTGATATTCAGTGTGTTGGATGACCATTATTTGATTGAACTATGGGTCTAAATTTGGTAGCTGTGAAGAGCAGGAGAGGAACAGTATTTATATAACTGTGTTACATGAAAATATAGAGCTTTCCAGTCAAATCAATAGCAATGTAAATTAGCAGAGATAATAACAAATCTGGCTGAAAAGACTTTAACACTTCAGTACAAGTTATGTCAAATTGAGATTGGAATGCTTAGTACTTTAACATTAGAAACTAGTAAAATTTCTGTAAACATCAATAAAAGCCATATAGGTAAGTTTCAGGAAGTGCATCAAATATAAGTCAATTATATGACTTCATTTGTACCACGGTAAGTGTTATTCTGTGATTTATTCCAGATCTTCTGGAAAGTATTTTGGGATACAGTTTTCATATATGCTGTGTAAATAGTGCAATTACACTGTATGCTTTTAAAACATCCTGTATGTAAGAATTGAAAAGGATGAACTGTAATAAATATTGTATTTAAAATTTCTATTCTGTTGTGTAAATATTCAGAAATAAACTTACCTTAAAACCTTGCAAGTTTTACTCTACATAATCTTGTTTGTTCAAAACATGTACGAATGGAAAAGTGGTTGCTCTGCAGCCTGGAATCCTTGTCAGTATTTCCGTTGGCAGATGTGCTCCTGAGAACAGGAAGACACTCCCTAACTAAAGACTAAAGACTCTTCTCAAAGCCAAGTAACAAAAGCAGATGAAGTCTTTTGTAGAATAAAGAACTATTGACTTGCAGAGGATAAACAAGATGTGGGCAACGTAACACTCTCACTTACAAATGAATCAGTAAAATCAGTTCCCGCAGATAGCATCTGACTGCAGCTGGGATGTTGCCCTCCAGCTTTCAGAAGAATGAAATTGGGATGAATGCGGCCCAGTGTTTTGTTGTTGTTTTTAAAGTTTATATCCACTCATTGGTAATAGCAATTTATCTTCCATGTCAACTAATTACAAAGAGTTTTTTCAAACACTACAATTACAGTGTTAGTGGTTTGCAATACTCAACTGTAGAATGTGAAGCTTTTACCTCATCAATCATCCCGTGTATGTCTCTTCAGCAGAGACTGACAAAAGTACGTCATAAAATCATACTGAGGTCATGCTCAGTGGTGGTACTACAAAATAGGATTCTGCGAGTTGCTTTCTCAAGTTTTTGAGAGAGGATTTAAATCCTCATTTTGACATCTGGAGACTTTTAGATGTGGGTAAACAAACAGGTAAGAAGTATTGTGTGAAGTAAGTGTGTAATTCTGTACAGAAAATACTTGCTCCGCAGAATGGAGACACACACTGACAGTTTCATTCCACTTGCATCCTATTTCCTTCCTATTCAGCTTTTAGAGATATTTACACTTGTAAAAGAAGAAGAGTCCTGATGAGTCCAAGGCCCTTCCAATCCCAAGCTTCAGCACTAGAACAGGGAAGAAATGCAGAAAAAGACAAGGTTGTGGCAGTCATCCACAACTTGAGGTATGTGAGAACTCCCCAAAGTAAAAGGGACCTGGGAGATTAAAAAAATGTACAGAAGTGTGTAGGTTTTGTTTGTTTGCTGTGTTTTAGAGAAATAAGGTTATGGGAAGATAAATTACTATGAAGACATATGGCAATGATTTATTTTTTTTAAATGAAATGAAAACAAATCATTTTAGTCCTAAATATTCATACAATTTTTTTCTGTTATGTCAGGAGTGGTTTATTTTGTGCGTGTGGCTTGATTCCAGTTTGTCTGCCTCCAGTATTTCCACCTAGGAGCTGGGAAACAGAAAGTAGGTTTTCTCCCATCAGAGCCTAATTTCGTAAGTCTTAGGATTTCTTAGTGAAGAGCATAATTATCTATTTATTAAAATGGGAGATAGGAGAAAAGGACAATGAAAATGATATCCTTACCAGATAAAGTAACACTCTTGATAGTGTTAGCTTTAATACCAGTTTTGGGTAGACCTGTGTACTTCTGACAGGAAGTTTTCCCACCTGTAAAAAAAGTCATGGCTACCTCCCTTGAGGTACCTCTGGCTAGAATACCCATTTTGTGCTTTCTTCACATAGTTTTTTCTTCATATACTTGATTTTTATCATTGCTATTCTAATGATTTAATTTTCTCATAGAAGTAGCATTAAATTGCATGCTAATTACAGGCATGCTATTGTAGAATAAATTGAATTCTAAGTATGTGACAGAAAACAGACCGTCTGAAAACAGTGCCTAATAAGAACTCTTGAAATAATGTCCTAAGAACATACTATTACATAAGAAATAATTTAAAAAAAAAACAACAGTTTTTTTATATACTTAGCTCACATGAGTATTGATCGACTGTTGGAATAAATGATACAAAATAAAGCCTAAAATCAAAAGGCCACTTATGGTCTGGAGAAGACAAAAAAAATATTGCTGAGTACTGCAAAAAATGGCAATGTATCAGTTTCCCACAGGAAAAGAG
>JAOWBP010004028.1:3395568-3411172 GCA_028571105.1 Tragopan temminckii | reverse complement strand
AAATTGTTTTATCTCAACCTACGACTTCTGCTGTTTTTTTGTTCTCTCCCCATCCCACTGGGAAGGTGGGAGGAGTGAGAGAAGACTGTGTGGTGCTTAGCCACGTGCTAGGTGAAATCACATCATAATTTTAAATAAGTGTGCTAGAGTTTGGCTACCAATCCATGCATCCTCAAAACACCAAGGCTCCAGTACTACTGCTTGGGACTCAAGTTACTGAGATTCTGTTTGATTGGGATATAGTCTTTTGCTGTTACTTTATTGATATTCTACAGACTCTCAATGAGTGAGGGAGTGAAACAGAATGTGAAGGACCCATAATAATCTGAGGTCATGCTATTGTTAAAGTAGGAAGCCTTTAATGCTGGAGTCTATGCCTGTGTTTTAAGCCTGGATTAAAAGCAAACTTACTGGTAGCTGCACAAGTGAGTACTATAGTAACTTAATTGCTAGCTAAATAGAAACCTAAAATATAGATGGGAGACTAGAAAAGAAAAAAAAAAGTTATATAAACAACAACAAAAAAGTTTATTTTGAGGTCTGAAGTTTCTCATTTCATGCATGAGTTATAGAATTTGCTTTGTTTTGTTTTTATGCCAGAATGACTATGTAGTCAAATTACTAAAGGGTATTTCAGGGTCTGCTAAGCATTTATAATGACATGAGAAATGATAATAGATTTGTTTTGGTAATATCTGTGTTTCTGTAACTTTTTGTTGTTATTTTAAATGTGTTATTTTAATATACTGATATAGAAGTGTAATATTTAAATTACTAGTAAAACCATATTGAAATTTTACATGAAGCTGAATGTTTGGATAATCATTGGCAGGGCTCATGGTTCACATTTCATTTACTGAAATGTTATTGTTCACATTTCATTTACTGTGAAATGTTATTCCCTTTTTAACTTAAATACCCTTTTGAATCTGTTAATGGTAGCATGAGACATTCTCATCTTCCCTAACTCCTTCTCAAGAAATACCATGACAATATGGAAATCTTCAATTTTTGCTGGCTTTCCATTTAAAAAAATTCTGTGCTTCACTTAAAATTAATCTGCTCTGAGTTTATCATACTGTCTTTCTGCTTTGCCACCTAACCCCTGAAACACAAAGAATCCCATTCTTCAGCTATGATCTGTTTTAGTGTACATAGGTAGGAAAGTGCTTGTGAGAAAGAGGTGGTTTCCATTTACCTCTGAAATTAAGTTTTACTAAAAATTCTCTGGAGTGAATGACAGTCACTTTGCAAACTTCTGCATAGATTTAGCTTGAAGGTGAACTTTGAAATAACTTTATTCCTCTGTAGTGATGCTTGTGATTCACTAATTCCTAATTCCTGCTCCAATAGACTTGCTCAATTATCCCAAAAAGAGACAGAGAAGTCTTTAGCTTTGTTTATTTGAATAAAGGGAAAGTCCATGGAGGCAGCTCCCCTGTAGTGGCTCTCACAGTATCAGGGGCACAGCACCCTTTTATCTTAACTTCAGCAACACACTGTCCCTCTTCCTTGTTTCATTGGCTGAAGTACCAAGAGATTGCAGACTTCCTTGTCCACCTAATACATGTTCTTCTTTGTGTGTGACTTCTATCATACATTGCATGTACAATTAATCCCAACTTTATGCTGCCCAGGGCAGAGAAGTTAATATTAATTACTCTACTAAGCCTGCTCTGCAAGTCTGAAGTTCATAAGTTCGTGTTGTCAGTCTGCCTTTGTAGCTTCTTCGGGTCTCAACTGGTTGTTCTTTCTGATAAATCTTATTTAGTGAGAGTTTCAATTGGTTTCTCTTTCCGATAAACCGTATTTGGTGAGAGTGCAGTTATTCAAGTGGAGGAGGATTTTGCAAGCCTTTACAAAATTTGCGAGGATGTTGGACACCTGGTTTGCAAGCCCCCTTTCCCTCACTAGTATGTAAGAAGACAGCAGAGGCAGTAAAAGTTCTTATCCTTGTCATCAATACTTCAGTGTCCTTTTAATTGCAAAACTATTTTTATCTTTAATGTAGCCATTATGTTTTGTAAAGATCATAACAGCAGAAACATAATCTTGATCCTCTGTTGCATTTTTGTCATCTTTGTAGAAGTTGGTTTTGACTTAATCATTGGACCTCTTCATTACTAATGAAAGCATTGGGTCCAGGTTGAATGAGGCTTTGAGCAACCTGGTCTAGAGGGAGGTGTCCCTGCCTATAGCAGAGGGGTTGGAACTAAGTGATCTTAAAGGTCCAACCCAAGCCATTCTATGATTCCATGATCCTTTCTTTGCTGCTGCTCTGTGTTTTCTCTTCTACACAGCCTAGAGCTTATCTATTACCTCATTATCACATAATTTTCTTCTTCAGTTATTAACACATGAATGCCTTTCTTAATTTGATCCATAAAGTCGTCTTTGTTGCAAATTCCTTAATTCACAACTATCTTGTACAAATGGGGTTGCTACTCTGTACATATGTTGTTTCATCTTGTTCTGGTTTTCTGAGCAGTGACATTGCCTTGGATAAAGTATGTATTGATACATATTTCTATATTGTATGCTCAGATGTGCTTCTGGTTGATTTTTTTGTTGATATGAGAATGGAGGTTGATTTAATAACCTAAACTTTGTAATAGGTTTTTGAAATTGCTTTTTATTTTAGTTTTGTGTGTGTTTTCCTGAAATCAGAGAATCTTAAAACAGTTCACGTTGGAAGGGACCTTTAATGATCATCTAGTCCAACCTACTACTATGCTCCATTAACTCCTACGAGAATTTTTAATCTCAGAGGTTTTCATGTTTTTGTTTGTTTTTTTTTGCATACATACCAAATCTAATTACCAAAGAACCCAAGGGAAAGTGGACAGACAAAACAAACAAGCAAAAACTAGCCCATATCCAGAGCTTGTGCTGAAACTGCTAAATCATTGTAAAGCAGAAATACCAATTACTCCTTAGCTGTGACTGGCATAGGTTAGGACTGTCATTCACAGTTTCTCAAAAATCAGAATTCTTTTATGTTTATTCATTACATTTAAAAACTAATAGTGTAGAATTCAAATTCTCTAAATAGCTCAAAATTTGAGGATGTCTCCAACTTCTAAGATTATTAAAGAAGGATGGATCATATCTTAGTAGATATTTTAATTGTTAAGGTACTAGCGGGAGCACTCAGCTACCTTTTGAGTTGGAAGGGAGCAAGGACGAGGGTGCATCTTAATAAGTGATGTTTTTGTCCACAAACAGGTGAAATGAAATACCTCTTGCAGTTTCGTTTTTTGTAAGCGTATTTGAAAAACACTTGAGATAATCTCATCAATGTTTCTGTCCTGTGAAAATGCAAATGTGAGTCTGCTAACTTAAGTGGTTTTTTCCAGGAAGTTTTCATGGCAATTTTAAAATAAATACAGAAAGATAAAGTTGCATTGATGGGTCTTTCAATTCCTTTTAGTAAAGCATTCCAAATGGGTAGCTAGCTGATACCAAGAGTGGAAAAGGCAAACAAGTGAAAATGTGGAAACAAAGGTTGCTATTCTCTTATGAAAAATTAAAGGGTTTTTCTTGCTTTTATAGCTTTTTTTTTTTTTATTGTTGTTGTTAAACATCTTTTATATATTTGAGAACTATATTTATACACTAGGTTTCTTTTGTGTGCGTATGTGCTAAAATTCATATATACGCATGCCTGCATATGCATGTATGTATGTGCATTTATCTCATGTATGCATGTGTATAATTATGCATGGAAAAATCAGTAATATGTGTGTATATGAAAAAAAGGTCTAATGCCAGTGATTATGTAGAAGTGTGTGTGTATATGCATATACAAAAAATAGAATCACTGATGTAAAAGACAACTGCACATACTCATTAAAACTTTCAGAATGTGTTTGTGCTCTCTCCCAGAAGTGAAAAGTTGAATTGTATTGGCACAACTCATAGAGGTTGAGGCTCTTTTTGAAATCCTTTAAACTAAATTTAAATTAAATGACATAAACTTATGTCATCTGAAAGTTACTTGGTCCAGTAGTTGCCACCTTAAAGATATTTCCATACAGCACGGGAGAGAAACTATTTAAGTAATCTCTCATTAAATAACTTTGGTGATTTTTAATTTGTGTATTTAAAGAAAAAAAGAAGTCAGTGTTTGAAAGCTTCTATGCAACAAGAAAAGCTTTAAGGAAATTAATCAGCTATTAGCAGAGCACAGCCATGTGCTAACATTTGTAGTCCAAAAACTGGTATGACCTTAGTTTTCAGGAATGCATCCTACTGTTCTGAAAACATTCTGTGACATAACATATGCAACTGCATGCATTACCATCACTGTTTGTATTCATATATTGCTTTCAAAGCTGTAGAAACAAATGACATTTTTTTAAAACACGTGATTAACTGAAAATACAGCTTTTAATATTACAGTGTGGTTTTTAAAAAAATGGCTTAAGGTAATGTTTTGTGTACTCTGTTTGTTTAACCTTCACATTTTCAGTGTTGCTGTGCTTTTTTTTTTTAACACAAGAATTCAAAATAGCTTTGAGAGACCTTTAGTGGAATAAATCTGAAACTTAGAGCTGTACAGCTGATAGTGTGTTTCTACAAGTTAATACGTAACTATTGTAAAGCAGGATAGAAAACTAGAAGCTTCAGTAACAGCTGTCAGGCAGTTCAGAGTTTCTCTCTGATCTTCAGAATATTTTTTTCAGTCAAGTAGTAAGATAAAGCAAACAAATGTATTCTTATGTTGATTCTATATGGAGCAGTTAGTTTTTCAGCATTTTACATATGGAGAATACATTTTCCTGGTGGTTATTGAATGTGCAACTGAAATTTTAACAGAAATTTTTACAGAAGTGCTTTTTAAAGCAAACAAAAGTTAACCTCCAAATCCAGAAGTCACTGCCCTCCTGCTATATGCAAGCCATAAAATTGACCATTTTCATGGAGGGAAAGATGTTCACATCCAGTATACATCAAGACTTGTTGAGAAAGAGCTTTTATTTTTTTCACAAGTGTAGAAGACTGTCATAGTCTGTAGGTTTTCTCTGTAGATGCCATTTTTATATGCTTTAGACTATCCAGTAGCCTACAGGTAAGGTGCTTGTTCAGCTTGTCAGATTTAGGTATGAGGAAAATAATGATAGAAAGTGTTTGAAGACTGATGTGACACTCTGGAATTCAGCTATTTACCACAGGATATATCTCTAATGTGATATTTTAAGAGTTTATTACCCTGCTACAGAATAAATATATGTATATATCTCAAAAGAGAAAATTTTGTATAAGATTGTAATTGTAAACTTCATTTGAAATTATGTGTATGTCTTGAGTCCTAAGAGCAATTTTTTTCTTATTTTGTAGAAATAAGTACTTTATTTATGTACATGTATATATGTATGTGCATGTGTGTATATATATGTATACACACAATATCATACAGACACATAAATCAAATCTTTAATTAAAATTCCTGTCTTTTCTTTCTTCAATAGATTGAACAAATGAGAACAGAACTACTTCAGGAAAGAGCTACAAAGCAAGATTTGGAATGTGACAAGATTTCTTTGGAAAGACAGGTAATTGCAGCTATCATACGATCACATTAACAAGATAATATGTCAGGTGACTCTTTTCATTAGGAAATTCTAACAAGTCTTTAAGGAATTCAGTATTCAGTAGCTAACTCTATCCCACCGGAATGCACTGCTGGAAATTTGTGTTACTAAGAACAGATTATGAACTATGAGCATCTTAATTTTGATACTCGGAAGAAAATATTATAATATACTATAATACTATACTTATTATATTATAATCATGTAAATCTTTTGACTGCTTTTGGAGGAGCTGTCCTTCAAAGTCTTCGACAGTAGTAAAGGAACACTTGATCTTAGTCATTGTTTTAAGCAATTACAACTGTGAGTGCTTTTAAAGATACTCTTAAAGGTATCTTTTTAAAGGTACACTTAACTACAAGAGCAAACAAGTGAAAAAGTAACGTCTTCAAGAAAAGATACAGATTTGACAAAAAACTTCTACACTTTGTCTGGGAGGGAATGCAGTTCATATGTTTCAATGGCTGTGATAGAAAGTATATTAAAATTATTTTGTAGCTTTTAGCAATATGTTTATTCTGCAGCTCACCAGTCCTCAGAAGGAAGATACTCATAGCCCCAGCTGAAATAGAGAGGAAAGATATCTTCGTAAATCGTAGTCTTACAGACAGTCTCAAGAACAGAATACAGACTGTAATGGGAATTTAGAGAATATGTTTATTCCAGATGCCAAATTTGATGGTTTTAATTCTGTGAAAGTTAATGCCTTTTTGATTAATTGTATAAGAAGAAAGAATGCCACCTAGTGGTATACCTCATGTGTCCAATTTATATTGTTTTAAGGTTGTATTTGTCAATATGAACGTCTATGTAGTAATTATGTGTGTCCAAATATAGAACAAGGACTTAAGGAGCCGAATCCTTCACCTGGAAGGTTCTTACCGAGCCAGTAAAGAAGGACTTGTTGCTCAAATGGAAGCAAGGATCACGGAGCTAGAAGAACGACTTGAAAATGAGGAGAGGTAAAGCTAGTTATTTTAAGATTAAAACATACATGTTTATATATGTCCTCTTGCTTATATTGAATATCTAATATAGCAACTTGGTTTTTGATTATTTTTTTTTTCACAAGCACTGATTAAAGTTCTTGCTGTTATATGTAAGTGTTGCAAGTTTAATTTTGAACAAAATCATATAGGAAATTGCCTTACATGTTTAAAACTGAGCACAATGCTAACGTAGTTACATACCTCATTGTTTTAGCAATGTCCAGTATCAGTAACAGGCTTAGAAATACTAGCTGTAGTTGAACATTGCAGTTTTCATGTTCACTTCATTGTTTAAGCTTGAAGGAAATTTTATATAAATATTGCATGGGATCAATAAAAAAGCAGTTACTAGCATTTATTTAACTTTAAAATATTGTTAAGGAATTAGCAGGATTTGAAGTACTATAATTCCTTTTCTTACAGGCTTGTCCTATGTTTGTTTTACAGGGATAGGGCTAATTTCCAACTAAGTAACCGCAGACTCGAGAGAAAAGTGAAGGAATTAATGTTGCAAGTAGATGACGAACATCTCTCATTGACTGACCAGAAGGATCAGGTAGAGGAAAAAACTAATGTACTAGTAGTATTAATATCAGATATTTACGTGAATCATTACATGCATGAAACATTTCTAAGGAATGTAAGTAGGTACTGATCACTCAGTTCTTCATGAAGTCCCATTTAATGAGATTTGCAGTTCCCATTGTCATCAAGTTCTTTTCTTTGATAGTAAATTATTATCAGTTTCTAAACTTACGAAAATGAAGCACTCGTAGCAGCAATGCTGTGATTACAAAATAAAGCAAATAGCAGTCAGTGTATGATCTATATATGATATAATGCACCAAGAATAGCATATTCTATCTTGTAAAATTTTATTTGAAGAAGCTAGTTATTGTTAAGGCAAGTGTTAAGCATATATAGATATTCTCATAGCAGTGTGTTCTGCCATTTCTGTGGTCTTCATTGAGTCCTTGTTTTATTTCAGTACATGTTTGATTTCAGTACATGGGTCAATTAGTTAATATTCTGCCTAAAGAGTGAACAGTGAGTTTAAAAATTCAGACGTCTATCATGGGAACAAATTCTTTTGAGTTAAACAAACAAACAAAAAAAACAACGTATTTTTTAGTACCTGTCAGGTAAAGTTGTTTAGCCATCATGCTGTCTTACTCTGTCAAAGCTGTGTTGTTTGTTTGTTTGTTTGTTTGTTTGTTTTTCCTCCCAAAATTATCTTCCATCTCTTTTCTCAAAGTTTAATGCTAGCTTTTGAATATTTGTAAGCATAGTATTACAGTGTCATTACACTGGCAAAGTTGTGTCTTTATTCTCCCTCTCATAGATGCTGGAAGAATAAAGTTCCTTTATTAAAATAGTCCTCTAATCAGCTGACATGTAAATATTTCAGTTGAGTTTGCGTTTGAAAGCAATGAAGCGTCAAGTTGAAGAAGCTGAGGAAGAAATAGACAGACTGGAAAGTGCTAAAAAGAAACTCCAGAGAGACCTAGAAGAGCAACTAGATATGAATGAACAATTGCAAGGACAGCTTAATGCTGCAAAAAAGGAATTAAGGTAGGATTTGTCAGACCTTGCAGTTGTGTGTCACTTGCCACTCAGTGTTGATTACTTGCTCCCTTAGTCCCTCAGTTGGAGGCTTCCTGTAATAAACCTGAAGTTTTGTCATAAGCAGACATTTGAGAGGCAGAGCTGTGAAACTCTTCATCGTTTTCTTCCTCTGTTGATTTTCTTCATCATCTTTCAGAATGCTCTAGGTGCCCAAGTCTATTTTCTGGCTAGTGAATAATCACTGAAGCAGGGGATGAAAAATGGAAAGGAGTAGTAGAGCTTGGCACACATGTAATTTGTAGTGATTAAATTTTCTATTTTTCTAAATTTTCTTATGACTGAGAGAAACAGCTATCCTGTGTTTAGTTTTCCTCCAACATCACTGGATATTTCGGTGTCAAAGTCCTCATTCTCTTGCATGTTTCTTTTGTGTAAGCTGTAGTCTATGATAAACTTCTACTATAAGAGCATGGATATCTGACATTCTTAAAAATTCCCAATGCTATTTGTGTACAAGCTTTGCAAAAATATTCTGTATATTAATGTGCAGTTTTAATCATACAAGTGTATGTATTTTTGTTTCAGTAGACGAAAGAAGTCACCAAGTAAAGTGCTGACTGATTTTGATGATGATGACGATGATGATGAGTTCAGCACGGATGGCGATAGTCTCTGTGAAGCACCTTCAGGAAATAACTTTTCAAAAGATAATGACACAATAATATAAAAAAAGTATTGGCTCCGTGTTTCCTTGAAAGTACTGGAAGAGTAACTTAAACTATCAAAAAACTGGATATTTTAGAAGCCAAATGCCATAAAGGGATGTAAAATCTGGGAATTTGATGTTTCCATCCATACTGTGCCATTTTCTTATTCAGATAACTTCTGTTTATTATAGAAAAGAGAACTGTGTTGTAAAACACCTATAAAACATAGTTATATATAACTGCTACTGAAAACACAGGGATAATGTTTCGCCTTGGAATTGTGATTTTGTTAAAATTCTGTTTAAGTAAAGAGCCATTTGAAAGTAATTCAAGTTCAGTTTGTAGTTATTACAAGCTTTTTCACTAAAATTAAGGAAGACACAGACGATTATTTAATAATTGTAAGTACAGAAGAATGATACGTAGATTGTAAATATTTTAAATCTGATCTTTTATTGACTACTTTAGTACTATTTTGTAAAGTTTTAAATATTATATAAATCAGTTTCGTAGGTAGAAGATCTAAATTTATACTGAATATTATACTTGGGTTTTAACTAAAATAAAACACTTTTTTTTGTATTACAGAGCAGATTTACACTTCCTGAGCCAGAAAGTACATTCCGATTTTGAAAAGTTCCAAGTTTTATTTATATGTTGTTTAAGATGAAATGTAAATCCTGCCTGTTGACTTTAAAGGGACCATCACATCTGCATGATGAGTGAGGCTTGCCCACAACTTTCTTGCAAATTTTGGTTGGGAAGCTTTATCTTTGTAGGAGGTAAGGATGAAAATGAAATCAGAGATTACTTAGCATCTTCATTTCCTGAAGCGGACTCCAAACTGCTAGGCACAGCACTGCAGGCCTGCTCGTGTGAGGGCTCTAGGACAGGCTTTTCTTAAAGTCTTGGAGGAGTCCTACTTAATCCATAAGCCATAACTAATTATAGTGGAACAAGTACATGCTTAAATCCATACAGTATTTGATCCCAGAAAGTTATGCACCTGGCAGGACATTGTGCCCTTGAAAGAAAAGCGTGCAATCTAATTATTCTAACCTGATTTTGAGCATCTATTTGGGATATGTTGCAATGTATGGTCATATATGCATATTTTAGCATTTCAATTAGAGAAGGATCTGCATTTTGAGAAATTCATCTATCAGACAAACTTTGTGGGAAATTAAAAAAAAAAAAAAAAAGGCATTGGAAATTCTATTTTAAAAGCATTTTCCATTTTATTACTAAAAATATTTTTGTTGTTTAGATTACACAGACCAGTTTATCACTTTTGCAAATCTAGAATTTTAAGGAAAGTCACTACTATATAATTTTGTTAACAAACCATAGCTAACTCCTCTGTGACTATTAGTACTTGTCCCCATTATACATAGCTGAGTACCTCTTCATTGAAGGGACCAAATACTATATTACTGTAAAAATACTTTAACCTGGAGTTGCTGGGAGCTTCCATTACTCACATGACGCCAGAAGCTGATAGGCTTGGTTAAGGCAAAAGTCCCAACAATGGAGTATCCATTTTCATGATTATATGAAATGAAGCTCCTGCCTTGCAGATCACAAGTATATTCACACATAGCACATCATAATACGTTATAATACGTAGCACTCTGTTGCCTTCAACTTGACTTTGATGGTTTGAGGTACGTGGGAAATAGTATGAACTGCATAGTTTTAATATTCTGTGCCTGAATCTTGTACATCTTTTCAGATAGTTTTGGGTTTACATCATATAATTTTTTTGCAGTATCGGTTTTACTGTTTTGTCAACACAGAAACAGCCCATGCTCTAGGAGGATCTGCATTATGCTGTACTGACTATCATCTTACCTGTTCTGACTTAATTTTTGTTTCATTTGCGTGTTTCTATAGACTTGACTTTAAACAACTGATTCCAATTTCCAGTTCTGTTCCTGCACTCGGTCATGATGTATGTAAATAATTATTATTTCAAACCACTGGGAGAAAATCACTTAATATTGCAGCTACCTCCAGTTACACTAAACTGTAAATGTTAAAAATAAACATTTAAATCTTACAGTTCTACTTTGTATGGTGCATTTAGATTGATGTGAGAATTGAACTTTGTATAGAATATGCGTATGTTTAAAATAGAACCAGAAAATAATTATCTGGGAAATAATCATGCTGTAGAAGGGTTTCTATATTTTCTTCTCTTTGGAGAGCTACTTTCTTTGTAACTTGGTAGGCAGATGTAATATCTAGAAGACTTCTTTTTTTTTTTTTTTTTTTTGAACTTAGAATAAATTGGGAGAATGATGCATTGCTGAGGACTGCTAGTAGGAGAGATCCTACCTGTTAGGCCTTGTCCCTCCCTGCCATATCATCATCATCAGAACTGTCCTTAAGTGTTGTTTTTTCTTCTTCAGACTTGGAAATGTCATTTTCTCTTGTAAATTCTCAAATAATATGACTAAATACTGAAAAGGGCATTTCAACTCATTCACAAAACAATCTGTCATGATTATGCTCTCAGAATTGGATCACACTGGTAATTTTGGCAAGTTTATTTACATTTCTTTTTCAAGAAAGTCACTGTATTATGTATTATGTTTGGAAGTTATACTTTGACACCTCAGTTCTTAAAATACCTCCTTATTACTTGTCACATTATTAGTAAAATGCAACTACTGTTATCCATTCACTGACATACATTATGTGAATGGTAAGTATTTTAGCCATGATGAGAGGGTCTAGATCTTGTTTGCTACAAAAAGCACTGATAGTAGTTTAAGGAAGTGTTAGTTTAAGGAAGTTTAGTTCATCTCATGGCAGTTTTTGATCAAAACTCATCTTAAATCAGAGTTAAGTTTAGAAAACTTTGACTGGCATTTGCATATAGTTTTTAAATGTACCTCTGAATTTTGCGGGAAGCGAGACTCTTGGACTGTAAAAGCAGGCAATAGGAAAATATGTGAAGAAGTGTGGATTAGAAACAATCAGTCTCAACGTTTTTACAAGTATCAGAGTTTTTGGTGTATTAGAAAAACACCTGTAGAGACCTTCCATTTTCTTTGATACCATAAAATCTTAGAAACTAACAGACCTAAGCCCAATCGCTTTTGATACAAGGCATTACCTGATTCCTGGTACAGTGGATTCTTCTCTTTGAGTATAAGTATCTTTGATGAACATTTTGTCCTCTCTGGAATTAATGGTCTTTAATACCCTACCGAGATTTTGACCATTTGTATATTGTGACAGAAAACTTGTGTAAAAATGTTTCCTCCCATCGAAATTCTCCTCTGCATAAATATTTGTGTTGCTCTCTGACAGAGCCTCTTGCTTTCCTAGACCTGCTTTTGTAGAGAGGAGAATACAAGTTAACTTGTACAAGAGTGTTTTGGCGTTTTAAATCAATAACATTTAACAAATGCTCCAGGATTCTTCAATGGCAATTACTGTACAGCGTGAAACATAAATGTAAAAGCAAACAAATGAACAAAATCCTTCTGTCCTACACAAACTCTTCACACACTGTCCAAATAATAAATCGAGGATATTCTTCATGATTTTAATGCCTTTGACTTTGGAAGGTATTGTTTTCATAAAACCATTAAGGTTTTTCAGAGATTCTCTCTTTTTTACTTGCAAAGAGAAAGAAAAAGAAAAAGACATCTTCTTGCTGTCTCCTGTACGTGCTTCCCTATGTCTCACTTGATATAAGGAAAATGCTATACAAAATGCTATACAAATACTTTCTTACATCAACATTGTTGGTTACTTTTTATTGTTCAGTCATCAGGCAGATTTTTGTCCCCCTCAGTTTATTTTCCTAGTGATGAGAATATTACATTGTACTTGCCAATTTCTCTGATTTATACTTGTCGATTTCAATTTCCTTTTGCCTAGTTAATGATCTGTTCTTATTTATAACCGATTTTCTAAACTATTTCTTGTGCATTTTTCATTTTTACAGCCCAGCTGTATACTTTGCTGAGTGAGCTACACAGTGCAATAGTTCCAGCTTTTTGGTCTTTTCTGCATCACACAGCATATTTCAGAAATTTAATTTTGATGCTTATTGGAGCTTCCGATCCTGTGAGTGAATCTACGTGTTTCAGCTGCTTAATTTCTACCAACTGCAGTTATCAAGTAACACTGCAAAACATTCAGATGCTTTGCTGAAAGAGCAACATTCCACAAAAATTGTCAGGGTTTATAACATGATTTGTTCTTGTTTGCATAAGGGGCTGATTAGCTCATATTCTTAATCTAGTGACCCCACTGTGTTATACTGGGGGAAATCTGATTATTTCAACTTATTCCTGTAAACTGGGTTATCAAGAAGATGATATGGAGATAAAGAGACATGTTTTTAATAATATATGTTTTTTTTTTCTTAACATTTTAAGAAAGGAAACAGTTATGAGAATAGGCGGAGTAAAATTGTACAGAAAAGTTCAAGGATAGTAGTAAATTGGGCTTACTTACCTCCGTAGAAGAGTGACAGCTCTTTTCAAGTTAGCAAGTTAGTACCAGTGAACCTTCTGTGAGGTCAGCAGAGACCGTATGCTTTGTGTAAAAGGAAACATCCAATCTTTTCTCTACTTACAACAACAATTTGCTGTTTCATTCAGATTCTGAAGGTTCATGCCATTAGCAGAAAAACAGGCAAGAAAAAAAAATGAGTTAAATTCCAAGCACAGGTGGATGATGAAAATTTAAGCTCTCCAAGTTGCCAGTGGGAAAATATAAGAACACTTCTATGTGAGCACAGAGAAAGGGACTCAGTGCAGGTAAATTGTTTTTTCCATACTTTCTGTTTATTACTGTTTCTTCAACAGAATAAGCTTTTTGAGCTATGATTTATACATTTGAAAACTACGTTCATTAGTATCAAGAAGTTACTTTGTGTTAACATGCATTCTGGTTAGGATGAAACCTACCAACAGTATAATGTGAAGCAAGGGATAAAATATAGACAGTAAGGAAGATCATTGCAGGATCCAGTTCTGGTCTGTTGGATTTTGACTGTTCAACCATCCCTCATAAAACCCAATACTGAAAATCACATAAGCCATCTTAAGCACGCAGATACTTAAATGCATATGGCTGTGCAGCGCAGGTAATTTTGTTTCGCAGAAAAATCTTCAGCTTCTTCAAACCTTGAAATACTCAAGATGCCTGTCGGTATTACTCAATTTGCATGCCTCTCTTTGTATCCTATCCTTTTTCCAGAAAGATATAGTGTGTGTAATTCTTTGCTTTCTCTTAACTTTGGCTTTTGTTTGAAGATGTGATTACTGCTGTGTTCTGCTGGGCAAGATAAAGGTGTTGCCGCTCTTGGAAGTGGAAAGAGAGAGGAGACCGTTGGGACAGAGCCCTGCAAAACTGTCTATATCAGAAATGAATGTTACTTTTTTCTAAAAAGCAGTTCCACTCCATGTGAGAGTTGAGCTGTTGAGTGGAAGGTCACTTTTCTAGAGTGAACTATTCTCAGCAGCCTTTCTTTATTTTGGGGGAGGGGGGAGTAGGGTCGGGAGAGGTAAGAACTTTAAGAAAAAAGGACTCTCTGAATGACATATTTGTGACTGGAGCATGCAAGAGCAAAAGCATACATGTGCACTGAAGGCAGAGGGTTTGGCATACATCTCTGCAAGTGCATTGTCAGTTCACTGGGTGCCTGTTTGAAAATATAATCCCATCTACTTAAAATATAAGAAATCAAGTGGCTATTGTCACACTGGTTACTGTAAGTCCTTCCTAGTGAAGAGCACCTTCACCAGAGTTCAGGTATTTTCTTGGATATTGTGTGTGTAAAAGCGCTTTTTGATGCAAAGACTCAACAGTTATCTTAATTCATCTTTTAAACATTTATCAAAAGAAATACAGAACCATCTAGAAAATAGAGTGTCCAGCAGTTGGAAGTGAAGCTTTAAGAGCCAGAAGCATTCTGACTTCTAATCCTTTTGAGCTGCTGGTTCACTGTTTGACCTCATGTCTCTATCAACATGCCTGAAAATGAAGCACAACACTAGACTTCACTGAGAACTTCTTAGTGTGTCTGGGTTGAAGCTTTCCAGAGAAAAATATTAGGAAATAAAGCCAAGAATCTTATTTTTCACTGAAACTGATTTTTTTCAGCATATCTGCTTGCTGCGCTGTGTTTCACCCTTTTCTCTGCAGACTCCTATACTGGAATGTTTTGCAAGTGTGGTCGAGCTGTCTTATCTGTCACACACCTGAGACTGAAGGTCTTTTTGTGCTGGCTGTGCAAGAGCCAGCAGATTCTTTGGAGTGCCTTTGCTGCAGAGGTACAACCATAAGTCTTGATTTCCTTGCTTTAGGGGCAGTTCAAAGTTTGTTTTTCTTCAAACAATAATAAAATGGTTTACTGTGTTACAGGCAAAATGGTTTTGAAAAGTGGGAAGGAAAAAATAAATCTGATAAAACTATGTAAAAACTGTAACATCAGCCAACAAAGCAAGGAAACTTCCTGAATCAAGCTATGTTTACTTTAAATACAGCTCACTCTGCCTTGCCATTTCAATACACATTGCGTGCTATCCAGCTATTTTAAAGATAAGATCAGATCCACAATCCAGATCAAACTCTCTCCCCCAGCTGCGAACTTCTTAAGCATTGCAAAGAGTCACAATGGAAGACCACAGTCTGTGCAGTGAGTGCTGTGTCAGTGTTTAAGGATAAGTATTTGTCAGGATGTACACGGGCAATCTGAGCCAAAAAACAATGGCTGTGAACT
>JAOWBP010004028.1:3351380-3378727 GCA_028571105.1 Tragopan temminckii | reverse complement strand
AAATAAATTCTGCTCACATTAAAGAATTGCTCTCATCCGCTCTTCATTTTCCTTTTGTGAAAGCTAATGGGTTTCTGGGAAATTAAATTACACAGTCATTTAGTGACAGTGCGAAGTGCAGGGCATTTTTACCATTGGGTTTTTGCTCACAGGAATGTGCATAGCTTAGTTTTCCCTTCTGTTTACAGTAATATTTCAATCAAATAACTTTCCTAGCACGTATTTAAATACAGGAATACCTCAAGGCTCACTCCAGACGCAGCAGAGCCTGTGTCCTTGGTGCTAGGCTGCAGCAGGTGTCACCTGTGCTCTCCCCCTGGGACTTGCAGCTGTGGCAGCGGGCAGCGAGCCTCCCCGGGAGGTGCTCAGGTGGAGCTGCCAGGTAGGTGCGTGTTGCACAGCCGCAGCTGCTCCAGAGCCGCTGCCTCCAGCAGCTTTCAGGGCAGGGAGGTGAAGGAGCAAGCAGGTGCAGAATTGTCTCCCTGCCAGTGATGCTGGAGCGTCGAGGCAGCTTGTCCTTAGTGAGTGAGGTTAGGATTGTGCAAGTTCAGAGGATTATAAAGTCTCTAAATCAGTGTGGGAGTCATCTACAAACTTAGTCTGCAACGCTGTGGTTCAAGGGGAAATAAACAAGCATGTTTTCTTTCAGAAAAATGAAGAAATCTGTCCTTGAAAATCCTTCACGCTGTTCAATATTGTGCTAGGAATAGCTGGAGGTATCCGCTCTCTGGGTGCTGCTAGTGTTGCAGGTGCCATAGCAGGACTGTGGGAGCCTGCACAGCCCAGCCTGTCCCACCTGTAAGTCTGACTGCAACCCTCCTTGTAGGACACGTACCAGGAGAAGCAGTGTGACCTGGGGTAACCTGCATCAGACCAAGTGTTGTTGTCTTCAAAAATGTTTCATTTACACCCCTAACCAGATTTTTTGTCAATGCTAAGTACTTCTGAATTGCCAGTCTAGGAATTTTAATGTGCAATCTGTGCTTTTTAAATGTTAAACTATTTTATTTTGTATAAAATTTTATATCAGAAAGCTTTGTTTTCAGCTGATGCGGTCTGATACATTGAGTGTTGATTTATTCACAGTGTACTCAGACTCTGAAATGGGAATAAACAGTAATCTGATGAAATTTTTAAGTCCTGCTTTTCCTCTTTGTTATAACATGTCAGTTGAGCTGCTTCAGGGTATGTTTATCTGTTACAAGGCTCATCAGTGCATGAAATGCTGAAAGGGCATATTTCTCTCCTGTGGTTCCTGCCATCCCTGGGCACTTGTAGATGTGTTCCAGTGGCTGGGATCAGCTGGGTGAAGCTGTAGGATTTTAAATTTCAGTCTGTCTGAAGGCGCCAAGCTCCTTTCTAGGGACAAGGGAGGAGGGGAGGATTCTTTCCCATACTGGTGATGTAACTTCCCCATGAGGCAGTTGCTTAGGGATCTACATAATAACTATTACCCTGTTCAAATAGGGGACTGTAGAAAGCTCATAGGTGATTAAAAGATAATTTTGTAATTTTTCATGGCTTGTCTTTGTTTTGCAATAAAGATGTTTGCTCATTGCCAGGTGCATAAAAATCACTTACTTGATCTCTATTTCATTCCATTAATTTCTTTTCATTCCTGTGTGCATGTAGCTGTAGCCTGTCACTTGCTAGCAGCTCAGTTTTTAACCAATTAGCAGCCTGTGCCCAGCGATGAAATTCTAATCGGAACAACTAAAATGTTGTAAGTAGGCTGCTTGTGCCAGGATAAGTGGGTTTTGTGATTTTTTAGAGCATTACAGTATTTGCATTAATGTGGTTTTATGGTGATGGTTTCAGCAAGTCAGAAGTTTGTTGCTGCAGGAAACCTGACTTTGGATAGATACACTGATACCTTGGAGGGAAAGGCAAGAAAGGGATGCAACTGAACTGACCATCCTGCCACAGATAGGACTGTATCCACTGTGTACGGGATGGTGTTGGACCTGGACTACCATTGTTGGTCTTTTTTTGGGTGACCACTGTACTTTTTCCGTAGAGTTGTCATTTGGTGTAGATGTGCAGTACTCCAAATTGGGCACTTTTGCTTCTGTGCATGAAAATCTGCTTTCTGAAAAGCAGGTGAGAGACTTTCATGTAACAGAAACATGCAGAAGACCAAAGAACAGCAAATGTATTTTGCTAAGCGATGGCAATGCTTTATTTGCAGGGCTTTTTTGGTACCTCTCTCTGCTTTTTCTCATGGCCAAACAGCACTGTTGCTTTCAAATGAGAGTTCAGCTTCTGTCGCTCTGATGCTTCTACGCTGTCAGGAGGTCAGCCAGGAGATCTGAGGAGTTACTTCTCAGGTATTCAGGTCACTTCAAGAAATAGATACCTTGTTATCCTTATGTGTAGGAGCTTCACCGGGATGGCATTTGGTGGAAGGAGGGCTGAAGCTTGGTTGCTTTGGGTTTTGTTTGGTGATGTGTTAATATGTGAGATGAAAGAAGCTGATGGATTACTGCTGCTGTGATTCTTCTAGAGAAGCAGGTAGCCTTGAGTTTGGATTTCATCACTAAAGATTCACTGAAATTGAATAGAGGAAGAAATGAAATGCTTAGCATAGAAACAAGGGGAGATGGACTCCACTGCTTTTTTGAAAACAGCTTAGCTCTGTTCACGAGTTATTCATGAATCTTAAAGGTAGCTGAGAACCAAGTGTTACAAGATCATCTTGTACTGCAAAGAAGTCTCCCCTGGAAGTTCTTATTAATCTGCAAATTCCAAATGCAAGGGCAAATGAGAACCACTCATTTATGTTCTGCTAGGGAAAGCTCTTCTGGCAGGGTAGTGCCTCAGCTTTTCATTTCCTTATGTTCACCTGGTGAGGAGGACAAACCTGGTTCTCCAAGGCATCCCGCAGATTTTTTGTCTTTGTGGAGTCTTACTTTTTACTCCTTGGGGTTTTCCTTAATTTTGTCCATAAGAGGCATTTTTTCCTCTTTCGGGAGTGACCGTGAATCCAATTTTGGTGTATAGTATCATATTCAGTTGATATCAGTGGCATTACAGCTGGCAGCAGTGGCCTTGATCCAGCTGTGATAACTGCTAAAGGAAGCTAGGAAAATGCATTCTCACTTCACTAGCAAATCTTGCATTCAGAATCCCAAATAGTTTGCTCTGTGATGAGTCGGACCGCTCATCTGAGGAGCTAGGATTGTACAGACCATGTGCAGAACAAGTACTGCCATCGCAATAACTGTAACAAAATTTTAGCTTGCTTCCCAGCATTTCAATGGGGCCCTGTATAATAAACTTAGCACTCTAGGCACAAATGCAGTACAAATAAAGCATCTTTCCATCTCTCCTCCTACATAATGAGACATAGAAGGCAAGAGACTCGAGAATAATGCATGACTTGTTAACACTGCTGTAAGCGTCAAGGCCACTCCCTGGGGTCTGCATTGCACATTGAAGTGCATGACTGCAGCATAAATAAATTAATATCCTGTTTTTTTTGTATTTTTTTTTTTAAAAAAGAAGTTCTGAGGAGATAGGAAAGCATACTTGTGCACTTCTTTTGTGGTACTACACTTTTCTGCATATTGGGAGCAAAGAAAAGTTTTGCGTTGCTTTTTTCTGCAGTAAATAATACACATCTGTCTTAGAAATAGCGTTTCCTTAAGAAATATGATAGAGAGCATTCTGATCTCATTGTCTTAATGCTTTAAACGAGTTAGCAGAAGCTCATGTACTTGTTAGACCATAGAAAGCAGGTAACACACCTTAATGTTTTACTTATCAGTCAAAACGTGATTTTTTTTCAGATTTGTAAGTTTTCCTTCATTATTTGTTTTCCTTTAATTTTAGAGGAGCTTTTATTTCCAGGTCACTTTGTGCATAATTATGCAGCTTTGCATTTGAAAGACACTGAAATTGATACAGGTATGCAAGGTCAGAAACTGTGCTCTTGCTTTTTTTCTGGGCTAGAGCTCTGTCTGTATTTGTACTTAGGAATGTCATTTTTTCTCCCTGAAGCGAACTAAATCTTTCCTCCCAGTGATAGGAGAGCGTGTTGTTTTTCTCTAGGAGTGCTGTGTTGTGTGGTGAGAAATCTGTTAATATTATTTTATCGTCACTGAAACCATTTTTCTTTATGTCTTCTGGAACTGATGATTTTAAGTTTAAGATAAACATCACTGGCACTACTCTTGTTTAAAATATTTCATAAATAGCAAGGCTGAGAAGTCCACATTCCACATTTTTGGTGGGCTTTTTTTTCTTTTTTTTTGTCATCTGATTCTGTATCGCTTCTCTGCATTCAGTTTTATGAGCTGCAGGAGCAGAACCTGGAATTAGTAGCTCCTGGTTGCTCAATTCTTGCAGTGTTGTGCTGTACCTGCCCGGTGTACTGAGGGCTTGGGGTGTTATTTTATTTGATTATGAAGAGAGTGGTAGGAGGGGAAGAGATGGTTGCCTCATCTTTGTGGTGTTTGGCTGCATTTCCTTTTTTTTTTTTTTTTTTTTTTTGTTCTCTGCTTTTATTCATCAGTGACAATTTATAAACAGTACATGTTTGGCACTCAAGGCTGAAATCATTGTGAAACAACTGTATGATGTTGTTCCTTTGTTTGACAGCTTCCTGGCGCTCAGCCACATGCACAGTAGTAATAAATACTTTTGTCCAGTGTATGTGTGCATTCTTTATTTGGTGTATGTTTTTACAATTGCATTAGATATCTGTCTTCCCAAAAATGTGGTTCCAAAGACGTATGGTTTAAGAAACAAATAACAAAAAAATCCCCGGACAACCAAACCTTGTGAAGCAATAAAAATGCAATAATTATAAACCATTCCTTCAGTATTCTGGAGCAAGGGATAGGGGCTGGGGAGAGAATTACTGCTGTTTTTCATTGGTTCTGTGGTACATTTGCAAAATATGGAAAGGAATATGGTTTGTTGGCAGAGGGAAAAATCCCACTTGTTTCTCCAGTCGTTAATCATTTTCTATACAATAGTTTGCTTACATGCGCACTAAACAGCGGGCTTCTAGCAGTGTATTTAGAACAGAAGAAAAGATAAAGAACATTCGAAAAAACCACAGTAGATATTCTGTATTATCTGTGTTGAAGACAATTAGGAACACAAATGGCTTGAACTCAGGATATTGGCTTTTAACTGGATCTACAGCATTTGGTTGGAACAGGGCATCCTGCAGTACAGAGAAGCCGAGCGTCACTGCTGATTGTGCTCCTCCTGCTGCTGTTCTGTGCCTCCCCCTCTTTCCCCAGCAGAGACACAGCTTGCTCTCATGATAGAGAAGCAGTGCAAATGCCAATAGAACATTGAATTGAAAGGCAGTGATTCATCAGCAGAATGTTATTTATCCAAGCACAGGTTACATTTTTTTTTTCTTTTTACCTGTGCTCTAAAACATCATTATTTGCTTGATAACCAATTTTATTGCAACTACGGAACAGAAAGCTAATTTTTAGGCTCGCCTCTTTGCTTATGTTCAGTTTCTCTTACTTTCTTAATGATGCTTTTATGTTGCTTTCTCACTTGGTGCAACACAACTGCATGTCGTTGGTCCAGTTTTTCTTCTAAGATGTCATAACACCGCAAGTAGAAAATAATATAGCCTTTAACTTACACAGAAGTCAACAGAATCATCTGTCCTCAAATCTATAGAACGTAATTTCTGCTGCACTTTTACTGTGCAGCTAAACCTGTAATTTTTGTCCCTTCAACCCACCTGTCCAGATCAGTATGCTGGTTCCATCTGAGCAGTTCCATCTTGCCTGCTGTCAGTTACACTTGGGGATTTTTCTTGTCTGTACTTGTCTTTGCTTTCTTCATTTCTTCTGTTTCTGGATGTTTTGAGAACTGCCATTTTGTTTATGTTTTGCAAATATGTTGCTCTTAGGAGATGGGATAGTGTGTTAGATGAGTTTTGGTTCTGTTCTAGCATGTTTTTTTTTGCTCGTTTCTAGGACTTGTGCTTTCAAAAGCAGTATCTCCCAAGCATTTTTTAAGGTACGTGTTCTGAACAGGGGTGCTGTGCACTACCCCGAGTATCCTTGAAAGGACAGCTTACTGCAGACTTGGCCTAGAAGATCAAAGCAGTTGGTTGTCATGCTGCAGTGAAGGTGTTCTAATGCATTCCCTACTAGAAGGATAATTTGTGGAGAACGGGCAATGGGGCAATAAAATTCAATAGGAGGAAAAGCTTGAAGTGAGAGAAATGATAATCTCTTGATGGCCAACTTCAGAACAAACTTGAAACACTGTGACTTAATAAACCTGGAGGAGCATGAGCCAAATGTTGAAACATCCAATGGTTAGCTCTGAAAGAGTAAGCTTGAATGCAAAAGAAGTAAAAATTTGCTTATTTCTATGTTACAACAATAGTATGGGTTCACGTACAATGAAGGGGAACTTCCTATTTTCCAACCGCAAAAAGCAAATTCTTGTGGACTTTTTTCGTGTCCAGTATTCTGTTGTTGGAAGCATGTCCTTTTTACTAAAGCTTCTGAGATGTGCCATGGATGCTTTTCAGAATGTGTTTGATCCCTTGTAGCATGTACCATGCTGCTCAAGGCAAGAATCTGTAGATGTCACAGTCATCTTGCCACACATGATGAATCACTTTGCCTGAAGATTTTCTGCTCTCGAGGCCTTAAGGCTGGTTCTGTCTCCCCATGGATGTTTGGTTAGATTTGCCATCTGAGCTTACTGTTGTGTGACCAGTTTAGGAAGTACTAAATCCAAACTTTTCTCACGTTTCATTTCTATGTTTTGTTATCATATGAGTATATATGCAGACATCACTCCCAACCAAAAATAATGATTAGAAATAAGGCATGATAAGAATCAGTTTGGATTTAAAAAGATGACATCTTTTTGAGCTTCTTGTTGTTTTCTTGCCTTTGTTTTACTTAATTTGTTACAAGAATCATATGATGTGATTGTAGCTGCAGGCTGCTGTCCACTGTTTTCTTGCCTTTTTTTCTTTACTGAAAAAAACATCAAGCCAAACAAACAAAAAAACCCAAAACTAAACCAACAGTGTGTGTGTTCGTAGCTTTCTTGATGCTGTCACCATTTGGATATTCTTTCATTGTACTGGCCTGTAAGACAGGATTAGTGACAGCCTGAAACCAAAGTTTTACGATGCTATGCAGATAGCTGGTCAGCAGTGTCCTTTATTGGTTCCATTAATTTGATGTAGGGAGCCTTGGGACCACACTAGGATTATTTTTTAAAATGTATTTTGATGCTTTAGTATTTAATGTAGTTTGTGTTTTTCAAATAAATCAAAATCTGTAGCAGGTAAATTTTAAATTCATATCCAGCTCTTCCATTTTCAAGTCCAGTGGCCTAACACTGTGTGCATTGAACATTTTGTTATGGCAAGATGCATCTTTCCTATTGTTGCACATTTATAAAAACAAGATGTCAGCAATAAGACACAGGAAATGACAAAGCATAGCAAGTGGATTTTGAGCTTTTTCTTTTTTTCTTAATTGTTCTATTTATATTCCTGTCCTTCCTTCCTTTTTGCTTTTCGCTGTCCTCTGGACAATACGTATTCCAGCGTTTTGCTTCGTTATTTTCCGTTCCCGTGTGCTCAGGGCAGAGCAGCTCTCTTGCTCCCTTTACAGCCAGTTCAAGGCCTGCTGCCACTAGGTTCTGGAGGAACAGGTAGCTGCTTGCCTTCTCTGCTCCTCCCTCTAAGAGAACCCCTCTGTTCTTTGTGACCAGATGTTTGCAGTGACGTAAAAGGGGAATAAAAATGTAACTGTGAGTTGCTAGATGGCTGTATTTCATTCCTTTTTGAATAGCCTTTTCTACTTAAGTTGCTTTTCTCCTTTCGGTCCTGTTGTCCTGCCATTTTTTGCTGAAATAAGCATCGTTGGAAGAGCTGATGTTCGTTTTCAGCTTTGGAAGACAAGTCTAAATATATTTCTATGCATTTTCTTTTTTTTTCCTCCCTGTTTTTTTTTCCAGGGATGCTGATGTTCGTTTTTTCTGCAGTTATTTAAAAAAAAATAAAAAAAATGGAAAAACACCAAGAAAGAACCATTATTTGTTAGCAAGAACTGCTCTAAGTAGCATAGGTAGCATAGGCACCACATATATCATAAACTGAAAATCCTTCTTTCTGTTGAGAATGTAAAAGGTACAAACTTTTCTGAGAAACAGCCCAGTAAACATCATAAGAACAAACAGCAAAACACTCCAAATACCTTTATTTAAAAAAAAAAAAAAAAGCAAAAAACCCCTCGTAGTTCCAGTTCTTCTTTGCAGTGAGACTTCTACTGATGGGGGATACAGTCTTAGTCCTTTTCTTGAATGCTTATTTCTTGTTACAGATTTTGGTTTTGTTAACTTGTATGCATCTGCAAGTTTGATGGCTGCAGGAAACCTGAATGTATGCCATCTGTGTCACTTTGAAGAAATTGTATTGAAACAAAAATTTTATTTAATACCTGAAAGCATAGCATGATTAGCTATAAAAAGTACTTATTTTTAATTCAGAGGCAGTTATGTCTGCCCAAGATTTAGTACTCTCTTTTTAAAGAGTACAGCTGTGAAGCTTGAATGGAAATTAGATTGATGCTAACAGCTGATGATAAAGGTATCTACTTAAGCAAAACATAAAGTGAATAGCTTTTATTGACCGTGGGTAAAGCTGAGTAATGTCAGTATAGATGGCTAGGTAAAATGCTCTGATTAATTCATAGCTTGTATCTAAACTTGAAAGAGTAAAATTTAGATATTCTTTTGTGGCTCTCTAGTACTTAAAGAACATTCCTAGCAGTGCTACAGCTTTTCTTTGGATTCGAATGCTTAAAAGAATGAATTTACTATGGTAGGCATATAATATATAATTTTAGCTGTGGGGCTTTTTTTTTATTTTTGCCATTTTAATTTTTGAATAAATGTTGTTAAGCTTTTAAAAATATTAAAATACGATCTTTCATTTGTGATGGTAACATTTACATTGACAACATCTGACTGAACGATTTTTGCTCAAGAAATCATAACATCCTTTCAGTTTTAGCTGTTAACAGTCTAAGTTCCGAGATGGTTCTGTCTACTTACAATACTGATTTGTGGTACTGCAAGTAACTGCTTCCTACAGAAAGCGATTTCATTTTAGCCTTACAACCAGCCACCATTCCACTCACATGATGAAACCTTTCTCGTGACTGTTTTGCTCATTCACTTCTGGCTCTCTGTTTTCTGCAGTGGTGCTTGCTGAATTTTTGAGTGTATAAATCAAAGCTACTTCTTACAAAGTAGATCTTAGTAATTTATACACTATGTAATTGTTAATTTTGTATCATGTTCTACTGTTTTGTTTCTGTATATTTTGGGGGTAAGAATCATGGTGTAAGCACATCTTTGCTGGAGCCCTTTGCTCTAGGAAATGTCTCAGTTACTGAGCATTGTTTTGTTTACACATCAAAATTCCAATCCGACTCCCTAATTTATATGAGTAAACTGATTAAAACTCGTTATTGTTCTCTTGATATCCTTAAACCTTTGTTATAATTTGTATTTCCTGCACAATTGGATCTCTGACTCATGTGTCATGTACTTTAATTAAAGGTTGTGTTCAGAAGTTCACTAAGTTTTTCTTTTTGGTGCGTTTCATGCTGTCTCTGTAGAAATGTCCTTCAGAGCAAGTATTACCACCTTTTGCCATCTTGGAGACCCTTTTCTTTTGAAGCTTCACGTACAAACACTCCGTGTGTTGAGCTGAAATTTGTCTTAGCACTTCTAGGTGTAACATCACAAGCCAGTTAAACCCCATGTAACAGATGAGAAAGGAGGCTGAGTTTTGTCCAGTGGGTGCAGTAGGTGTGCTTCCAAGCAGTGCCACCGAAGCAATGAAGCACAAGGGTGCTGCAGTTGTGCTGAGTGTCTCCTTGTGCTCCCATCTTGCTTAGTGTTGACAGGTAGCTTTCAGCTTTCCTGAGCTTTGTTCTTTTGGGGTGAGATTCTCTGTTATACTTCTCCCGGTCCTTTCTGTTGTGTCTCCAGCTGTTAGATTCGTGCCTCTGAAGTGGAAATGTTGTGTCTTGTAGCATAGCCATCAGTTTGCCCCCATGTTGCATCTGAAGCGTGACTCATATTAATACTTAATTTATTATATGGCATTTTTTTTTTCATAAGTTCTCAAAATAAAATAAGCTGAATTTAATTTAAAACCAGTCTTGTTAAAGAATATATTCTGGTCTTAACGCTAGGCTCCCCAGATACTCTGTAATTAGCATTCTTTAAGTACCCAGAATAGGATTGGGCATCGGGCTGTTAATTTAATGATTTATTGATTAATGATTTTTGTATTCTGATGAGAAGGAACATTTTCTGAACTGCTGTTGGTCAGCATAATTCTGCAAAAAGATAAGAATATTCTTTTGGTACTGTTTGTGTTTGCTCCTTAACCCTTGTGTTTCACTGTCCAACAGCACTCAGTCCATCACCTTTTGGTATGCGTAGCTTTTGGGTTATAGAACTCTGGTTTGGCCCTATGAAAAGGTCAATTCTAACAGAACCCTGAATTGAGAGCAAAATGTAAATGCTTTTGTGCATTTTTCTGATATCTTAGGAAAGGAAGAAGGCAGAAAAAGATGATGGGAAGACCTGTAGCAGTACAAAACTCCAAATGACCTAACTATTAGAAAAATACACGTTTTTTTGCTCTCAGTATGTGTTTTTTCTGTCCTTGCATTAATGAAGTGTGCTGTAGTGTCTTTGTATAGGCTTGTAGACGAGGAACAAGGAGTTGCTGTTGACCTAAAGCAACAAGTAGTGGTGTGGAGTATAATCTGACAACTACTTACCATGCATGCTGAGCTTATTTCTCCGAGGAGTTCTCTGCAATTTATGACTGAAAACATGAAAGTCAGAGTGGTTCGGTAGATGTTAGATTGCCATGAGCTACCTTCATAATTTAGAGATCTCTGCTGTTTGTAGACTCATAGAATCATAGAATGGCTTGGGTTGGAGCAAATGTAAAGCTAAGCTTAGGTATCTGGTGGCAGAGTCCTTCCTGCCTGGGCACTTGCACAATTCAACACATGAAAACAGCATATTAACAGTTCAAATTGTTATATTTCAATTCCAACTCATAGGACTTAGTCCCAAAGTACAGCGTGGTATAAGAGGTGATGCACTGTGTCACATCTTTCCTGTGTATCTTTTCAGTGGCGTGAGTACTTACTGGTATAGTGTGGTAAATGGCCAGAATGCCTCCATATCCTTTTCTCTGCAATGCACATTATGCTCATAAGTCACCAGGACCACAAACACAAACGAACGCGTGTAATTGGCCTTTTTTGCAAAACCTCGTTGAAATTGATGCTAGATTCAAGGTTTGGTGTGGCCTGATTACATCCAATTGCTCTCTCTTTGTCTGATTGCTTTAAAACTAAGCTGGGAATTTTTGCTCCAAAAAGAAATGAAACTCCTGCTTTCACTAGGCTCCTCGGAAAGCATGGTTGGGTGCGGGTTTTTTTTATAGCTTTAACTTTGATTTTTTTCATTAATAGCAGTTCTGTCTGTTGCAGAATTTAGTCTAACATACTGCCAAACGCAGCAGTGCGTTCTTCCCAAGGTTTTCGTCCTGCTTTGTCCCTTATCCTTCCCCTTGCCAAGCAGCTGCTTTGTGGCAGGTAGGAGCGTTCCAGGCCGGTTGTTGGGCACAAGGCACGGCGTTGCCCTGGCTGCTGCCCGGCAGCAGGAGCTGCAGGTTGCTGCCCGCCCGGTGCAGGCGGCAGGCAGGCAGGCAGCGGCGCAGCGCTCGGCACTATTAATATGCACAGCGTGGCGGCTTTCGGGGAAGGTTATTAGGATGCGGGTTCGTATCCTCCAGTGAATGAAATGATGTGTGATTATGAAGTCATCAGGCATGGACCAGTAAGGCTCGGGAGAACCCCCCCAGGTCCTCGGGGTGCCATTGATTGGTGACCATGTGTTTGTGCCCGATAGACTGTGAAATGGTGTGTTGCTCCACGGCTGTGCTGCACCTGCGCCCCACCGAGGTGATTGATTGGTTTGGTCATGTGGAATGTTCCCATCTGGTCTGCAGTAATGTGGTTTTTTGTTGACATTTTTTTTTTTTTCCTTCCTTCTTCTCTCCTATTTCCCCTTCATCTGCAAATAGCCAATGCTGGCAGGAGCTGGAGCAGGCGGTCGCAAAAGGCAGCCGAGCCTTTGCCTTTAGAACAAAGTGGAGCTGCTGCAAGTCGTGTTCCTTTCATTTCTGCTGAAAGACCAGATAGGTCGTCCTGTGCTTGTGACGGGGAAGCAAACAAACAAGTGAACAAAAAAACCACCCCAAAAAAGCCTACAAAAGAATGCAAAGAAGCCGAGCCCCCCCAAACCTGTGCTGCTACGCAGAGTTCTTACTGCTTTACACAAGCACTGCAGTATTGTAATTAGATTACTAAAGTAGCAGTGCATGTGGAGGATCTTATTTAACCTCAGAAAAGTAGTGGTTTATTTATTGAAAACTACTGATGTTGCACTTTAAATGCCAAGAAATTATTTTAGTTCCTTAAAAAAAAGAAATTCTATAGTTACATTGGGCGGTCTTGTTTGATATTTCTTAATCTCACTCCTTTTTCATAATTGATCTATTCATTCCACTTAATGACTAATTACATATCAGAGCACATCATCAGCAGCATTCATCATTGTAGAATGTAATAATCAATGACATTTCAACAAAGGAAAAAATAAATATGCAAATAAGGACTCATTAACATTTGCATGAGCTGTTTGAATAATCACGTTGCTGACAAGGCTGTAATTAACAGAAATTGATGCTGAGTTCAGTATTTGATAGTGTGTTTTCTCAGCGTTTTATTGTTGTCACTGCGGGGGCTGGAATGAAGTTCTGCTCTGCTTGTACCTTGACTTGGGCTTGATGTGATGGGCTGTGCCAGGTAGCAGAGGCTTCTGGGAGTCCCCAGTTCAGCTCTGACCTACGCTTAATGTGGAGAGAGAGATTTCAGCTAAATGGCTGTATTGTTAGTGAAGGATTGTTGAATCCGTAGTAATTATGCAGCAGCTGAAGGAAGATCTTTTCTCCAAAGTCAGGAAAACTAAAAATTATTTAAAAAAAACCGAACGACTGAGCCTCTTTTACATGAGTCAGGCACTTTGAAACTATAGGATTTCTTACTTGTTCTGAAAATCAGGCATTGAGGTAGGGCTATGTTTTCTTATTTCGTTTGTCGCTCTGGTACAGTGTATCAGTGTCGGGAGACTTGAGCTTTATTGTAATTGAAAATCACTTGCTAAGGAAAATGTTGTGTAATTATGAAACGTTACGGGCTCCCTCCCTCCCCTCTGATTATTGCAACTTTACTCCCCCTTCCCTCTTTTTCCTGAAGCTTCCTCTTTTTGTCATGGATATCAGCTGAAATGCACAAAACACAATAAAGCTGTTTATGTCAGTTTTTTTGGATGACTGTAAGTGCTGATTATAACAAGTTTAAGGAATTTCCTTTGTTGAGTGTGTACCCACGCCATATGGCTCAACATGGAACATTAACTTGACAGGGATAATGGATTGTGGTATATGGAGACAATTTTGCCTGCAGCTTCACTATAACTCATTCTGGTTGGGGATCACAAGTTTATAATATAGGATGCAGCAAACATCCAGATGGATTTGCTTTACATAAAAGAGTTGCAGTTCTTTTTATTTCCTGCTTGTAATTGGGGAAGAAAGGGACTTAAAAATTAAATAAAAATAAATAAAAAAATCAAAAGTAGTAAACAAAGAATGGGTCTTATTCAGACAGGAAGAATCTCAGCGAAGCCGTGTGTTTATGTGATGTTTTGGATATACTGAAACATAGGTGGAGTCATTACTTACAAACACACATACGTATGCAAGGTTTTTCTAATAATATCTCACCTGGCTTCACTTTACGAAGTATTTCAGTGTACCTCCAGTTGTAGAAATACATGAGGCTCTGGGAGAATGTGGGGAAAAAAAGCTGCTTGAAACAAGGCTCTGATTTTTCTTAATTATAGTGACTTTTGTTTTAATCAGAATGACCACTTCTCTGATTAACATTCTGGTTCTTTGGCAGTGCTCTGATGGTACCTCGTGTTCTTTTAGAAAGAGAAAAAAATCTTAAGTCTTTTGTGGCACAAGGCAGGAAAATACTGTTAAAATAGTTTTGTTTACTTCAGTCAACGTCTTGTAAAATGGGAATTCTTCTGATGTCTTACTGCAGCATATATCACTATAAATCTGATGCTTCCTACTGAATGATTGGCATGCCCAAGTTTGTTTTTTTTTCCTAATTTTACAAATACTTGTACATCTAAGAGACTTTAAGCACGCGTAATCCCATTAAGCACGTATGTAGCTGTTTGAAGGGTCGGGGCCATAAATCCATATTGAGAATTTCAAATAGAGCTGTGTGGGATAGCTTCAGCATTCCTGTACGCTTGTGGTTGGCTTAAACTCCAAATAAAATGGGGTGCCTGAAAAGCAAGCATCTTCTGAATATTTGGGAGATTTATTTAAACACCAGCCTATAAATGTTTTGTAGTTGACCTTCCTTGTCCAAAATAGCTGCTGCGTTTTTTTTTTCTTTGAACCACTGTCACATGGGTATCAATTTGTTAATTATTTGGTTAGCTTTTAGGTAAGTACTTGAGCAGATGGAGAGGACTTGGTTTGTGACCGGAGAAGAGGGTTGCTGGTTGTGATTATAGGTACTGTATGTCTGTCCAGCCTACATCTCCCATTGCTGACTTCATATGATGACATCCCAATTTAGTGTCTTTAATCATCATTCTGAGTTTCAGAAGGTAATCAGCCAGAAGGGTCTGCTTTTGGGAAGGGAGGAATAAAAAAGCATTAACAATTGACCTGTGAAGAGACTGACTTGGCTTAGAGTGTGAGGATTCTTTCAGGTTTTCATGCTGCAAATTATACTTTAAAAAGCTGTTCTGGGTTCGTTCATCTTCCTCCTGCGTGCCAGGCCCTGTGCGTGGTAATCACTGCCAGGTGGGAATTTTCTGTGGACTTTCAGAAATTGTTGCTTACATTCTTATTATGGAAAAGTCCCTTGTTTTCTCTTTTTGCTACAGTTGTGGAAGGATAATATCAGGAAAACACAGGATGTGCCTACAATGCTGTTGTTTAATAACAGCAACAAAAACCACAGGAAAACACTTGTTCCATATTTGAAGCAGAGGAAAGCATAACATCGTATCTGGTGTGCCAGTGAGCTGGTGGATCTTGTTCATTTATGGCCCACCAGCTGGAAAACACTATGATAGGGAATGGTGCACCAGTGTTGCAATCAGTTTGACGAATTTAAATCTGTAGAAAAGAGAATTCTTTCCTGGAACAGTAAGGGGAGCTGACTGTTTCTTCTTGGTTTCATGAGGAAACTCAAAGTCAAAGTCAGCAAACATTTAATAAAATTGAAATGTTGAAGATAGCATTTGTGTTCGGTGTTGGTATTTGTTACCCACCGAGGAGTTCCTGCAGGGCTGTATGTACCAAATAGCATGGTGATTCTTCCAGGTTGCAGTAATGCCTCCCTGCATCCAGTGAATGGTGCTCTGTGGTTTGTAAATACGGCTCAACCTCACCTCGAAGGCAGGTTTGGGTGTAAAGAGCAATGAATTTCTGACTTTTGGTTTGCTCGTGTAATTTATTAATAACTGTTGCTGTAGTCTTCCAATTACTTAATGGTTTTCGCTCCTATTATGTGTTCTTATGGAAGTTGGTTGGAAGAGGAGTCTTTCTTCGTGGCAGAAGGAAATGCCTTTAGCTTACGTTTCCCATCTGTTAATTTCTGGGAGAGCAGTGCTGATGGTGCTGGGGATGGATGTGCCTGTGCTCCGCGTGGGCTGCGGCATGGCAGCGCGGTGGGAGCGTGTGGGGACGGGAGGGGGAGCCCGCGGCACGGCTGTCAGCCGGGAGGGCAGGGCTGGGGGCCTCATCCTGCTGAGTTCCCTTCGTGCTATTCCAGTCGTTCAGCGTGGAAGGTTCGTCTCCTCCTTGTCCTTGAGCGCACACGTGCTGTGATCCGATTGCTTGAGGGGAGGGTACGCTATTACTGTATTCTACGGCAAAAATGGAAATGCATTTCCGGCTGTATATTCTAAAGCAATTACTTTTTCCTCTTAAAATAGGGCTTCCCTTAAGTTGTAAAATGGTTCTTATTGACGTGTAAGGTTGAATTTTTTTAAGCACCTTGAGTAGACTGAAAGATGAGTCACCGATCGCTGGGATCAGTCAGCAGCCCCCGCTGCGCTCTGAAGTGCATAGCTCACATTGTGCGAGCTGTCCCTGCTGAATTTGGTTCATTCATATACTTGGAAGTACGTAAGTGCTTAATTGCTTTACTGAATTGGTGCCTAAAAATACTTTCAGTAAATGCAGAGAATTGTTTAGCTCCTTTTTTCAGCTTTGCGGAGCTGTGATTGAGTCAAGGTTTGTGCTAAACAATGTGAAAGGGTGAGTGACAATGTACTTAAACTGAACCTGCAGCAGATGAAGAGCTGTACGATGTGGAGCAGGATCCAGCCATTAGCTAACAGAGGAGCAGACTACCTCCTCGTGGTGCTTTTCATTGTAAAAATTTGTCTACCTCGGTGCTCTGTTAGGGGAAAGAGGCAGGCCTGAAGGGTGAGTGCTGTTCCTTGTTTCTGAACTGCCGTATAACTTTTTCCATACACCATCAGTCCCCTCGATGTTTTTATTCAAAATTTCACTTGCAGCAGGTGAGTTTGAATTGCAGCGATGGGCAAACAGTTTGACATTCTTAGGCTAGAAACTTGATAGCCAGGCAGCTGCAACTGCTGCCTAAGTTGCTGATTCTGATTCTGTGCTTTATTCAGCAATTTGGAAGACTTCACGTTACTCGCTGAATCGAGTGGCTTTCATTTTGAGACACAGAGCCATCAGGGTTTGAAATGTTTGAGCTTGGCAGGAAGGGACTTGTCTGTAAAGCAGTGAAATTGCATTGGGGAAATACGGTGCCTCTGTTCACCAGAGGCGGGCTGAGGTACACCGCGAGCTGCTGTGAGCTGCAGCTGCATTTACCATCAAACACGGAGCTGGGGCCGATGAATGTTTTGTTTTTAGTGTCATGGAAACTGTGAGCCAAAGAATGGATATTCTATTCATCTGGGAAAATAGCAGTTTGCTGCATAAAATAGCGCTTGCTTCCAAAGTGGTCCTTAAAATAGACTTTGTGAATGTGACCCTGAAAGTAAAAGTGCAACCATGTAAATCACCTCAGTACTACTTTGTTTTTGTATTAGAATATGCATGTGAATCAACATAGAAGTAGTGAGAGTTTTAAAATATAATTGTAGTGTGGAACGCTCATCAATTCAGTATTTTACAGTGCAATTTCAAATCTAAAAATGGAGAGATCTGCACATTTCGATAGCGGTTGTAATGCCATTTATTACCTTTCATTTTCAAGTGCCTTGCTATGAGTTTGGGTCGTCATTCAGTATCATTTCCTGTTTCATGCAGCACACCAAAACCCATAAAACTCACTGCAGAGAAGCGGGTGTTCGGGGGAATTCGCTGCAGGCAGAAAAGGAAACACAGGACTGGGAGTTGCTGTGGAATAAATAGATATTTGTAGTACACAAGTATTTTTGTGGAGTTGGTGAGGGTATGTCATAAGGAATAACGGATTCCATTTATTTGGAAAGCCTAAATTCATTTGTTTTGATTAAGTTGTGATGTTGAGTTAAAAATACGGAATTTGAAGTCAAGAGAAACCAACACAGGAACCGAAGTATAAAGTCATTACCCTGCCTGGGGGGAGGGGTGGGGAGGAAGGAAGCTGAGAGAAGGAATTGGAGGAGCTGAAGTGATTTGACTTAAGTGAGAGGAAGTGGGATGGATTTGCCTGCTGCAGGACTTCAGTATCAGGGCTCTGGAATGGATGAGATCATGTACAAAATGGATGTGAGGCCAAGTGAAGGCAGTGGAAATCTTTCTGTTGATTTTTTTGCATTTCACCTTGGCCCATTCCTCTGGAATGCCTGCGTCCCTCTGAGAGGTGATCCTGCCTTCCAGTGTATTAACTGCTTCCGCTAAAATGGGGCCTGAGGCAGAGTCTTTAGGGTGTGCTCCGGCCATTCCACCAGGCCACTGTAAAGACATGAAGCAGGACGGGTCCCATATACACAGTTGGTAATGACAGCATTACAGATGAAAGGTGCTTGATAAATTGTAAATTTAGGTTGAGAGCTGCATAAGAAGTTAAATAGAAGCTTGAAGTACTGATGCTTAGATGAGTGACTCAAGAGGCAGTGGGAACACAAAGAAGACTTTTTTCTAAGTGTTTACAGATGTTTAATATTAAGGAGTAATGTGTAGTTCAGATTTTACAGCAGAGATGGAGACTAGATACAGAATGGGAAGGTGTCTTTGAAATAATTATAGTCTGTGTGTAAAAGTTTTCTAATAATATGGAGGGTCAGCAGTCTCCATTTTATAACTTAAGGAATTCAAGTGCCAGTGGTTAAAATGTGTAAAAAATTGAATTCTTGATTTCACCTTTTAATAAGTCTGGCTTTCATTTTGCATCTCTTTGAGATACCATTATCCTGTATTCCTAATTCCAAGTTAAACATCTGGGCTTTCCTATCCAGTGCCTGAGCAGATTCCCTGTGGGATTTACAGCAGGTAGTATGCCAGTAGAAGGGCTGCTGAGGGTTGACAACAGGAAAGTTTAGGATAATGGTGAAGCAGTGTTTCATAGGCAGCCTTCTCTCCGAGATAAATCCAGCTAAAAACTGGATGGCTCAGTCCTCTGGGCATCTTTTTGTGTTTAAATAAACAAATGCAGCTTGCTTCCTTACCTGCAGAGCAGAATGCTCTGTATTAGTGACTGATCTTCAGTTGTTTTCATCTGCCGGCAAGCTCTGAATTTAATGATGGTGCTCTATTTACAATTACATTCTGAAGCTTGATCTGACTTTTAATCCCTTAATGCACTATTATTTTAAAATAATAATATATATATATAAGCCTCATCCAGGCTTTTTGTCTAAGTATTTTATTGTATTGAGTCAGGTACCTTAGGAAGAATCTGCTGCATTGTAAGCTGGCAGAGTCTGCCATCAGTGTAAAAAGGTACTTTAGCACCAATTCAAGTTGAGTAGAATTATCATTAATCCATGTAATTCTTCATTAATTAGATTTCATTTTAGTTATTTCATTATTTATGGTTTGCTAGCAAAGCAATAATTTTGATATCTTTTTGGCTCCTTTTAAATATTATACAACTTTGCTTTCTTCCAGAAATGTTGCACTTTGTAATGTTCCATGCCTCAGTGGAAAAGTGTTAATATTTCAGAGGACTACTTGGTTAATATTTGCAAAACTTTATTTTCTGAATCCTCTTTTATTCAGGTTTTCTGGACCTGTTGTTGTGGAAGTGCAGAATGTTAGCACTCGCTTTTACATTTTCCTTGCTGTTGAAGTATAAAGTAGTTCATCATTTTCATTCATGTTATTCTTATAAATTAATTACCAGTGTCGTCGTATTCCTTTTGTTCTTAACATGCTGGGAAAAGTATTTACCTTATCTGCTGTAGGTCAGTTGAAGCAGCATGGTGATTCCTGTGGAAAGCGTATACAGCCAAGCAGTGATACAGTACTCATTGATACTTGAAGTTGTATTTACTGCACTGAGCAGTACATAGTGTTCCTTGGTGTTCTTATGCCTGGGACTTGCTCCCACCTTGACTGCATGTAGATCTGGACTATTACTGTTACTGTTTCTTCAGCCACATTCCCACAGCTGTTATGATCTCTCATGAAGAAGTTTTTTTTTCCCTTCTCTATCAGGAATGCCATTTGACTCGCCTCCCAAAGTAAACAGCAGACACGTGTTTTTCTTTGTCACTTTTTGTGACTTATAAAGCAGTATTCACCCCTCAGGTTCCTTGGCAGTCAGGTATCAGTGTTGTCATGAATTAATGTAGATAAGATGCCTATAGATGAGGGAATCGGTCTGTGTATGCGGTATATCATTTACAGAGATCACAATTCAAGTGTTTTATTTGTAGTAGTTACAAGGTAATTCTCTGTTTAGCTCCATTACTAGCTTTCCTTCCTGTAACAGTGATCTTCTCGTGCAGTTATCTCCATGTTTCAGGTCTCGTGACCTAGACTTGTGCACAGTCTGAAGTCCCTTATTCTAAGTACTGGTTTTGTACTAAAATAGGAATGCTTGTTATAAGAGAGAGATGGAGAGTCTCTTTGCTGATGAAGCCAATTTGTTTAATGAGAACAAGTAGATCTTGGATGCCGAGATGAGTTGTAACTAACTCCAGAAGTAACTCTTAAATAAAATAAAAAAAGAAGAAATTTAGCAATTTGTAGCAAGCAGTGTCACTAAAATAATCTTATCAGAAATAAGTGTAGCATTCTGTTTTCAAGTGTAGGTTCTTTATTCATTTCCAATTTTTAAAATGCACTTTAGACTTAAAAATGTACTTGATCTTAAAGTCATTGGTTGAAGCTGAGTAGTTCTTGTCCTTAAATCTGGGCCAAATTCCGTAGCAGGAGAGCGGGTTTTTCTAGTTAGCTGTAAGTGGTAACTTTGTTAACTGCTTGCAAATTTTGACTTGGTTCCTGGGAAATGAGATGAGGAAGATGGCAAAGGAAGAAATGTTTAGCAGACAGTGCAGAAACTGGGATACTCTGGAAGTACATGGAGTGGATAGTGACTAAAGTGCCTTTGCACCACTGATGTGGAATAGGAATATATGCATATTTGTGCACTATTTGCTTGTTATCTTCTGGAGTTGTACATGCCATGTTTTCCTTCATTTTGTGTAGAATCTTAGTGTATTAATTGTAAGCACATTTCTCCCACTGAGTGGTATGTCTCTGTAGCACATATTCAGATAAGGCCTGGGGTAGATCTGGTACTGAAGAATTGAAATTAAATACATTGAACAGCTATTCAAAAATTGTTTGGTTCACAGATAACACATATGCTCAGGGGAGAAGAGCGTTCCTTCTTCATTTAAGAGGTCTGTACTTCCTCTTTTCCCCTTGCCTTGAGTTACTAATGTATCTTATTGCCAGAGATTTCATCCCCTTAGAGCATTGCAAGCATTTGATTTGTTATTTAGCACAGTATTAGCCTTGCAAGAGAAGGGCTGGGAGTAGTAGTGAGCCAGGAACCTTCATATATCAGCCACTGATGGAACAGAAACATTCTCAGTTTGACGTGAGCATATAAATTACAAGTTCATAGGGTCAGCCCAAATATAGTGTGGAATTTAGTCCACCCTTAGCTCCTGTGCATTTAAAGTACATAAGAGCATTAATAAATTGTTTTTGTAGCATAAGATCTGTGCAGTGCTTTTCAAACTGATAAATTATTCCATCTTTTCTTAGGAGTACTTACAAATCAATGGGATGAAAATGTCAAAAGCGTGTCTTTGTGAAGCAGGTTCTTTAATACCACTTCACACGGTGACATTATTACTTTTTTAAAATATTGCATTAAAGAAGTTACAAGAAATCCCTTGGTTTCTGTGTTTAATGTCTTGATAAATGTACTCTAAGATTTATTGCCTGCTCAGTTCCATCAGTACAGTTCTTACAGTGAAAGACAACTGCAGATGCCCTCAGCTGTAAGTATAAAAGAACTTCTGAACTGCTCCAGTCTTTGGAAAACACATTTTAAAAATGTCCTGCCCAAATGTCAACAAAAGCAGTAATTTAGTTTTTGCTGTCTGAGGCATTGCTTTTGAATTACAGCAGTTACAATGGGGAGTTGACTCCAGGTGACTCCAGCTTCAGCCTCTTCATACTTGGCATCATTTAGGTATAAAAAATGCTTGATCCGAATAAAACAAGGTGGAACTTCATTGCAGAAGTATGATGCTGTCTTACAAATGAGAAACTTATGGCATTGTGTATCCCAGGAAATTTTGGGCAAATCTGAGATTGGATATTTAAACTCCATAATCTCATTCCAAATTGTAATCTTCTTGCAGAAAATTAGAATTGTATGGTCCTTCAAAATTATGGCCAAAGAAAGAAGTGAGAGACAGATCTGTAGTATCTGTGGTGGGAGTTCTCAGGCAATTGACATTTTGTAGGTTTGCCTTATTAAATGTAAGACTGTGGATGTGTTTGTAAGACTTCAAGGATTATTGATTGGGAAGCTGCTTGCAGTCACAAGAAGACTGAGCTAAGATGGAGCGTATGATAAGATAACAACGAGGTTAGGAAAGTGATTACGACTGGGAACCTGCTAATCACTGACCTCTGTAGGGATCCTGTAGTTTATCACTAATCTCACTTGCACTTGGCATTTTCCTGTGTTGCTGCTTCATTGTTCATAGCCGAGTGAGTAATTTGGCTTGGGATGAACAGGAGGAGGGTGCTGCAAGTCCAGCAGCTGCACTTGCTGGCACTGGCTTGTTAAACATCGTCAGCGTCGCCAGCAGCGTGCTTGGCACGCCTTAGCCCATAATACTTAAACAAATCGTTGTGACCAGAATAGGAGGCTGCTTGTTTTAAGCACTTTCTTCAAATTGTGTCGCTTCTGATCTGTTTCATTTTGATGAGTTTTGGTCACTTTTATAAGGAAGAATGTGTGTTAGATCTTTATATATACGTGTGTGCAATGTGTGTATTTAAATTATTAGGCAAGAGATTGTAGGCGTAATACAGATCTACTAACTGTGAAATCCTGTGAACGAGTAGACCCTCATAGCAGAAGACGGTGAAGAAATGGCACCAGCAGTACTGGGGGCAATGTCAGTCACTGTCAGCTCTAAGAAGAAGGCAGTACACAGCATTTCAGAGCAGGGCTGTGTTTCTGTGTTTTGATCAAATTTACTTTCCGTAACCTTACTGAAATAAACGTGGAGCAAGAAAAGCTAACAAAAATTTAAAATAAAACAAAAAAAGACCTGTTCTCAAGGTGGCAAGGATGGTATTCATAAACTTTTCATCCTTCGTTTTCCTTTTGTAATGAGTTATAATACCAAGTGTAGAAAAATGTTTAAATATTGTGCTGAGCTTTTTGCATCACCCATCAGAACATTCAGACATGAAGTGATTTTGGAGTGTGCTCTCTGTGTTATCGGTGATGAAGTGATGATTAAGAAGCATGATTTAAAAGATATTTCAGAGATTGCTGCAAGATTCTTCTGCGTGCGAGGAGCAGGCGTGCTTCGTGTCTGACAGACAGCAGCTGCCAGCTGTGGTCACTGTGGCATGCATTCAGGCTGGATGGCAGACATTGCTTCGCTTGAAAAACACCAGTGCTTTCCATTCTGCTGAGCAAATAAATTCTTGGGAAATGCGTAGAAAAATCTTCAGTCTGCAAACAGTTAATTATGTGGGACTTGAAGTATTTTTTGTGCAGTTATGTTCTGTCATCCTCTCATAAACCAAGTGATATCTACAAACGGTGGGTAAATGCTTTTTTACTACCGGTGGGCATTTATAACTCGTTGGCTGGAAGCAGTCCTCAGCTGAGTTAGTGTGGAGCTGCTTTCATTGACCATCACGTTGTGTCTTGCTGTTTCAGTTCATTCTGTGATAAGAGCATTTAGGCTGCACAGCTGTTGTACAGATAGATTTATGGAATACAATTCCTTGTGCAGTATCAAAAGCTTTGTGAAGCTGGGAGCATGTCAGATAAGTGATTGCAGGAGAAAAACTACTATTTAGAAGTGCTTTATAATGCTTTTTAATTGGCGTGGAATGTGCCAAGGCTTGAAGTTTATGAAGTTAGGGAACATTTGTGATTCAAGCTGCTTAGTGGGAATTTCTCAGTTTGTATTCGTTTGAATCTGCAGCACTCGAGCTGTAAGCCTGTTAGGTAGTGATTAGGTCCTTGAAGTTTTTGTTGTTGACAACACATGAAACTTCCTAAAAATAAAAATGCAAACTCACTCTGGGTCATTGAAGTCAAATGCCTTGTGAGTTGTTCTCTGTAGATTTAAGATTTGTGTATATAACCGGCTAAATTATTTTTAAATGTCTATTGCTTTAATTCAGAATTCATTAATTTGAGTTCCTGGATGGGACTCAAAGCTCAGGGTTACAGAGCCACTGATACAAAGCCTGAAGAAAAGTTAACTGTGATGCTGCTTTGTAGCACAGTGAAGATTTTGCCTCTGAAATGATGTGGAACTACTGGAGACTTGAGTCATCTCTGAGTGCTTGTGCTGGGGTTGTGTTTGGGATCCTATCTGGTATCCGATCCTATGTTGCCTTCCAAACCTTTCTGTGAGAAGTTTCTTTGAGCACAAGCTAAATGGTAACTTGCTCTAGCAGTACTTCTTGATAAATATTGAGACCAATTTTTAGAGCCAAATTCATATAGAGTGGGATACCGTACTCAGCTTCTCCTTAGAAAATGCCAAACTTCTTAAGTGATAGCATTTAAATACCATGATCTTGTGTTCTTATCTAGCAGTTTCTTGCTTGTTGCACAAACTGTAATTTAAAGCACGATTTTTCAAATTTCTGCAACTGACTCTTTTTATACAAAAATTCTTTTAAAACCTGCCTGGAATACTTCATATTTCAGCTGGAGTTGTTCATCATTTGATTTTAAGATTCTCATTTTCTGGAAAGAATGTGCTGAGTTTGGTTAATACGAACAGCATGATTCATGCTACTTCATGAAATTTTGCATGCTAGGTATTTTATTTGTTTGGTGCCTGGTAGTTCTTAGAAGCAAATTGCTACAGCAAAAAATGCTAACTTTTTTCCTCCCTTTGTTGTAGCAGTACTGCCATTTTTCAAATGAATTATTGTTGACCAGGCTACCTATAGTTATCAAGATGATAATCTTGCAGAGATATTGTTCCAAGAGTACCAATCTCACTCTTCCTCTTCTCTTACAAGAGCTGTACATTTTTAGTGAAGAATAAACATAGTCTGCCCTCATATGAAATGGCACTTAGAAATTTTTGCCAGTAAGGTAGAAAACAGGAAAAAAGAAAGTTCTACTTCAGAAGTACAGTTGCACCAGTATAGAGCTATTTAACACTAAAACAGACATGTGCAAGGAAAGCTTTTCTTCTTACGAAAACTGGACAATCTACACGTACTTCAGAAAAGAAAATTACTACTTAGCTCCAATGGCTTTCATTTTCAAATCTCTCAAATATTTTATGGTTTTGAACAGGTGACTACCATGGCTTACTAGTGCTTATCTTTTGGATAAGTCTCTGGATTGGTATTACTTATTTCTGTGTCATGATTAAGGAAGTCATATGCAGCTGGGATTTTCTATTACATCGATATTTGATGACTGCCTGATTCCTGACATGGTTGAGCAGAGAGTTTAAAAGTAAATAAACAAAATTGATAAAGTTCTGAGTCCTGCTGGAGAGCTTTCACTCTGTTCTAATATACAGACATTTCAGTTGGTTGGCACAGCCATCAAATATGGCTCTAAGTGGCTTTTCTGGAGCTTGCAAACTTATTACTAATATCTTACAATACAGCAGCATCAGAGGGCAGCTGCTCTGCAAGATGTACTGTGTTCAGTACGTGCTACGGACAGACAAGTACTCCATATAAGGCAGTAGAGTCTGCTTGGTGGTCTTGACCAATTCTATTGTTTGGGTGCTTTTCTGTGTTGGTTTTTTTTTTTCCAACTAGAATTTACACAGAAAAACAAGGGATTTTTGAGGATTTGAGGGATGAGTATGAAGACCTGAATGAATCAGCCATTATTTAAGTTTGGTGTTGTTTTTTTTTGTTTGAAATTTGGTTTTGTTCTTTTGTGTGTGTGTTTGGTTTTTTTTTACTGCTTATTGTATTTGTCACCTAAGATGACACTGGCTGTGTGCTAGTTTGGCTGATAACGGAAATGGAATTGCATTGAGCCTTTGTCCTTACAGTTGCAACATACTGATGGGGGTATTTTATAACAATTAGAAAAAGATTGCAGTAGTTCTTTCTTTCTGATTGACTGTATAAGGAATGAAATCTACAAAGTATTTGTTGTTTATTACAGTGGTGTTGATTGTGTGTGCTAAGCACATGTGTGTCTAGAAGCCTACTCTTATTCATGCAACTTAATTTTTGTAAATAACTATGCTGCTAACAGATTTTCTGTACTACGTATGTATATATATGTATGTGTATGCATAACTGACACAGGTAATTCAGCAAACTTTCAAAAGAATCTAATTTAAATTGTCTTTCTTTTATAGGAAAAGCCTCAGATAGAGGTCCATTTCCATTGTATGGTAGAGATACGGGATTGCCAGGCTGTCAAGTAAGTATAGTGATGACTCAAAGCAATTACAATAATTGGAACTAAAATTGAGGCACCCAGATATCAGAAACAGGAATGTATTCCATGAACTGTACAATGAGTTTTCTGGTTGTGTTGTCAAATAATCTTGCACTTAAATCCACTTAGGAGCTTCTCACTCTTTGTGCAAGTGGAACTGGTTCTATAGCTCTTGGCAGTGAAATCTTACTTTTCAATAAAAAGGGAAGTTGTTACTAATTTCTACATTGTGTTTCAGTTGTATATGTAATCTTTTCATTGCAAGGTTAGTTTTCTTTACCCTTGGAAGTTTTTTATTCCTCTCTCTACATCCACTGACAGAGCTGCAGACCAATATGGATTGCACATCAGGATGAGTTTGGGATACTTGAATTTTTCACAAATGTCAGCAAATATCAGCTTTTTAGGTAGAGCATGACTTATTTTGCTGAGTTAAGAAAGAAGTCATTTGTACCCAAACCTTCTCTTTGGATCATATAGCACGTTTCCTTCTGTTTTGTTTTGTTTTTGCCAGCTCACGTAATGATGTTCAGGCCTTGTATTTTTCAGTCTTGAATCTAGGTTTTTGAAAGTGACTTTGTTGTTAACAGAAGTTAACCTGATTCCAAATGTCCTAGTGTCAGAATCTCGTGGAGGTGTGATAGTACTAGAAGAGGATAATGCATCTCAAAGCAGTGAACTGCCATTCTGTCTTGTTACAACTGAAATCCGATAATGTGCTACTTACATTAATTCAACAGGTCTTTCTTGTTGAAGCAAGGCATTGTTCATAAGTTACGTACAAGAATGAGTCTTAATTTAATATAAATATGTTTGCAAATCTGGGAAGTTCTGGAGATGCTTCCAAAGGTGATCTCTGATAGAAACATATAACAGGAATGTAACAGGAGCCTGTCTTTCTTTCTTTGTGGGTTCTTTGACGGGGATCTCTTATAAACTCTTCTTGGATATAATCACAGATATGTTACAAAGACTACTATTTTGCCAGGGGGGACAAGAAATCAGTTGCATAAGGGAAAAGGCTTTTCTGTAGGATGTGGGTATGTTGTTGGGTGTCTTTTTCTT
>JAOWBP010004028.1:3331828-3351280 GCA_028571105.1 Tragopan temminckii | reverse complement strand
TGCCCCATCCCTGGAGGCATTCAAGGCCAGGCTGGATGTGGCTCTGGGCAGCCTGGTCTGCTGGTTGGAGGCCCTGCACATACAAGGGGGTTGAAACTAGGTGATCATTGTGGTCCTTTTCAACCCAGACCATTCTATGGAGAGTGTTCAGTTATGAATTCACTTCATTTTACGAGTACCCATTCATTTTCTTAAAAGAATGTGTGCCTGCTTTTTTTTTTTTTTTTTTAAGATTATGCTCTGTGTGATTTAGTTCATGTGCACACTTTATCTTTGAAGCTATATATGGTAGTTGTTTGGATTGTCCGTTATGTGAGTGAATCTTCAGAATGCTGTCTTGTATCTGGGAGAGCAACTCACTGTTTTCTGGATTTCTCTCAGTAATCATTCATGTGTCTCTCCACACAGTGTACATTTGATGCTTTATTGCCCTCTGAACTGCAAGACAATTTTAAGTAGTAGTACATTGGAAGGTAATAATATCTTTGTGATTAGAATGTAGTAATGTATTTCCCATATACAAAGTTGTGGCTGTCTTTTTGAAAGGGGCACAAATGTTTTTTTCTTTTTTTTTTCTGTTTTGAGCATTTAACAGAATGTGATTAGTTGTGCTGTGTTAAAATTATCTGATAATCCTTACAAATGGTGACATCTTATTTTCAGTGGCTTAGTAAAAGCTATACACTTGCACAGATCTCATCTAGTAGAGTGCTGGAGAATGAAAAAGTGAAGTCTGAAAGCTGTTGCCTGATGTAAAAGCAATAAAATAAAGAGAACTGAGTATGGAATTCAAGGCCAAGAAAACTTAAACTTGAAGTCACCACCTGGAGAGGTGATTTGTTTAAATTGGTTTGTTTTGGCAATACTTAGATCATAAAACAGAACGGAGAAAATGGGCTACAGTAATTTATAAATGCCACTTATTTGGCATGTGGAACCTAGGACGTGTTTTGTCTAAAATTAAAAATGTACTTAAATTTTTAAGTGAAGTGCCTTTTTGTCTTTAATTACGGAAGAAAGTGAGGAAAGGAAAATTCCTAGTTTTGGTTGCTCTTTACTCCAAACTTCCTTTAAATTTTGGCTAAAATTCTGCCAGATGAACGTGGCTTTGCTGAACTTGATGATGTTTCTACCCTAGCACCAAGCAGTTCTGATATTTTTAAGGTTTTTCTGGGTGTTATAGAGAATTGATATAATTTAAGCATGTGTTTAGTTAATTTCTGACATTCTGGCATAGTATGAATGGTCCAATATAAAGCTAACGTTCTGAAGCAGACTACAGAAATGCATGCATCACTCCACAGTGATGTCTTCCCACACCTCCCACCTCAAGAAATCACTCTAATTTTAAATAACTCTAGGTAGTCGAACTCATAGCTAGCAAATACTGGAAGTGCTGGGCTTGTTTCCCTGGACCTTTGTGCAACCCTGACTTTGGCCTCGTTTCTATGCTCTCTTCCCTTCCTTTCTGCCAAACACTGGTGTTCCTCTGGCCTGTGGTGAGATACATCTGTGAGCTCATCTGGCCAGAAACCAGCAGAGCTTTTCTTTATGGTTTTGTTTTCTACTAGCTTCTTCTTGAACTGGTTTACTGCAGGGCCCTCAGTTGTTGGTAGGGCCGGCTGCTGTTTGTATACACATGACATGACTCATAAGCTCTATTGTAGCAATGGTCGTGCTATCAAAATCCCTTCTGAGATGTTGGTAAACGTTACTGTTTGGAAGCTTACTTTGCATGAGGAGATTGCATGTTAATTAATACTAATTGCACGTTGGATAAGAGGTCTGGTTGGGATCTCTGCTTAGAAGGTCACTGGTTACTTGCTTTCTGCAGTGCTATGGAATTGCAGTTTTTTAATATCCTCTCCGTTCTCATTCTTACTGTAAAATTAAACTGGGCAGTATTTGTCTTGATTTTAATGTGAAGCCATTAGTTTCTGTGTTCTCATTAAATATCCCTAGAAATCTGGTATTAATTTTGAGGTGTAAGCTTTATAGAAATCAAGTCATGAGAATATTTATGGCTGTATAGAATGAAAGGCATTTAAAACATTCTGGCAGGAGGAATTTAAGAAAATAATTAGTTATTGACTGCTACCTGTGTTTTGACTAGAAAATATTCAAGTTAATATTTTGAAGCGTTTAATGTTGTACTATTATAGTAGGAAGGATAATTACCAGATAAGGATGCATTTCCCTGTAGAAAGATGGCATTTTATTGGCTTTCAGCATTTTCCAGCTATAACCTCCAGAACTGCTGTAGCAGCATACCTCGAGGAGCTGCAGCAAAACTTTTGTTCATTCAAAGTGCAATTTGTCCTCATTAAAAAAAAAAAAAAAGTTCCAGCTGTACTGTTGTTAGAAAGGCAATTTAGAGGTGAGTTACCCGAGTATAAATTTCATGTCTGACTTTTCCATCGAAGTTCTGAAACGTGTGCGTTTGACTTCTGCAGTGCATTTCATTAACAGTGTTTTAGCTCACGTAACACTTTTTACAAGAAAAGCATTGAGAACTCACATTTCCATAAGAAGTGTGATATTTAGGATTTAGACAATGGAGAAATGTTGTACAGTCCTGCCAATCTATGAAGTATTGAATGAAAAGCTATGAGGAGGAATGGAAGAGCAGCAGTAAAGTCTTCAGAGAGGAGGGGAAAAAAGATTTTTCTTCTGAGTAAGGAATAAAGTTGGAGAAATCTCAACTTCTTTGCTAGTAAATGTAGTTATTTCTGGAATCATATCACCATATTCAGATGAGGTTTTGGAGTTATTTCCTGGAATGGGAAAATAGCTAATTTATGTAGTTAGTGTGTAATTGATGTAATTATTTTTTGTCATTTAAATACCACAGTGCTTAACAAGGAGTTTTGACTACTCTAGAAATCCTAGTTCTGTGTTCTGTGCCTCTGAAGGCATAATTTTGGTAGGTAATCTTTCCAGATTTATAAGCTGTAGCTTTTAAATGTTAAAATAGGAATGATGCTGAAGTGCAGCAGAGATCAGTAGGCAGTTTAATGATTGTTGCTTATGAAGAAGGAATCCAGTGGATGCAGCAAGGAGTGGGCTTCAGCAACTGCTTGTGCAGATGTAATGATATCTCTGAAATTTAAAGACAGATTTCTCTCCTTTGTCAGATAAAGTCCCATTTACCTGCTATGAGTATGATGTTCCAAAATAGCAGTAAAAACCTCTGTCCGAAAAGCAGTTGGAAGAAGTGTAAGTTTTCATGTGGAGGAAAGAAAAAGTGTTGTTTTTGTTGTTGTTATGGTTGGTTGGTGTCTGAGGGCCCTGCTGGCAGCACAGGCTGTTGCCAGATCTTCATAGTTGGTTCGGACTGGATTCAGGCTATGATTTCTGGAAGTAATGGAATTACTGAGTTGCTGGCTTTGGCTTCTGCAGAAGGAGAACATCTGGCAAGAGTTTTACTGCATTCCAGGTAGCTTATAGAGGAGGAGGTGCTAGGACAAAATCCATACTGGAAAAAATTCTTGATGCTGTAGGGCAGTGCTGACTTCCTTAGCTGAAATGCAGGTCTGTAAATGCAGGAATGGATGCCTCTTGAGAACTTGGCATCTCCTTTCTGATCCTATATACTATACTTAAAGCTCAAAATTTAGACTCAGTAGCATGCAATTTTTTTCATCTGATACTTTATTTTTCCTTAGGTTCCCCTACATGAATGTATGATGTTGCTTACAAATGTCAGTATTTTTTCAGCTTGATTTTTTTTTTCATGACTCTTAAATTGTTTGTTCTATTAGAAGGTCTCTTTTTCCTTCAAAGATTGGATTGTTAATTCATTAATGGCATTCTCATTATCAGCAAAGCACTTCTAATTTGTTGCAGTTGGATAATTTAAATTATATTTTAATTGCATTTCTGTCAAGATGTGTGACAGCCATCTATGCTATGAAATAATAGTACTGCTGCAAGAAGGGCTGCTGTACTTCTTGTGTTTGCAACCGTGTCCATTAATTGGGAAGTTTTCAGGAGGATCCAGGTTTTCTGGATGCTGTGTGCTTCAGTGGATGACTGCAAGTACTTAACCTTTTTAGACATGCTAGACATGCTAGACAAAGCTGTTGCACTTGAAGTGTATTCTTTGCTCCTTAGAGTTAACATCTCAGTTACATGCTGGGTAACTTGGATTGTTTTATGTTCTGCCGTGCCAATGGGCAGTTTTGGGAAATGTAACACAACTGGTAACAGTAGCTGTCAACTGTGAGGCTATTTGAATATTTTTGGCCTGGTGTGTGCAGTCTTGTGACACTGGTCTTGATTTGGTTTATATATAAATACATGTATTTTAAAGGGTGTGTGGTTATATAAAGCTGTTGAGTCATAACTGAAGTAACCACAGGAAAAATTGCCAGTAGAATGGATTATTATGATAGATAATATTTTAGGGCTGAGACTTGCCTATTAGAGCTGCTCAATCTGATACTTTGTGGTTTGGTGCAGGAGGAGAATGAGCAGCCTGATGCAATGTAGTAGCGGTGTAACTGTGCGTTTGCATGCGAATGTCGGCTCTGGGTTCTATCCCTGCTGAAGGTTTGATCTCTGTATTGGTTTGCTTTATTCACGTTTGCATCCAGGGAATTTCCAAAACATACTCTGTGTTCACAAGCTTGTGAATATTATATACATGATGCAGTCTGTCAAGATTAGAGTTTTAATTTTTTTTCAGATTTTTAAACTGAAATTGAATGGAAGAATGATATAAAGACTTACTGTAGAGTGAATGGTGATATGCATCTTCAGGGACAAAGAATAGCTTTACTGCAGTTCCCTGAGCACCTCTCTGGCTTCATAAGGGAATTCCATTTATTGCTCACTGCTTTAAATGCTATTGTTTATAGTTTTTCCTATTAGCTTATGTTTGTGATGTTTGAATAAGCACAAATACATGTTTTACTTACTGTGTATTACGTACCTTATTGTAAATATGCTCTTCTTTGACCTGAACCAGATGCCTTTTTTCTTTTTTTTTTGCTAGGCAAGATAAGTGTAGCAATGTGTGATTTTGTGTTATAGGACAGTTTGCATGGGAACTGACAATTCCAGTTCCATCCTGAGCAGATTGTATTGTATTTCAAGTCTCCGGGTCATGTCAGGGCATTTGGTTTGTTTCGTGATGTGATTTTTGAGTTTAGGCAGCATGGAATAGAAAGAAAGAAAGGTAGAGAACTTCTGAGTGCTGCTGTTACAGGAAGAACCTAACCTTTGTAGAGAATGCATAGGCCTTATTATCGGGAATTATTAGACTTTTTTGTGAAATTAAGTAAAAAGTAGTAATGCCCTCCCTCACCCTTTCCAATCAAATCATGTTAGGTACTGAGTGGGTGAAAAAATGTAAAACATTCCTGATAACTGACTCAGGAGCTGTGTTGCTGGTACTGACTAACGAAGTTGATAGACACTGCTATAATAAATTAAAGCTTTCCACCAGTTTTCCTGAACCAGCATGATTTTTTTTCCCGTTTTTTTCTGACTTCATACAGTGCATGTATTTTGTTGTGTTAGCAAAAGTTCAAGTGTACACCTTGACTTTGTCTTCTGACCTGAGAATGCGCTGTTCTTGCAAATCATTCTCTCTATGAAGGTACAGTTTTTAAACAGCTTTCCATAAAGAGAATTCAAGTTGTTGATACTTCTTAGGCTGTGACTAATTTTTAACACCTGTCAGTGCTACTTTTGGTCCAAGTTTTGGTAATTGCTGGACTTGCTGTACTTTACTCTCATCTGGTTAGCTTTGGTTCCCCTGAAGTTTTAATTTTGAATGCTTATTCTGGGGATGGAAAGTAATTTGATGTAGCTTTTTTTAGGACTTACTCTTAAAATTATTGTCACAGTAACTTGTGTAGCAGGGTTTTTTCTTTGCTGAGTAAGGTAACCATATATTGTTAGATTCCTCAGAATAAACAGTGTTTTAAAAAGGCAGGTGAATTTACTTATAAACACTGAAGATTAACGGTAGTATTACAAATTGATCTTACAAATATTTGTAAAACAAATAAATGAAAGTATTTTGTAAGTAATAAATGAAGTAAGTGATGTCTGTTCATGGTGGTGTTGGTCCTTGTGTGCTTCATTTTGCTTTTGGACTTCTACAGAAGGCTGGTGGTTAACCCTGGGCAGGTAGGAGGGGATACTGAGACAGGTAAGCGCAGGGGAATCCTGATTCTAGACCACTAAATGCATGGGTGTTCAATCTCAGGCTCTGTGGCTCAGTGCCCTGAGGTCACGCAGTTTAATAAAATTAACCCAGGAAATTTTAAAGGGGACTGTAGAGTCTAGAGTTTGTACCAGATTTTGATTCATAGTAGGTTTTACTGCCACTTCTATTAATCTTCTCTGGAGCAGAAGGTACAAAAGGGGTACTCTGCTCTTCCAGTGAGTGCTTTGCTAAGTAGAAATACTGGCAGTTCTGTTACCAGTGGGAACTTTTCCTTTTTGATTCAAAGAGATGGGGAGAATGGCAGGACTTGATCAGGCATGCCACGCTTTGATCAAAACAAGTTGATCAAAATCTAGCTCTGTTACTCACCGAGCGTCGCTTGGTTTTGAGGTTGGTGTTTGAGCACCTCTCCCACTGACCCAGCAGGCTGCAAGTGATTGAAGCTCTTTGTGAAGAGAGTGACTGACTTCAACTACTGTACTACGATGGAACCTCATCCTGTTTTTTGCCAAGAAATAAAAATTTGAAAATATGTTCTTAGGTCCAGTTGGGGCATACTTTTTAGTTCTCAATTCCTGCCAGATCACTTCCATTTCTGACCCGAACTTCATATCTGTGTGCAATAGCAAAATCAGTATCTTCTGTAAAAATCATGGATTGAGATTTGAAGTTTCTCATAAATGTTTTTCATGCTTGAAATGCTTCCACTTGCCTTTCGTTTTCAAGGCCAGGGGTAGAGAAAAACCTCTCTATTTATAGCGTTTGAAATGAAAGTGTTTTGTCTTCTAACTAATTAGTGTTGCATCGGAATTTATCGAAATGGCACTTAAGTGGCTATGCTGTTCATAGCCTGCCTGGGTTTCATTTCTCCTCTCAATTTGATTAATGACTGTAGCTTAGTGTATTTTAATAGCACCACATGACATGTGTTGTCGAAGTAGCTTTTGGTTTTAAGTAATTTTTATAGTAATATGTGGAAATATATTTTCTTTGCTTACTAATCTGACTTTGAAAGTCTAAATAATCTATTAATGGACTAAAATCATGTTTAGTCTATTAATAATGTTAAGGCTACCATAAAATGAGAAAAGCTTTCCAGGTTTTGGAATTGTCAGGAAGCAGAGAATACTCTTAATGTGCTAAGATTTAAAATGCTTAATTTAGATTAGTTTACTTTCTCAAAGCGTATTTCTCTTTGTGTTGCCTTATCAGAGAGTCTAAAATTATATTTTAGGTTGTCATCTGTATTGTACTTCACAACAGACGTATGCAATATGGGGTCTAAGGGTAGATTGATTTGCTTGGGTGTCTAAGATGCAAAATATGATCAGTGCTGTTACGGTTTGTGCTCTAGGTATTTTTGCAATTGATTTCAGTTGCTGAGTCTGATCTGAACGAATATCATTATTCTGAAGCAAAATTGGATAAAGAAGCTATAAAAGATAGAAACTCATACCTTGAGTACCTAGTATAACAACATAGAATGTGATTTTTTTTTGGTCAAAACATTTATTTGATCAGCATCATAGCAGATGGTAACCCTATAAAGTATATCATCTTGCTTACACAAACATTAGAGCTTGAGTCTCTTGAAATAAGTTTTAAATATGATCTTTGTCTTATACCAGCAAGAAGAACAACTTTCATTTAAATTTAATTGCAAAATCCATTTTTTTTGTATTAGATCAACATTTGGACCTATATCTTTGGTATGAATACATATGTTGATGGAACAGTTTCATCAGCTTTTCTAGAAGAGCTTAAAATGCTCATAGTACCATTTTACAAGTGACATAAAGCAAAACCTTAAAGTATTTTGAGAATTCAATTTATAAAGCCAGAAAGAAGCCTTGTGACTGCTTAGCCTGAGGTGAGCGGGGAATGTTTGGCCTTGCCTCTGGCCCAGCCTGGATCCCCACAGCAGGCCGCACTGCCAGGTTCTGGTGCTGCCGGGGCTGCCCCTGTGTGTGGCCGAGGGCAGGGGATGTGCCTGTCTCTGGGACAGGGAATTGCTGTAAGCCAGATCCTGGCCGTGGGCTGCTGGCTGATTCGTCTGAAGCAACTACAGAAATGACCGTGTTATTTGTTGGTTGAGCTATGGTGTATCTGCTTCAGCGGTAACAAACTTCAGTCAGGAGGACCAGGAAATCAACTCAAGAGTTGCTTCAGAGCCTTGCTCTCCTCACTACCTGCTTAGGGGGGGAGAAAAAAAAAAAAAAAAAAGGTGGTAAGGGTAGAACTTTCTTGTACTTCTGCCTATCTGACTGTGTGTATCTATATATTAGACTTTACATTGTTTTCCCTTTTTTTTGGATTATGCAAAGAGATTGAGTTACTGAAGCCTGTTCTTCTGTGATGGGTTGTTCGGTGCTCTGCTAATACTTGAAGCTTTTCTGTGCCCTTGAACATCTCTGATGAATTAGTAGATCTTGAATACCAGACATTGCATTTCCTTGTGGCAGGGGCTGTGTGAAGTTGCTGAGCCCTCCAGTTCTACTATCTTGTGTCTGTCAGGAAAATGCTTGAGCCCTTCCAACAGACACTTGTTTTAAGGCTTGCTGAGTGTACATTGGTTGCTCTGAATGTAATGCCTCTTTCCTATTTCCATGGAAACTGCAACAGATACAAAGAGCACAACAACACTATTTGATAGAGAAAATTCTTGGCTACAAAATTCTTTTTCAGCATAGTCACTATCATTATCTATGCATTTTTGCCAGTGGTAAACAAGAGCCTGCATGTTGGGCTTGAAACAGTCTGCATGTATGTTTGGACCATGGCTTGTCTTTTTTCTTGCTGTCGCCTAAAATGCACCATCTACCACCTTACTGTGCTCTCGCCCACTGTTTGGTCTCTGTAAATATTCAGCAAGCATCAATGAAAGTCAGTGGGAGCCATTTTTTCCACACGGAGGCATTCAGTTCCACGTCTTTGCTTCATTCTCACATCCATGTCAGACGCCATTCTGTCAGACTGCCCCTCTGCTGCCATCTGCCACACGGCACCAAAATGTAATGGAATATTGGTGGGAATGTTCAGCCTCTGCTGTACCACCGACATCCACCTTCAATATTGTGGGCCAACATAACTAAATAGGAAGCATTACTTTCAGAGCAGCCCTAATATATACACAAGATGACTTTTGTGTTCTTAGGATTACTACTCCTTGTTTTAAATCCCTTTACCTCTGGAAGGGTTATCCTACTCTCCTGGTTCATTCACGTGGAAAATGACTTTGTCTGTCTAAAAGTATGCATTGCTGGTCTGTGCCCAGCCTGCTAGAGTTTCTGTATCTTGCAGCATTTGCCTTTTTTGTGTCTGTTGATTGGGGAAAAAAATCAGTAGTGTAAGAACTAGAACAGGTTCCTTTAGCACCGCCATCATGATTTTGTATCTGACTTCCTGGTTGAGAATTATATGCTAACCAGTTCTTAACTCATTTGTTATGTGCTGTGTTGGTCAGGGGGCCAAGGGGCAGCAGGGATGTGTCATTACAAGTGAAACCAAACCATCACATGTCAGAGTGTAAGTGTTCTGTGTGTAGTGCATGAAATGCCTCGTGAAAAAGAGGAAAAAGACACCTGGTAGAAAAATGAAAGTGCGTTAATGCTCCTATCTACTCGAGTTAACTATGCAGGCTTGTTTCTGATTTAAATGGAACTGCAAACTGTTTAGAAATTAGTTTTCATCCTGCTCTCAAAATGTTATATTTTGCTTTAGAGCTGTTCCTTTAAACAACTTGTTTGCATAATTAAAATGGTGAAATAAAAATCAGAGACTTTTTAGCTGTACATGTGCTGATTTAGCAGAACTTTAACATGCATCCTTATGTCCCACTGACTTCAGTTTTTAAGCGAGTAACATGTTCTACTGATATGGAGTCATGCATCTAAACGTTCCACGTGTAACCGTTATCTCCTGACCTGTTTCTTATATAGGTTATCATTATGTACGGCCTTTAAATTTTCACAAACGCTTTGTTCTACAGTGAGATATTTTTCTTTTTTTCCTCCTGCTATCTCTTTTGAAATGAAGGCAGTGGAAGACTTGTTATGATAATCAGTGGATTACGAGCGCTGTTGTTTCTGGCAGAAAGGAATCGGTTGTGCCAAAAGATTACTTTTGCCTTTGTCAGTGCCAGCCACGACTTTTTACTCAGCTCCTGGATCAATTACAATAAAACAACAACGACGCTGTCAGCTGCAAAATGCAGCGAATTTCTATAAACTGATGGCTCACTACAGTGGTGGATTTTTTGCATTTTCAAAGATTTTCCTCCAGCCTTGAGGATCATTCCTCCACACACAAAAGGAGTCTATGGTTTTTGTCTGGGTGTACTTTAACATGCCTTCTGCAGGCTGTCTTTGTTGCAACAGTATTTTATAGCTTCATAAAACATGTTCCATAAGGAAATAATGATTAGAGTACTGTTACTCCATAGATGGCAATTTACATAACAGCTTGTATTTTCTTGCATTTTATTTTGTAATGTGGCCAGTCTGAGGTATATGCGTGAAAAGTGTTTATTTGCAATATAAAGCTTGGATTTAAGGATGCTTGTGTGAAGTAACATGCACTTAAGTCTTATTTATTAATTGCGACACTTAATTCTTGTTTCTAGATTGTGACACTGTAAAGCTTTACAATTTATACCATATGTCATGTAAAGTATGTATGCTATGTGTCAGTATGTGAGAAAAGTCTGGATGAGAAGAAACAAAGTAATTCATTGTGTTTGCATAAAAGTGCCAAAGTGCATTTAGGGTGGAGTTATTTTTCTTGCTAGGGTGAAGAACAAGAAGTCTTGCTGTATGTATCAGTCAATACAATAGTGATATTATCCCATATCAGTAATGTACCATGGCAAATAGTTGTGTGGCATTGGTTATAAGGTGATTTAACCAATCAACTTTGAATAGAAAATAATGGAAGCAAGTGCAGGCAATGTACTGTTGGCCAGATATCACACAGGGGATATGTTCTGATACTGTCTTTAAAGCTATCCCTATTTTCTTGCTTCCCCTTTCTCTTTTGAGCTGTAACCCTGATTTGCATAAAGGGAACTGATTCTAAAAGAACCGTTACAGAACTGTAGAAGATTCCTGTTTTAGGAGAGCAGACATCATGAGTCTTTGTGGTGTGTGTGTGGTGGTTTGGTTGTGTGAGGTTTTGTTTTTTTTTAAACCATTGAAATATAAAACAGTCTGTTGCCTTTTTCTCCCTTATGCTAAAATAGCTTGCATGTAAAAACCAAGTAGGGAAAATAATTTCACAGATTTTACAATGCTCAAGCAAGACGGGAGAGCAAAGAGTAGTTAACAAGTACACTATCACAGTATGTGCTGCAATGTTCAGTGCTGAAATTGCAGGATAAATCATGCTGTGCAGAAAGCCAGGCTAACGCGGTTGTGCTTGTTTTGTTACTCAAGCTAACTTCATATGAGTTTTGTCAGGCTGACTCTGCGGACTGGCAAATCTTGACTTTTTCTACACCCATTTTCAGCAGCTGCAGTTGTCAGAATGAGTAGGTTGCTTTGTAGCCTGCTTCGTTATCAAGGAAATTCATCTTAAGTTTTGCTTTTAGAAAGGCCTCATTAAGGATATGGAAGAAATTGTATTTGCATTCAGGTTGCAACAGGGAACGTTATGCTTTTGTTATTTTTTCTTATAGGTCTCTTCTCTTTTTATTGATAGGTATGGATGAGCGAACAGGTGCTGCGTCCTGGGGAACAAGTGGTCAGCCAAGTCCTTCCTATGAATCTTCAAGGGTAAGGTTCCCATGTTATAACTGATAATAAAAGGTCATGGGACTGTACAGAGAAAATCTACAGATGATTTGGCAATGATTTTAAGGGGTAAGCTCTTTTCAATAAACAGATTAGCATCTTTCAGAGATTCTAATGACTTTGATATGCTGCAATAGCGATTCAGATTTAAGGCTAAAAAAATATTGCTTTAGTGTTTATGAAAATAATACATAGCTCCATACTTCAATCATGAACATGCATTTTATTTACCTTGTGGTCAGAAATGAAGATAAAACTCACGTTGTTTATTGAGGAGCAAATGTACTGGCAAAGTGTAAGGATCTCTAGCCTCTCCATTGATGTTAACCAGTTAAGTATGTGCTGTGTCAAGAGAAACTTCACTCTTTAAATGCTTTTCTCCTGTTCCTGTTCTAACTTCATCCACCTCACTTTGTGATTGAAAGTTTTTTTGATAGTATCTAGTATCTAACAATAATACTGCCTTTAAAAATCCAGCTTACTAGTCAAAAGCAAGCCTTTTCTGTATTAAATCTCTTTACCTTTCATCTACTCAGTTTTCTTGTTATGAATGCCTACTCCTTGAAGAGACAACGAGATAAGTATTTAATGAATTAATTAATAGAAATACACTGTGTAACTGATGGCCCCAGTCTGAATAATCTGTTCTGATTTCAGTGCCGTTGAGACAGAGAGCTGTTAATAGCTTTCTCTTGCTGTGGAATGAAGTGGGTGGGCTGCAAGGTCTTGTGCAGCTCCTTAGATATTGTTAAAACCTGCACCTGTCTTTGGAAAAGAGAGCATTAGAAAGATTTACTACAGGGTCTTAATTTTCCTGTTGATCTTCAGTAAATAAGCTGGAATAAATGGATATAAAAATGCTGTGGGATGTGCAAGAGTTTCTGTGCAAGATAGAAATTAGATATCCTTATAAAACATCCCATATAACTTGAGTCATAAAGACCAGCCTTTAGGTTCTTTAGGTGCCTTTTCCACATCTGAAGTGTCATCTTACAGTATATCTTTCAGTATGTAGTGTTCTTTCTGAAAGTGTTTAGTGTTCTAACACTCATTCACGGAGTTGTTCATCAGTTTGGATCAATCACAAGACAAACTGACCTAACTATAGAATTTGAATTTGATTCAAGTTTACAGCTAGAAAATCAAAACATGGGCCAAGAGTGAAACCACCAGAACAGTTGATAATAAAGGCAAATGGTAAAGCTCTAACAGAGGTATACCAGAAACTAGAGTTGTAAGAAAATTTCTGTGCTATTTGCTTATATAATTAAGAATAGGAAAATAAGTGTCAGTAGAAATTTATCTTAAGTGCAAGGATTCAGAAGAGGGAAGAAAACTAAACAAGTCCTTATACTTGTCAAGTATCTTCCTACCCTCTGCTGTTCTAACTTCGAACTTAAAATGGTGTATTAAACAAGCAATGTATTTGTCCCACCAGCAAACAGTTCTTGCTGAATCATTCTTTGTAATAGGACCATTCTAACTACAGACAGTTGGGCTCTAACTGAACAGAATATATTGTAAAGAATTGGTGGACTCCATCCCCAGAATGTTTCTGAAGTACTTCCTATTCTGACAAAGTACTTAGGACATTTCTCCTGCCTGCTGTTTGGGATCGTACTGAAGGTTCATTCTGGGGCACCAATTATTTACAGCTGTGATGTTCAATCAATAAATAAATGCAAAAATCTATATGTTCATTTTTGTTTAAACTGGAATGTTGTTTTAATAAATCATTCCTAATTTAAGCTAGACGTGTTATAAATGGTTTAAAGATTTAGCAGGATAATACTGTCCCGTTTTTTCACCAGGTAGAGACTTAGAAATTAGTGACATAATTTTATTTCCGTTCTTGTATTTGTGGAAGAATTTAATGACTTTAGAGTGCATCACTATGAAATTTAGCACAGAGACGCACACTGAAGTTGTATACAACCTTTCTAGATTTATAAACTAAAAATGATGTAATTGGGCTCGCCTCTTCCTTCCTTCTGCCAAAATAATGTTTAGTAAGTTTTCATTATTTGGGGAGGGGCAAGAGGGGAATAAAATGGTTTATTTCTTAAACTGTTCATGCACCTGTTCTAGTAGTGTTGAGGTAATAAAGTTTCCTTCACTTCCACAGGAAATTCTTTTTAATATTAAAGGCAACTGAAATTCTCGGTGGAGGTGGGAGGGAAGTCCTAAATTGTGATGGCAGGGTCAGAATAGACATTTTGTAAAATCAGTGTGAAGCATACATTTAAAGGGATTCAGGTAGTTCGGCCAATATAAATATACACTTTTGTCTAGACCTTCCATACACCAGAAACTAGATTATAGGAGAGGGGAAGAAACAAGTTTTAGTAGAGCCCTACATCGTACATGAAACAATTAAGAGTGGTTGTCTGGGATGTCATTTAAACAACAGCTTTTTTGCAAAGAAAACTGAATTCCTTTTACAGGAGAACTCCATTCTTGTGTTTTCTCCCATAAGGTCATGAACACTAGAAATGTGTACTGTCTGCATATTGGGTTGTAATTGTTAAGGGGTACAAATCTTCTGAAGAAGAAAAAAACACAGCACAAAAGGAATGAATGGAAGAAACCCAAAGCGCAAAGGAAATTGTCTATTGTATTGAAATTACTGGAAAAATACTAGACTTCATTTACGAGTCTAAAGCAAATTTGTAGGCATATGTTTTGGGTAAGATTTATTGGGTTTTATTTTTCTGTTGTCTTTCAGCTAATGAGGTAATGATGCTACTGGTTCAGAATTTTGCATGTAGATAACCAGATCAAATGACTGTGAGGAAGAGCTAAAAATACAGGGGGGAGGCTGTACTGTAGGTACATAGATCAGTTTGTCTGATAGCGTGGCAAATGGTGTACTTCACCTTTTATGTCTCTAGATTAAACCTCATGGTGATTAACGTCTAAAGTTTAAGTTGGAATTGTCTTACAATTCCGGTTCAGCTTTAAAACTTCAAAATCCAGAGCTTTTTTTCCATAATTTTGGTATGGAAAATTAATCATGCCCTAATTGTTCTCATTAATTGCTTATTTACAGGAAAATGGCAGTCTTCATGGAAAAAGCTCAGACCTCTCCACAGACATAGAAAAGTTGAAACCGCAAGAGGTACCAATTATTCTTTTTATCTCATGTGCAATTTTGGTACATGCTTTGTTTAATCTGTCTGCTGCTGATTACTGGAGTTTTTTTTCCTTAAGTCGTAATACAGCAATGAAATTGTATGAGAGTTTAAATAATTGGCAAAATTATTTAATTTCTGGAAGCGCATAAATAAAAGCAATTTTTTTAAAATGGATATACTTAATGGTACTTAAATACCTGTTACAGAGGAGTTCTTAAGTTGGTGAAAGACTGGCTGAAGGAGATCTTCCTTTCCTATCCCTTTCTCCTGCTGAAGTTCTATTCACCTCAGTGTAGCTGGTCTGATTGTGTCCAGCAGTAACACTTAAGGAAGAAGTATAAATGCAGGGCAAATATTTTGCCACCTTTACTGATTTGCTCTCTCTCAATGAAGCTCAGCATTTTTAGGAGTTTCTATTTTCTGGACGGAGCCAACCTTTGGAATGTTGTTCTTGTAGCTACTTTTGGGTTTGTTCTCTGAGTGTGCTGTGAGTTTTTCTAACTTCGATTATAATTTTGGCCAAAATAATGGACATTTTGTGGCAGAAATATTGATGTTTGTGTGCTGACAAGTTATTTGTTGGATTTCTACCATGTTCTTGTGTCCTGATTAGTAATAATTAGTTGTTACCTGTGTAGTTCATAATTTTTTTAATGAACATCTTTATTTTACATGCCAGCTACATGTGTGTCTTCCATCGAAATGAGCAGTCATAATCTATCTGTGTCTCTACTCCTCTAGTAACTTGTGTCTTCTTATTAGCACTTGGTGCGATACTCTGAATATTTCTGCGAGTTCTGTATAACTTAGAACTGGGTTGATTGCTGCTGCATACACTAGTTAAGATGAAAGTTATGGCATTAATTTCTACATGACATAATAATACTTTCATTTTCTGCTCATTTCTTTCTCATTAGTGAGTTTTGTAATTTTTGACTTTCACTCTGAAGTGATATTGCTTCCAAAAGTAGAAGAAAAATTACCTTAGTATTATTGTATATGCTATACAGTATTTACCACATTATTTTGACGTTGAATTGATTGTAAAGCATGTTTCTTTAGTGTATAGACAGAACTTCGTGCTATTTTACTGCCAATTTCATAGAGAATTTGCTTTGCAATTGTGCACTAACATTTAGTTAGAATGATTTGAAGTATTTTTTGTTAATAAATGTTATCGTCTTTGTTTACTCCTCTTGATTTATTGATACAGTTGTTGAACATTGGTCTGAGTACAGCTTTTTTGGGGAAATAGGGAAAATACATGGGTAACTTTATTTTTACTGTGAAAACGATGTATTTCCATGTTTGGGGCATTTGTATTCTTCTCTTTAGATCAATAGTTAACTCATAAAAATTCTTCTCTTTTCCCATGACAGTTGAGTTTACTTCAAAAGTGTCTGGTAATACCTTATTAAAAGCTAAAATTTTCTATGTAAGTAGTGTTTTGAAGTCTGAGAATCACTGCAGATTGAGAAAACCTTGTTTTTTCAGTACCTAGCAGTGTTAAATATCATCCCAACGCTGAAGTATTAGAGGGCATTTGTGTATTTAGAGTTGACTGTGGTGATCCTAGACTGTTGAAAAGATATGAATTGAGACCCTGGTGACACTTGTGTGTGACATCTCTTGCATAGGCCACATGTTTAGCTAAGAAGATGAACCACTTGAAAACAGATCTGTAGTGGAAAATAAGGAAGAATGTAGGAAAGCCTTGTTTTTAGAGGAATGGTAATTATCAGGTCAGTGGAATTCTACAACATGCTGATTTCTGCCTTAATCTTGAATGACTATAGTGAAGTTCATATACAATACCGTGTCAAATTTTCTTTTTTTTTTTCAATTCTTCTGATGAATGTATGCAAGCCCTTCCTTTATCTGAGTGATGTAGAGTGGAGAGATGTTTGCATGTATTCCTAATCCCTTGCATTGGAGGGCTAGCTGTCTCTTAGTGTATGTTGCGGACTTGTAAAGCTGCTTTTTGAGAGCCTTGCTCTACTGAGCTCTGTGAAGGCAGTTCAGAGGTACTGAACCAAGTAGCAGTCAGCTGTTATGCAGTAGTACATTGTCCTGTAGCTCTTGGAAGTTTTGTCGTCCTTTTGTGAGATGCTTCTGCACTTTCAGCTATTCCGCTTCTTTTGGAAATTCTCGTTTATTTAGGTAACCTCAATAAGAGGTTGATATCACTTTTTTGGGATAACCACTCTTGTTATCTTCTGATTAAAAGTTTTTCTACCATAGTTTTTATTTCAGTGTAGATGATGGTGGCTTCTATGTTTTGAATAGTAATGCTCTTCGAGTTTTTCTTTCATTGTTCTGATTTTGTTATAACATGTCTTAGCAAAAAAAAAAAAAAAAAAGATCAAATTAGTTTTTCATCTGTTTAGATTGCTGTCTCCTAAAAGAAGCAAATAACAATGTTTTCCATTAGGCATTTTCTTGCTGGATTAGTTTGCTTGTGTTTTTTTTTTTCCCTTAATATGCATAATAACTTAAAAATTGGCATCAGTTAGCTGAGATGCTTTGTTTTGTAAAATCTCTACAGTGGGAGCTTTGTGTATCTTCAAGCTTTATATTGTGATAAGAGCTATGAAGTATACATTTTGACCTGATTTAACACAGAATCAAGTTTCAATCTACTTGAAGGTAGAGTTGAACTGTTCCAAGTACCACTGTTAGATTGAGATGATACTGCAGCGTCTGTGGGCAGATTATACACTCTATTTATGTAATCTACTCAGATATACATAGAAGCCCAGAATTCTGTATGCCCATGCTATTCTTTCTACATCTTCCTGACTGGTAGTACTTTTAGTCTGCAAAGAAGTCAAGAAAAAAAATAGTAATGAGCTAGCAGGTTTTGAAATAGTATTTTATACCTCTTAATCTCAGGTACATTACGAGAAAGGAAGCTGTTAAATAGCAAAACAAGACAAGAGGGACACAGAAATACAGTAAGTGTTATCACGTCTGTTGTATTTGTGTCCTTTTTGTCCTCTGTTTTTTGTTTTTTTTTAATTGTTGGGGGGGGGAAGGCTATTGGTGGTTCTTCTGCTGATTATTTGCTTTTCCTAATGAATTCTATAAGAAAGCAGATGATTCAGTGTAAAACCAAAGCTTAAATTAAATATCCTGTATTCAGTATTTAGTGTTCAGGACACTTCTACAAATGCAGCTTACTCTGTAAATTGATCCATGGACAGCATTTATTTATTATTTTTTTTGTGAATCCCTGTCATATTGAAATTAGTATGGGAATCTGTTTTCGAAGTAGCTTCCTACACGGCCAAGGGAATGTCTTATTTCATGTCACGTTGATACTTGTCTCACAAAAGTTCAGAGAGAAGTAATTGGCCATTTAATCTAGCTGTTTAAAATAAGATTCATCATTCACTAAGTTAAGTTCCTGGAAATAGATTTAGAACTGGAAAATATGCTGATTATTGGAAAATAGATTCCTTGGTCAGTCTTCTGTCCTTCTGCACTCTTGCCTTTCAAAACTCTGCAGTGTTTAAAATAAAAAATGAGTTTGCTTCTCGTATTCCATTCATTGACACTTCATTTTCATGTGTTTCAACTGATATATGGGAAAAGCTAATGGATATTTTGATAACTATTACAAAGCATGTAATTTTTGCTGACACTTGTGTAGTAGTTGCGGAACTGTCTTGTCTTTTTCCAGTAATGCCTGAGATCTAGGGTAGTGACAGCTACTTTTTCTTCTCCCCTAGTGTAGCAAGTGACAAGGGTATTGGAGATCTCACTCTTTCTCTTGAAATATAAAATGTATATAAAAATAAATAAAACTATGTTTTCCTTAAGGATATTGTAGCAGAGAAGGCTTGCTTACAATGAAAGGGAGTTAGTGTAACTCATTGTTTCTGGGAGAATTGGGCAACCCTATCAGATTACCATGCATTTACCGAGGGGAAATTATGCCTGAGAAACCTGATTAGCTGCTGTAATGAAATGGTCAGCCTGATGGATGAGTGGGAGCAGTGGATATTGTCCTCCTGGACTTCAGGAAGGCCTTTGACGCTGTCACTCATTAGATCCTCTTAGAAAAGATGCTGAAGTATGGATTGGATGGAAAACCTGGCACAGTGGTGGGACCCAGTGGGCAGTGGTGCAAAGTCTGGGTGGAGGCCAGCAATGAGTGGAGTACCCTAGGGGTCAGTTCTGAGTCCAGTTCTGCTTAACATTTTCATTAACAATTGAGATGATGTGGGGGAGTGCACTCTCAATAATTGAGTTATGTCAATGAACAAACCCACAACATGAGTTGGGGTCAGTAGTGTGGTTTTGCTTATCATAGGATGGATTAGGTTGGAAGGGACCTTAAAGATCCTGTAGT
>JAOWBP010004028.1:3300011-3320794 GCA_028571105.1 Tragopan temminckii | reverse complement strand
CTCCCATTGCGGGAACCTTTTGGAGGAGGATGGATCCTCCTCCACCAAAGCAGCTTTGGCTTCTAGAGAGCACCAGCGAGCCCGAGCCAACAAATGTAGACCCACTGGAAAGCAACATTGAGCCCATGGACATGGACCCACCTCCAGAGGATGAACCGATGGAGGTTGACCCACCTCCATCAGGCCTGGGCAAGCATTACAACATCATGCTTGCCCAGAGACATTGCTACATTCATTGGTGGTACACCACAGGCTCTCAATTTCCATCTCAGCATTGAGCAGTCACCATCTGCCAGACAGCCCCTAGACCAGCTGCTGACCTCGAGAAGCCCTTTTTCCCCCATTTCCCATCCTCATCCTTCCCCAAGTCCTCTCACCTCTTCTTTCCCAAGCTCTGAAGAAAAGGGAAGGACTGGAACTGGTGCCCTCTATACTTCTGCACCAGGCCAATGGGAGGAGTCCACCAGACAGCTCCGAGCTCCCTGTGACCTCCAGCTGAGCCCTTAAGAAGAGGGCAGGACTGGGACTTGTGTCCTCCAAGCAGTTGTGCTGGGGCAACAGGAGGAGTCCAGCAGATGGCACAAAGCTCCACGTGGCCTCCAGACAAGCCCTGAAGAAGAGGGCAGGACTGGGGCTGGCATGTTCTCAGCTGCTATGTTAGGACCAGGAGGAATCCAGAAAACAGCCCCAGGCTCCCTGCAGCTTGCAGGCAGCACCAGAGAAGGTACAGAGGCAGCTTTCCATTGGAGAAGCAGAAGACTTTGGTTTGGACAGGAAGAAGGACTTAAGCTCAGCATGAAGGTCCATGCCAGTTGCTCTATTGGGACTTTTGTTTCAAAACTGGACAATAAACAATTTTAAATACAAATGCAATACAAAATAATAATGATAATAAGAAACTAAAGTATTTTTCTAAAGCAAAACCAGTAAGCGCCTCTCCATTTTTAGTATTTGAGAGTCTGCCCTGGGCTTCCTGGGTCCCCTCTGCTCTCCCCAGAGGGAATGACTGTCCCATGGGGTGAGGGCCAACCAGGGCTTAGAGCTGGGGAGGGGCCCAGGCACCTGGCAGCCTGTTGGCACAGCCTTTGCTCAGCACTGAGCACAGAGAGCAGAGGAAGGATGGAGGGCCACAGAGGTGCCTGCTCATCTCACTGCAGGGTGGTACCAAGGGATGGAAAAGGCTGCAGCAGCCCTCAAGCACCCTGCGGTCAGTACACAGGTGATGGTTGGTGTAGAAGAGTGTCTTGCTTCAATTATCATGTCCTAGAATTTTGCATTTACATTCCTCTATGAAGTTCAGAAAATATCAAAAGAAAGAGTTGGACCCTCTAAAACATTGTGTTTCACACAAATACTGTGTCACAGACTTCCTTTATGCTGTATTTTTGCCATGCTTTGTCAAAAATCTCTAGAAGGTAAATATTCTCTCCTGAGTTCTAGAAGGTTTCTCTGTAGCATCTGAATGATCACTTTAAAGTAGTACAATTATATCATTATTTAAAGAAAAAAACATTAAGAAACCAAAACATAATTTAAAATGATAAAGTTTTTTACTGATCCACTGATTGCTATTTATGAAGACTGAAATTGACCAACAGGCCTCAGATCTATACAACTATTTCTTCTTTGCCTGAATATTCAGCAATTGACTTGTTTGCCTTTCCTTCAAGCTCCTGCATGTTGGACATACTGTGTTATTAACAGGGATTGGCACAGTGCTTTAAAAGAAAAAAAAAAAAAAAATAAAGTTGCAAGCTGTAACTTTGGAGCAGTATTAATATTGTTTAGGCTCTCCACATCTCCTGATTCTTGAGTATTTGGTCACTGACTAAATTTTAGACAGTCTGTAGATCCCCTGACACATTACAAAACAGAAAGCATGCTGCCTACCTGGACTGCACGTCTGGCATCCCTGATATGTTTGTACTTTAATCAAAATGCAAAGTCCATCTGAATACCATGGTAATGCATACTTCATCAGTGTTAATATTGACTTAGCTCTGAAGCAGACAAAGTAACTGTTTGCTGTGTAACATCTCAGGTGTAAGTGTTCTAAACAGCTTGAGCAAAAATCATGGTTTTTTCATGGAAATGTGGAGGAGGGCTTAAAAATTCTTCCAAAGAATATAGTTTATTTATTCCTGTACCTTTGAATAGTAGTGATAAACTGACATTAAATTCAGAAGGGCCATCTGTAAGAAACATATTTTTTGTAAATGTCATTACTTAAAGATTAAACCTTCATTTGGCTTCTTAGAGGTATTTAGCTCAGTTTACTAAGGAAAGGAGATTTATGTTAGCATAGCACACGTGCTCCTTTAATAGGTTTTGAGCACATAGGCTGATTTGAAAAAAAAAACTGATAAAATGGTAGATATCTTTAAAGTAATTAAGGAATTTAAATTTATAAAAATAACTGTTAGGTTGACAGCATTCATACTAAGATTCAGAATGAATAGATGCTCATTCTATCTGAGAGAGAAGTTAGAGAAACGCCACAACTGTGGCTTCCACACGAGTTTGCAAACAACAAGAGCCAGATTCAATTTCTTGTGATTTTCACAGCCCTGAGTTAACAATGGGGAAGCACCATTATTAAACTATGAAAGCAAGGATGGCATATGAACACTGTCTGAGATGGCTCCCAAAGCACAGCCAGAGCCTGAGTAACAGCCCGTGTCATTCTGTCACCTCTAACATTTATTAGCTGTTTATCACAAACAATTATTATGCTGACTTGTGGCATTACATTTCTGCACACTACAGGCATTCTTATCAAAATAATCATCTCAATTTTAAAACTGAAACCTATATCTTTTTTGCATTACACAATGTTTGGCAGGGGGAGGGAAGACATTATTTCTGTGCTAACTTCTCACCTTGATTATCTTTATTTTCTTCCCTATTTCACCAAGCTGCATAGCATTCTGTCTCCTCTCAACGTGCTCTGCTGTTACATTATTCCAGGTGCCCACATTGCATAGTGCATAAAAGTAGTGAAAACATCCTCTAGTTTCTTTCTTCACATTCTCTCTGGCCAACATTACTCTTCCTGCCAGCTGCAGTAAAGATGATACTTCTGTAATGTGGACCCACACTAAGGTCTGCTAGAAATGGAGTGCAGCGTAGCGTTGTAGAACCAAACTGTAAACAATAGAGTTATAGGAGAGAAGTTCAATGCACACTTTTTTGATGCTTGACTGATGTGCAGAGAGAAAGTGGAATTTTCATGCACTATGATTAATAGTATTGCATTACTGTGGCCTCGAACAACAGAAATACTACTCTGGTGCCACAATTATAATAAAAAACAATTGTATGAGCAAGCAGTATTAAATCACAAATGAGAAAGCTATGAAAATAAAAATCCATCCTAGGAAACAACAAAGGTAAGCAAAGACTGCACAGAATTCTGCAAAGAATCTCTATCACGATGTTCTGCAGCCCACAGATTTCTATCAAGTGGTTTGTTTGCTTGTTGTTGTTTTAATGTGCCTGCAGCAGATATTTGCAGGGTGATTTTCTTAATTGTGCTAATATATTAATACAAATCTAAGTGCAGCAAAGAATGTTTTTTCCAGTCGTTAAATATCTAACAAAACACTGAAGCCCTAAACAACTGGTGGTTTGTAGTTAATTTCATTGTTACAAACAAAATGTGTATGTTGGACTGGTAGTTCTCTCTCGTGTAACACTTGTAATATATGGCTTCACTGGGGAACATTAACAATGGATCAGTCAACTGCTATTGCTTTTATTTAGACAGGTGGAGTACAGATATTAAACATAAACGATAAGCAGATGCTTATCTGCATGTGACAGTCTTTAAAAAAAAGATGTTTTCATGTTTTCTAAGCTAATGTGAACACTGTGCATATCCTTTACAACGAGCTGGGATTACTCCACAGATCTGCCAATCCCCAAAATTAGTTTTTTAAAAGGCCGTGTACAAGTCAGTGGAATACAGCTCATCCCTTTGAAGGTCTGAGACAGGCTAATATTTTACTTTTCAGGAAAGATAAGGATGAAACATCAGGAAGCAGTGGCATATATAGAGAAGTGATGCTTAAAGGCAGCCTTCTGTTCAGAATTACTCTGCCAGGGAAGGCTTTCACATTGTGCTGCAATTTAGGCTACTGGCACTGGCAAAAAGTTAATTTTTGAATAAACTATCTCCTGGAAATTAACCTAGTGAGGATGACATATCAATTTAAAATAAGAATCGGATTTTGCTCAAAAGTAGAACAGTTATATTCCAGTTATATATTCCAGGTGGTATTTGAGGCTGAAAAACCACTTTGAAAGCAAAACATGTATTAAGGTAGATAATTTCTATTTTAGTAACGACTATCTCAGCAATTAAAACATTCTAAAATTAAATACCATATAGTATTAATAAAAATCTACACTTAATAAAGAATCTGCTCATCATATTTTCTAAACAGATCTTGATCTGATTGAATAAAGGCAGTGCTCAACCTAACCCTCCACGCTTATTCACCCTCATACCACAGAGCTCCTGGCTGGAATGTTTTTCACACCGAAGCACAAACTGTCTGCCATTATCTGCTTCTCCAGCACTGAGTTGAAAAGTCACACATTCACATATTTAAATTTATATTCCTGATACTTGCAAATTTAATGACCATGTGAAAAAACAAAATCTTTGTGCTCTTATTAGAGGTATGTCATAGAAATCTTTGCTTTCCAAATCAACAACCTCATTTTCCCTTCAAACTTGAATTATAAGAAAATGGTGTCAGATGCCATGAATTAAAATGCTGCCTGAAGAGGACTGTAATGAATGAATGAAGCAACTAGAAATGAGGAGTTGTGGTATTTCTGATGATATTGGTACTGAGTAATGGTTTTCTATTCCGTATTGATACAGAAACTTATTCATAATGGAAAAAGCAAATTAGCTCTTTTCTGGGTAACCATTTTATTCCTAATATTTCTCAGAAATTCTCAGGTATTTTTGTAACATTTACACTCCAATTATTTTTGTTTCAACTCTAAAGAATTCAATAATTGTTACGTAGCACACTGCGGCTCAGCTCCAGCTCCTAATTCCCAGTTGTTAGAATCAATGTTGAGAACACCCTGCAAGTTTTCCATGTTTTAGTGAAAAACAAAGATTCCACGTTAGAATTCACACCCACCTTTTGAGAAGTACTTGATTTTTTTCACAAATCTCAAACATGATGCTCAGTTTCTGACCACATTTGCTAGGCTTTTCTTACAAGGTTTATTAAGAAAGTGTACACAATTGGAATGCTAAACAATGCTCTTTGATGTACAGTTTCCTTTGGACTGGCAGAAAGCTTTCATGCCATATGGCTGTCAGCTAGACACAACCTCAAAATGACACTGAGAACACAGTCAGGAAGAAGCATCTCTGCTAATGAGGAAAAAGCTCTAAAAATGCCCTTGATGTACTTTGTATCTGCAGTGGTCAAGGTACAGAGGAGTCAGAGACGGCTGAACAGGAGCTAGAGCACAGCACATAGCAAATCTCAGATGCAGTTTAACAGAGGTGAGAAAAGATGCAGGTGAGATGAAAATCAGCTTCTGCAGCAGCAGTCCCAGATGGACTGTTGTGAATAACTGAGCAATGAAAACAGTAGCAACTCCTCACTGACATGCTGCCACTGCCTCGATCTTTGTGGTCAGGATGAACTGGCAGTGTGAACTGAACGCAGAGCTTATTGTTGATTTGGCAGCAACTCACAGATAACACAGCTTCATGTTCTTCTGTGACCGCTGTCTTAAGAAAAGTACTTAGTGCTGTCTACCTCTACAGTTGCTGCTTAATTATTTTGGATATTTGAGTAGTTTTGTTCAGTCTCTTTAGCTCTTCTATAATGAAAATATGACTTTGGCATGATTTTTGCCCTCCCTTACTGGTCTAGCATCAGTAGAGTTTGATCAGTAACAGCCTTAAGTGCATTGCAGGCTTTCTGGATTTTGGTCAAAGTTTGGGGCTCCTATTTTATTTTTATCACTTGCACATGTCAAAATCCTACATTGATTTGCATCATTTTTGAAGTGATCATGAAAGTTATTTCAGCCTTTGCAAATATGCAGCCAACCTGAGATTAGCTCTTTCAGCAGGAAGAACTCATTTTAGATGCCATAAAACGCTTATTGTTTTTTCTCATATTATCAGCTTGTTCTGCTTCTGTTAAGATTATGGATGGAATTCTCTTTTCAGAACCAACAATGTGACATTTAAGAGGCTTTTCAGCTGTGTTCTTGCCTGCAGTAGTCTTCACTCAGTGACATAAAACGTGAACGAAAGACCTCTCTACATGACTCTCAGACTTTTATACCATAATGTTTTGTATGATTCTATTTCAAATTAGAATATTTCTCTATGAACTCATTTTAGGAGATAATTTATTGGCAGAATAAATTTAAGGATATTTAAGGATAAAGCAAATTCTAAACAAATAGTATTTTTGAATAGTATGTGGACTTACTGCATTAAAAGGAGGATGAAGAAACTTTTTCACTGATGCTCATGAGATACGAGACATTGGGAACAGCACTTGTGAACTTATGACTGCTTTAGAAATTCAGTTCCACCTGTATTCTCTACTAGGGTCTCTTTGCTACAGGTAGATAATATATTTTATGATACTAAGGAAGGAAATACTGCAGCATACAACAAAAGCACATAGCTATTATACTAGTTCCCATTAAATATTTAGAACTGTCATATTTCATAATCAGAAGACAGAAGTAACAAATTAGAACAATTCCATGCTGATTAAAATGACTAATTAAGTATTAAAAGCTGTAAGAGGAAGCCATTGTTTGAAAACATAAGCCTTAAGTAAAGGAAGAGATGCAGGTGCAGTCATTTCTAAATATTCCCCCCCCTCCCCCCTTTTCTTTTTTTTTTTTGTTTTCCTGTTGCAGTATTAGGACAAGAACAGTAATTCCTGGATCATAGCATAGTTTGAATTGGAAGGGACCTTTGAAGGCCATTTAGTCCTCCTCTCCTGCACTGAACAGGGACACCTACAGCTCCACCAGGTGCTCAGAGCCCCTCCAGCCTGACCTTGGGTATCTCCAGGGATGGGGCATCGACAGCTCTGGGCAACCTGTGCCAGTGCCTCACTACCTTTATGTTAAAAAACTTTTTTCTTATATCTAATCTACATCTCCCCTCTTTTAGTGCGAAACCATTTCCCCTACTCCTATCACAACAGACCCTGCTAAAGAGTCTGTCTCCTTTCCTATAGCCCCCTCTTTTAGACATTAAAAGGAATTAATGAAAAAATCCTACTGTCTGTAATACTGAAATGAAATTATTTGACCCTGTTCACGTCCATCTATAAAGCTGAAATATGACTGTTTTACAGGCTCGGCACAGTTCTTAGCTGAAGTTGTCATGTCAGTACTAGCCCATAGGTTTTGGCGATGCACTCTAGGCTTTGCACTGAGTCAAACCCTGTCACAAATCACAGGCAGCTCCAAAGCTGTTCCAGCTGAAGCAATGGATACAACTCGGGCTGAGCAGCTGTTACTATATCATGAGATTAGAAGTATTCATGACATTGCATAGTACTAAAGGTGAGAGCTACAGCATCAGGAACCTCCAACAAAGTACCTATCTGAACTTTGCTCAGATCTTAAACTTTTTTTTTTTAAAGATTGAGCCAGAGATCCAGGCAAGCGATACAAGGGAGTAGGACCTGAAAGACACGCAGAGAAATCTCCACCATTTAAACCTCCATATTTCTGTTTGCTCTGTGCAGCCAGGTTACTGCAAAGCAGACAGGCTAAGTCAGGGCCTCACAAGTATTAAACAATACTGATTGTAACATTGGATGTCAAAACATTTTACTTTTTTCCCCTCAAGGAAATAAATACAGGAATACTAGCAGTTACAAATTGTAACTACTTTTTAGATAATCTTTCTACTAACAGATCTAGTTATCAGAAATCATATTTAAGCAGCATTCTTACAAAGTACATAGGCTGCTCTGAAATTAATGCCTCCTACTTCCTTGCAAACTACAACAGATACAGTAAGCACAATAATAGTATTTGATAGAGCAAGTTCTCAGCTACAAAATACTATTTTTCAACATAGTCCCCATGATCAGCTATGCTTTTTTTTTTTTCTAGCAATGGGCAACAGCCTGCATGCAGCATTCATAAAAATCTGCATGGCCATTCAGAGTGTGGTTTATCTTTCACACCTGTCACCACTGCCAAAATGCACTACCTACTTCCTCAGCGTGCTCACACCGACTGTTTGGTCCCCTCAAACCTGGAACAGCAGTATTTTCATCAGATAAGCAGTTTGTATCTAAGCCTTAGCAATAGAAATAAAAACAGTTAAGTTCCTGGATATCATATGAGTTAATATGTGACTGGTGCAGCAGATATGTCTACAAATAGTGCCTGATCCAATACTATCCATAAAGTTTTCTCAGTCATGCACACGTAGATGTGGATTCCCTGGAAATTTGTTGTTATACAGCTTTGGTTTTAAAGCATTTGACCAGTGTTTGCTTGTTTTGCTTAACACAAGTGAAGCTATTTTTAAATTTAAGATTTGCTGAATTAAACACTAAATCTCTCATTCTCTCATCCAAAAAGGCTGTTAATCTCGGACACTCGTGGCATGTTAAATAGCTATTAGGCAAAGGTCCTCAGGGACAGTCTAAGACATCCTCTCCTTAGCAATATGTTAATATCCCACAGGCTTTTTGAAAGTGTCTAAGAATTTCAAATGCTGACTTTAAGCCTTTAATCTATTGGTTGATCTGGTTATGCATGTGAACAGCATCAGAAAAATCAAATAGTGACGGATGATTTATAAACGTTTATGTAAAGGAGCAAAAAAAAAAAAGCTGGGTGTATTTCTATGCCAGTGTAGGCTAAGCTCCAACAATATTGCCAAGAAACTGCCAAATAGCTGTAGTTACAAATCAATTGCATACTTCTAGTTGGGGGTGCTAAACAGAACTCCTGCTGGAAAAAAATCTAGATGAGAAACAATAATGCAGCATCAAACCTAACGTAAAAGTAGGTGCTTGAAAATACCTGCAAGATACGTTGTGCCTTCCTTCATCACCCGCTCAGTGTAAGCAAAAAAATGGAGCATTTCATGCTGGGATTTATAATCTCTGCGGACTGTACCACAGTATCAAAGATGAAGTCAGCTACCATCTGCTCCATTTTATGCAAAATAAATGTGGCCCTTGAACTTCTGGCAACCTTCCAATTCAATCCTCCATGCAGATTTCTAACACTCCTGTTTTACAGGATATCCTATTATGCAGCTCAGACAGTAACATTTACTATTCATGGCCAACTATTTGTTCATGGTCAACTATTTGTGGCCAGCATTACACAGTGACAGGGCACAAACATACCTCATATGTGGGTTTGTTGTTTTTTTAAACTTACGAGAATGTTCAGAAACAGTATATAATTAAACATTAGTTCTTCAGCACCAGCTCTATGCAAATGGTACAGGAACTCTCAGTTACTAGATTTTACTCTTTTTTTTTTTTTTAAAGTACACAAATTCAGTTGTACTGTTAACTTAAAAACTGAAGGCTAAACGCTTAAAAAGGCGATCAGCATATTATTCAAGCAAGAAACCTCATGCAAACATACTGCCAAACTTAAAATCATTACTGCAACCTAGCTTTGATTTTTTTTTTTAAGTAGTGAATTTGCAAATCAACTTTTTTCAAGATGTCATTCAACCTTGCTAATATAAAAGGCTGATTTACCTGAATTGATCAGTACCTCTTTACAATCTTTGTTAGGCAGTTATATTTTTCCGTTTATTCCTTGTGATGCTGTGTTTTATCTGAGGCTGTGGTAATGCTTTGTGTTTGGCATTAGAAAGAAGCTTGTAATGTGTTCATCTCTTCACTGTTCCCAGATGTGATGGAACGCTATGACTCTGTTCAAAATGTACTGCAAATTAAAATTCTTCCATTTCAAGCACGAGCCATAGTATTGACATTTGATCAAATATTAAAGAACCACCTGTGCTTGGTTTTAAGTTTATTAAAAACAAGCAATAATTTTTCAAAAGCTACATCTTGGTCTGCCTGTAAAATATGTATTTTTATTTTACAAAGTTGAATCATAGTATAATTCTATAAAAACCATATTAAAAATGACATTCTTAAATATTGCTACTTATTATCAGGCAAGACAGCAATCAAGAATAGCAAAGAGAAGGAAAACTAATTCACCTTTTGAACTCTTTATGTACACATTTTTAGGATTTGATCCTGGTAGTCCTAAACAGTTTATCAAATCTGGAGAGCCATTTGTATTCAGATAAATTCTGTGATAGCAGGGTTTTCTTATCTTCAAAGGAGAGAATTCAGATCCTCAATACAAAGGAAAACCCTGAACTCCTGATAAGAACTGTAAGTCTTTCCTTTGAAGACTGACACTCTGAAAGATTCCTGCTCAGGGAAACCAGAGCAATATTTTTAGATAACCGTCTCTGGACTTCTGTGTCATATCCTGCAGAATGACAGTCATTTGTTGAGAGTATGCTAGAAGGTGGGACTTACTGGGAACTGAGGCGGTTACTATAGCAGACTGAACTAGAGCAGTAGCAATGCTGAAAGTGGCAGTCTAAACAGAACTCCCATGGTTACTGGCATTTTCGATTTGTTATTTCACTCTCAGAGACCTTTATGCCAGACTGACTACTGATACTGGAGCTCACAGAGCTCCTGAAATACTCCAGCTTTGAAGGATTGATGGCTTTTAACAGACATTCATAGTTTAACTCTTTATGATGCACTTTCAGTATGATGCCAAGATTGTCATTTTGAAGAACATTCAATTAGAAACCAACCAAATAAAAAGAGCAAAATATTAGCTATACTACAGATATATACTACAGATGCCTCCTCTATGCAACTTTTTTGCTGGATGTTTACTTTTCAGACTTTTATCCCAATCGACAAAGAGATTCTAAGGCTCATGTGGGTCCAGGTGCATAATTACTGTCACTTTTCTCAAAGGCAAAGTCTGTGTTCCCTTTGTTAAACGTTAATTCAAGAAGTCTGTAAATGCTATGGACGTAAAATATTGTAATCTGTCTACAAGCAAGTAGGAGACTGTGTTTCCTTTCTATGTCCTTACTACATCTATGGCCCCAGATCTAAAAAAGTGCAACAGAGGGCATTCATGAAGATTCTGCAGCGGCTGCATGCTTTTCCTCTAATGTTATCCTCCTGCTACATCATTCACCTCCAAACTGGGCAGTTTTGCCCTTTAAATTTTCCTCCAGCTTCCTTCCAAGCACCATTAGAGCCACAAGTCAATTTTGAAAATATTTGTCTTCAGAAGTCACTAACTGAACTTACTTCGAAGGGCAAATATGAATGGCAGACATAACAGAGAAGTTATTTTTCCCCTATAATGATTTTGCCTTTGATGCATAGACAGATGGTCATGATCTCCTCCTCTTCTGCCCATGGATTTTTCTAAAATGACACCCAAGTTTTTCTTGGCAGCAGATAGAAAGTCTGGCAAACAGCACATTTCAGCTCCAATTATACTGACCACATTAATGCAAAGGATCAGCAAATAAAGTGTTCCATGTTCATTTGGAAAGGATGCATTAAAATTTGCAGTGAAATAAATACAATTGAGAAACAAATACCAGCTACTTACCTCTGCATTTGCGCTTAAGGATTTACTGTGGCCCATGTTTTTCACTGTGAACAAATGCTTCTTACAGGCACAGGGCATTAACTCCTGTAGTACTTCTTAAGGCCCCAGCACTTAATAGAATTAGATTTCTGAGAATATTATTGTAGGCAGATTAATAGCCATTTACTTGGAGTGTTTTAAGGAATGCCAGTGAATAACACTTTCCCTCCTTGCTGTAGGGACATGGAATCTTCAGATGAATGCTATCTCTGGATTTATTATCAGAGCTTTTCACACTTGTCTGTACTTGTCACAAATGTCTCCCGGGCGCTGGAATAGCAACCAGGATTGTGACTAATTCCTCATTCAGATGCTTCTAAGCTGAATGATTTTCCAAGGCAGTACCTACCGTCTGAGGTACATTTCTCTCACAAGAGAATGAGGAAATCTTTCTGGCTATCCTTTTTTCACCCACTCACAAGCTACCTTCTTGCTGGTACTGTGTGGTGTGGCAGTGGTGCGTTAGCTCCTGTCTACTAATAACTGCTGAGCAGGTTAATACTTCTCTGTAGGTATAAGAGCCATCTCAAATATTATTTAATTATCATGAGTAAAGCTAAGAAAAATATATCGTTAAACAGTACTGTTCACATTAGTTATTCATCATCTCTGTAGAAGGTAGAATGTTTATAACATCCACTGTATATTTATATGAACATAAAGTGCTGCTAGAAATCATTTTTTCCACAAAGGTGTGCACATCAAAAGTTACAGTTTCTACCAAATGTTCTGATGTTGATGACAATTGTTTGCTCTACCTAAACTATCTCTAATGAGTCTGATCCATTGCCATGAATTGTGCCCAAGGTGTTAACAGTTCCATGCAATCTAAAGTAAATTCTTAACTCTTAGATGCTAAGCCATCAAACCAAAGATTCCTCATCATTCTGCTTAGTAGAAAAATCCTGTGCTGATGTAACTCTATTTGGATAGATAGAACTTGGTCATTTGTACATTAATTCCTAACATTTGTATCTATGCACACTACAGCAAAGTTATGAATCAAACCTCTTCCCCAGCATACTCAGATCTGAAATGAACGTCCAGCATTTAGTCATAGACAGGAAGATTTAAAACAAAATCTTAAACCTAAAGCTGCCCTTGTTCTAGTCCTAGTTTTTCCATCAGTCCTCATCTCTGCCATAAATATCCCACCCTTCTACGCTGTATACATTCATTACACAGCTGCAGCTCCTCCTTGAAGCTAGCTAACACAGCTGTAGCTATAGAGCACAGGCCAGATGGCCAGTCAAAACCATGCTTCCTATTGTCTGTTAAGCACAATAACTATTGCCAATAATCTCTACTTCTGGACACACACCACTCGTCCTTTGGTGTGACTGTTCTTTCCTCAGCCAAAAACAGACTGCTGTCACAGGAAGGGATCCTGGTGTACTAACGCCTTGGAACTTTTATATCTGGCTAAATATACATTCAGTTTTTGTTAAGACTGTCATTTAAAATGGGTAATATGTACAATTTATTCAAATGTCACGGAATAATATCATCAATTACTAATCGATCATTTGCTTAAAAGTTACTTTTTTTTTTTTAGAACCTTCCACTGGAAGGAATAAGATAAGTATAATTAAAAGTCAACAGAACATTTATATTCTGCTCACATTTGGAAGCATAACATCAAAGATTAGGTGCTTAGTGGTAACCAACATGGAATCACCAAGGGCAAGTCACGCCTGACAAACTTGGTGGCCTTTTATGATGGAGTTACAGCAACAGTGAATAAAGGAAGAGCAACTGATATCATCTACCTGGACTTGTGCAAAGTGTTTGACACTGTCCCGCATGACATCCTGGTAGCCAGACTGGAGAAAAATGGATCTGATGGACAGACCACATGCTGGATAAGGAATTGGCTAAATGGTCATACTCAGAGAGGATGCCTGGGATCTTCCTCATTCTTTAAAATAACCCCATTTTAAACCAGTAATGCCTACAGATGTCACACAACAAGATGCAGCTTGTCTTCTAAAGTTTTGAAAGAATAAAACCACTCCAATGACTCCAGAGAGGAATGTCCTCATCTTTATCTCTCTATGAAGCTCATGAAAGCCTTATAGATGTGCTGAATTAACAACCCTGCCTGTTTGCTGGCGATGGGGAGAGTATGCTGGAGTTCATTCCTTGTAAGCATTGCTAAACAACTGATGAGTAGCATGAAAGAGCAAACAGCATAGACAACAAGCTTTCTCCTTTGTCCACCTGTGCAAAGACATTCCTTAGTGCAAAGAACTGCAAGAAATATTGTTAAAATAGCAACACAACAGGGCAAGTTTCTGGGAAGTGGTAGGAATTGGAGGAGTTAAAGTGGTTAGCCTTTGTAGTTATGCTTTGGCTATAACAGATGCTGACAACCTGGGGAATGCTCTAACCCCTTCTACTTAGCAATAACTCTCTTGACAAGGATCAGCCTCACCAGCCCACGGTAGGATTTGGTTGTTACTTTCCCAGTTAAGACTAATGGTTACTGGTTGTCAACTGTTGCATTCTACACAACATCTAAGGAGCAAAACTCAGAAACCTACAGACTTTGTCCCTTGAAATCCCTTGAAAATTAAATTACCTATACTTAGTGAAACGCCTCAAAAAATTGTGAACCACAGCTAAAGTCGACCTAGTGATTTCAATTCCCCTGAGTCAAGATGGTAAATTAAGTAGCTGCCAGATGTAAGTAGTACAAAACTGATGCCAGTCTTAGTTCTGCTGCTGAAGTGTGAGCCATTGGAAAAAAACTAAAAAGCCTGTTGAACTTTACAACTTTCAAGCCATACGTTGCTCAGAAAACCTAAAAGAAGTTAGAAGAGCTGCTCCAAAAGTAATGCCTCCTATTTTATTATGTTGGCCCATGACATCAGAGGTGGATGTTGGTGGGAAGGTTCAACCTCTATTGCTGTACCACCAATATTCCCTTACATTTTGTTGCTGTGTGACAGATGGCAGCAGAGGGGCAGTCTGACAGAATGGCATCTGACACTGAAGTGCAGATTAAGCAAAGGGGTGGAACTGAATTCCTCCACAAGAGAAAAAAATGCACCTACTGACGTTCACTGAAGCCTGCTGAACATTTATGGAGGCTAAGCAGTGGATGTGAGCAGTGAGGTGTGGGTGGTGCATTTCAGTAGTGGTGACAGTGACAGTGGGGGCAGCTCCGCTGGTGCAGACTGTTACAAGTACAGCATGCAGACCTTTGTTCATTGCTGACAAAAAACACATAGCTAGCAGTGGTGATTGTGTTAAGAAAGTGTTTCGTAGCTGAGAATTTGCTCTATCAAATGATGTTATTTTGCTCTTTTTTGTAGTTTTGAGGGAAATAGAAGCCACCTACATATATGAATTCTCACTTGTATCCAAGAATTTATCAGTTTCTTCAACAATGAAGAAGCCCAGCTATGTTTTTATAACTACAAAAAGGCCTAATGAAAAGTATTCTTACAATTAAAAAAAAAAAGAAGTTTAAATTCATGAAAGTGAGGCTTGTGCATAAACCAAATGGTTGAAGAGCCTTTGCAAGATTCTCCCATGCAGTGCTGTGAAATGATTTCAATTCTAGCTTGTAAAACACCTGCTATTTTAGCCTTGGGCCCCTCCTCACATAGTTTCTTGCTGTAGTTTTATGACTTATGCAAATATATACAACATTTTGAGTCAAATCCTGAAGTCTTCTTCTCTAGAAAGCGCAATTGATATTAATTCTCATTGACCAGCTAGGGGAGTTCTGCAGAAGACTAGTTGGCTTTCAGTTATGTATAACATCCAAATACAGACTCGTGATCTTCCAGATCCGTGTAGTGCAAAATTTCAAACCAACCTTCAAATACATGGTTGTATCACCACTTTTACCAGCCTTGTATACTTTGGAGCATGAGTTTGAAACTGAAGGAATGCTTTATGGTGTTACCACCACCTAAATAAATCAGTCTTCTCGCATGCTTGTACTGCTTATTTAGGCTATTCTCTGGATGAAAGAGTTTGAAGTATACAGTAGGATCTTACTGATATACAGATCCTTCTGTAGTGAACTGAAATTCAACAGGTTGGTCACATTTTCATTTCAGTGTCAGCTGCTGATTTTTGTTTGTTTTGGTAACACTTCAGTAAGTGACTAATTTGATATGCAACTTGGCATATATGAGACAGGGCACTCATTTGCCCAATTTGCAAAGTGTATGTACCCGGAACAGTCTGGAAAATCTGGTCTAAGTCTCTCAGCCCCTAGAAGAGAATGTAGTAGTTGTAATGTACAGCAAATGAAATGGGGCCTCTAGAAAAGGGAATCATCAGTCATCAATCTCACATTAGGGATGAGAGTACAGTGGCAAAGCAACTCCACAATTGCTGAAGGCATAGCCACTAAAGTTTGCAGCATAATTGAAGGGTGACACAATCAGTGCTCAAGGCAGAGAGCTGAGGCAGCGAAAGAATTTGCTTCTTCTGTTGACTGTAGCAGAAAAGCTCATTTAATTTGGACTTGAAGCCATATTAGATAAAGCAAACATTGCTTTGAACAAAGTGCTTTCAACAGACTGAATAAACAGCAGTGGCAATATTTTTGACATGCTCTTGCATTACCATAGAAAGATGACACTATGTAAAGATATGACTCACTCCTAACACTTAACTGATAAATAACTCAGTGAAACTCACTTTGCTTGGACAAAAAAAATTGAGCATTACTCCACATTTTAACATATTAGAAATTAAACTAAGCAATAGATATGCAAGGTAAACTGCCATCCTCAAAGATCTTTACATGGTAATACAGAATTTCACGTTTTATCAGAAGACACAATGGCTTTTGTTCTCTCCCAATACAATTTTAAAGTAAAGGTTAAGACTTTGTTAATGGTCAAAATGGGCCTCGGTCTTGAAACATCCCATGCACTAACTGCTTTACAGTAATTGCCACACTGCTCATATCCTTATATATTATAAAATCAAGGTGTTCACTATAACGGTTGTCCTGCATAAGCTGTCTCTTGCTGTTCACTATAGCAGGAACTTCCTGGGTGTCATCACATCCTGTGTGCATTGGTATTGGTCTGTGTAGACTCCAAAACTATCCCATGTTTCCAGTGAAACAAGTACAAAGTGCAAACCCAGAAAGAGCACCAGGTCCCGCTGCAGTTCACCACAAGACAATGAAGTTACATACCTACACACTTCCCACTCTTCTGGCTTTATCATAGTTCATCCACAGTTTCTCTTAGGAATGCAGTTTACACACAGTACCAGGGAACAATAAGAACAGGGTTATTCTTTAAGGAAAATGAGCCCAGAGGACCTCACACAGTCCTACAGTACTGGAAACAGACAGGCAGAGCAGGGTGGTGGTAGGTACTCTGTATGGTCCAGAGATCATCAGGCACAGCAGGGCCCAAGGTGCATCAAGGGATGCCTCACAGCCCTCAGAAACAGGCTTAGGGGCAGGCACAAGTAATAAATAGTTCCAGAGGGACTAAAAGCCTTAACCTGCACTTAGATGGAGTCTTTAGTCAAATTGTGTGGAAAGGCTTCACATGAGGTTAGTCAGACCCACTAAGGCCTAATAGTACACTCAGGGCCCTGACACACAGAACACAGTTTTTGTATCATGATTCATAAGCCAACAGTTTTTTGGTGGTTGTTTTTTTTTTTTTTTACCATTAGCAACATAATGAGAATGCACATAAATAAAACAGGAGAATATTTACAAATGCTTTCCATTCTCCAGATTCCTAATTATTCTGGAACAGCCTTTCGACATAAACCATAGTCCTCTAAAAACACCAACAATGGGAACCACTTTATAAAATCAAAGAATGACAGAATGGTTTGGGTTGGAAGAGACCTTCTTTAAGATCACCTAGTTCCAACTCCCTGCTATAGGCAGGAACACCTCCCACTATACCAGGTTGTTCACAACCCCATCCAGCCTGGCCTTGAATGCTTCCAGGGAGGAGGCATCCACAACCTCACTGGGCAACCTGTTCCAGTGTCTCACTCCCCTCACAGTAAAGAATTTCTTCCTAGTATCTGGTCTAGATCTACCCTCTTCCATTGTCTAAATTCTTGAAGGGTTAACTGATACAGTTAATATATTCAGACACATTTCCTACACTGCAATTTCATTTTCTTATCTGAAAACTGAAAAATATTTTTGCATATTGCCTCATCTTTCATTTCTAACTTCACTGACTTTTAAAAATATACTTAGCCTAACAAACTGCTTCGTGACGCAATGCAATTTGTATGCAGTGTTCTATTACACTTTAACTTCAGTAAATGGGATCTTTAAAAAAAACTAAGCTAGATTACGGTGAATCTTAATGTAGTATCTCAAAAGACACAAGTCTTTTCACCATCACAAAATACATATATAATGCCCATAGGAATAATTTGTAAAAATAAATCACATTGACACTTTGCATGATATCTCACAGGGCCCTGCAGGGTGTCAGTGGCAGCAGCCACTTTTATTTACTGTGTCAATTCCCCCAAAAGCTTTCTGTCCTAGTTTTAATTTGGCTTTACATCATTCTAAACAAATCGGTTTCATTTTTTCTACATCTGAGAGACTGTTATCTTACTGCTAACCTTCCTAGAGATTGGCTGTAGGTTAAAGGGGCATCATGATACCATCCTCTGTGAGAAAGTTCTGTGTTCCTATAGCAGTTTTTCAAGCACAGTTTCTCTGCTGGTGTAAGGGCTTAAAAAACATTAAACCAACTAATATGAAGAACCATAGGATCACAATATTGTAGGATAAGTCACATCAGAACAGACCTCTGATGATTAACAAGGCCAGTGATATATGGGGATCACCAGCTATGTGAGGTATGGCAGAGCAAAGTCAGACCAAGAAGGTCACACTAAGCAGGTTGTAAGACCAGTACCATGAATATCACGGTGCACAAATAATATTCTGGTACTCTCTTTTGTCATGGCTGTTAGCATATCATAATATTACTGTTCATCATTAACTGCTAGCCTGAAAAGGGATCACACAGGAAAGCTCTCTTGCATTGAGAGAGTTCTTGCAGATTTCTTGAGTTCTGTTCTTGTCAATCAAAATAAAGTCTCTCCTATAGAAATTAAAAGCTGGAGACTTCTTTCTTAAAAGTTTTAGCTGTTTTATGGCTGCCTTATTCGGCTTGCATCTACTCTGGACATCACTCTTCTGGACCTACTGACCCTCTACTATACTGTTTGGTGATTGTGTATCCTTCAACAAAGAGTGGAAAATAGATTCTGAAAATGTGAAGTGCAAATAAGTCATAACTTGTACTAAACATCTGTAATGTTTTATTTACTCATAAGCTACAAGTTGCCAAATAGCCGTAAATTTCCTGTGAAGAAAACTTGTCTTATTAATAGAGCTGTTCAAGAAACAGCCTTGTCTCACAAACTGAGTAAAGCATTTTTATTTTTAGATATAGATAACTCATACTTCGTCTTACCATAAACCAGTAAACCACCATAAATGTGATACACAAACTACAGCATTAAACAAAAACAACCAACAAACGCCTTCCTCCAGTAAGACCTCACCTAATGACACTCCATTAGTTCCTCTTTTGTTATTTGACTCAAGGAGAACTTTAAAGGCTACACTGATTGCGAGTTGCAACGTATGTTTTATAAAGCTTTCATAATACCAGATAGAAGATAGAACCATAGAAACCATTTCCTATCAAGATAAATGATCAGAGAAATTGAGTGAGTGAAATTTTATGCAGGAGGTTAAATTTATGCTCTATATTCTCCTCATCCAAAAAAAAAAAAAGAAAAAAAGGTCTTTGCTTGAGCAGAGAGTACAATCTTGTCAGATGTACAGTTCCTAAAAACACCTTAAAAAATGCAAGTCCTGTGTAGACATTCTAATAATGCTTTTACAGACAGTAACTTTGAAAAATATTTTCCATAAAGTTTAAAACGATATTTAAAGAATTTGTAGGACAACGTCTCTTTACTTATTGCTTATGAAATCACAATGAGTCATCGGTGCTCTTATTTATTTTACTTCTTGAGATGAACACAGATAGCTTTTCCAAGTGAAGTTACTGTAGCCCTAGCAGGAACTTCTATGAATCATCTCAAATTTTTGTACATACATCTATCCTGTAATCCAAAGTCAAAATATGCTTAAATGAGTATGCAGAGTATTACCCACTTTAAGATTAAAATTTACTGAAATCCTGTCTTTGTTTCTAAGGTGCATTTGATCTGAAGACCTTATAGTTTCAGTGCTTCTTCTGGTGGCCGTTTAAGAGAGGTTACTGTCTGCTCTTATTTTACATACGAAGCAATTGAGAAAATTAAGTGTGTCTGTATGAGTCAATATCAGCAAAGCTGAAAGCCCAGAGAAAAATCATAGCTCCACTGAAGAGAAACATAAAACCCTGAGATTGTTCAGGAAAGTGAGGTGGTAATGCAAGCCTTGCATTTGTGCTACTAAATATTTTCCTTAACATTAAGATCAAGGATCATAATATTTATTGTTACTTTGCCATAATACTGAAAGCTTTCAAAAAACTTGATCCAAATCTACCACTGTAAAAAGTTTTCAAACTGTACCATAATTCTTGCCTCAGAGGTAAAGTATGTGCCAGACTTCCTTGGTTTTGGTCCAGTGCCCTGACAGCAGTGCCACTGGTCAGGTCCCCATCGTCACTTCAATCACCATCAGCAATGAACGCAAGCTTTGGGAATTGCCACAAGCCATAGAACTAATCTGAATTCTTTAAATAGCTTGAAAAAAGGGGATTAATGCAAAACAATGTTTGAATGAAAAGTCTTACAACTTTGAAATAATATTTTTTTCCTTACAGAATTTAATGAAGAATTTCTTCATGTAGAATGAAATATTTTTGAAGGATGTGATGTTTGTGCTGAAAATGATACAGAAGGAAAAGTTGGCAAGCTGTACTTTGGTCTCCCTCTGATGCCACTTTAATGTCATAGACTTCAATCAGAACAAGATTATGGCAAGTACATTTCATACATTTTATTACTGCTTTCATTCTGATTTCTCCTTGATGAAAATTATGTGTATATAGTTAATCTACCTG
>JAOWBP010004028.1:3252069-3284662 GCA_028571105.1 Tragopan temminckii | reverse complement strand
TCTTTCAGCTAAGTGGGCAACACCACTGGCCTGGGAGGAGTGTTTGCAGAGAGCAGATAATCACCTACGTTAAGTTATTCTTTTGCTCCCTGCTCAATGAGTAAGGGAATTAAACGAGATACATAACAAGCCTGATTTCCTACTAAAACTGAATTCGACCAATACTGCAGCATGCATCTTCTCTAGATTAGATTCTTAATGACTACATTTCAGCTCTCACACAGTGGAGTCCAACTGTACAGCACCAACATGACTTCAAAAATGTGAAGAGTGAGGTGTTGTAAGAAACACAGCTGTGACAGTAGAAAAGTTTACATGGTTTAGCACCAGTTTCAGACTGTTCAGAAGCCCTGCCTCAGCTTTACCAAACACTGTACCCACGCTGTTTGTGAGTTAACTCAAGTGCAAGTACAAGGCTGGCACCCTAAACTGCCTAAATTGGAGATGAATCAAGGCAGGTTTAATGGGAATCTCAATCAGATATCATATTAAAACACTCATTTGTGCTTCTCATTAACACATTATTTGCAGAATAAAGGTCCTGACAATGAATAAAACCTTAAGGAAATACAATACCCTCCAAATATGGTCAATCCATCCCATGAAAAAGTTAGCAAAGCCATGATTCTACCTAACATGAATCATAAAAGATGGACTGAAAGGGGAGGAGGAAAGACCCTGTGATACACAGTAAAACACCAACAGTGTAAATGGAATGAATTTCTTCAATTCTGGAGCAGCATTCATTTATGAACAGATAGGGAAAAAAGAAACCTCAGGACGAGCTCCAGAAGGCCACACCTTCCTGGCCATGCAAAAGAAGTTTTGTTTTAAAGTTTTAAAGAAAGACATAAGGATTTTTGCACTGTTTTTTTCTTAGCCCGCTGTATATTCCAGACCAAAATTCTATCCTCTACTCTTCTGGGATATGTGTGCACACACGCCTGCATCTGTGCATTTCAGTAATTTATATAAAAGTTAATCCACTTGGAGTGATGAGAAACCTACATTACATTTAAATGAGCAGAGGGAATAACAAAGAAAACAGATGAAAACCATTACAGGTGTCTGCAAGGAAGGGAATATGGATGTGAAGTCTGAGAATTTTAACAGCTGTCATTAAAATACTCCAGTGTGAATTAGGATAGTAAAGCCTTTAACAAATCTTGCAGGTTACTGATGTTTGGCCTATGCATCCACAGAGGGTTGAAATTAATGTAGTGCAGTTTAAACCCAGCATGTGAGTTTAGGATAATTTTGTATTCTGGTAATTGTGATCTTCATGCAGACTGAGTCTCTGGCTTTTACTAAGTGAAATCTCTTTTTGTAGAAGCACAGTACTTCAGCATTCTAAGTATTTGGACCAATATATGCAGCCAAAGGACAAGAAGTGGTCTCACTCTTACTAAATTTAGCACAAGCATGATTTAAATTGTAAGCTACCTGTAGTAGCTATACAAACTGGCAGCCTGCTCTTACTTTGTTTTTGGTTATAGCACTAGAACAGTCAGCAAGGTTCAGTAATAAAGCACGCAAAATCAAAGTTCAATTAGCCTTTTTTCATTAACAACAGTAAAAGGAGAATCTCCAGAAGAATTGGATATTTGTCCTATTTATAGAAATTCTGTCCACTACTATAAATCAAAGGGTTGTTCTTTTTTGTTTGTTTGCTTTTTTTTTTTTTTTTTCTTTTTTTTAATATTTTGCTCTTCTCCCATACTTTGCTCCTGCCAGGAAATTGTATTAAGGCAAATAATTCCATGTTCCTAAATCACGATGCTCATTTACAGTTTTGCAAATCATTATAACACTAACTTCAAAACAAAGTGAGCTTCTATTACAAAAGTGCTGCTCTGAAAGAAATGCCTCCTATTTTATCACATCGGCCTACAACGTCAGACATGGATGTTGGTGATATGGCAGTAGAGGCTGAACCTTCCCACCAATATTCTGTTACATTTTGTTACTGTGCAACAGATGGCAGCAAAGGGGCAGTCTGACAGAATGGGGTCTGCCATGGAAGCACACATGAAGCAAAGGGGTGGAACTGAATTCCTCCATGTAGAAAAAAAACACACCCACTTACATTCACTGACATTTACTGAACATTTATGGAGAACAAGCAATGGATGTGAGCACAGTGAGGTGGTGGGTGGTGCTTTTCCGCAGTGATAACAGCAATGTGAAACAAAAACCATGTTCCAGCCAGTCATGAACAGTTGTCACACCACAAAAGGAAGAGCATTAAGATCAGTTCATCTGCATTATGACCAGCGAACTGTGTACAGAGTTGAGTATCAGCTTCAATGCACTGGAAAGGACGGTAGTAATGCTGGAATATCACAATGTTTGCACCATGTGGGTCCCACAAACGCTCTCCCAGGAACAGAAAGGACACCGTACAGGAGTTTGTCAGGACCTGTTGAACCAATATGAGGCCAGACATGACAGTGTTCTGGATCATGTCATTGACAGTGCTGGGATGCAGAGTCACTGCTACGAGCTGGAGCCAGCAAAACAGTAACCCACTGAGGGGCAACAAGTGAGTTCTCCATCAAAGAAGTTCAAGATGCAGCCCTGAGCAGGTAAAGTGGCATGCATTGTCTTTTAGGATAAGAAAGAAGAGAACCCTTCTGGACTTCCCTGAGCTCAGACAAACTATCAACTCTGACCACTACATCACGATGACAACTAAGCTGAAGGCTTATTTACATTATACAAATAATTGCTGTACTAAGGGATATGGTTTAGCGGGGAAATATTGGTGGTAAGTGGACAGTTGGATTGGATGATCTTGGAGGTGTTTTCCAACTTTGATGATTCTATGAAATGATGGGTAATTTGCGCACCCAATTTCCAGCTGTGAAAAAATCTCATTCAAAAACATCAGCACCAGTATTCAGAAATATCAGTATCATAAAACTATATTTAAAACATATTTAAAGTCCAATTTTTTAAAAAACATAATAGTACTTTGGTAATTGACATTTTACACCCAGTTGCCAATCAGAGTGAGCAAGAAAGACATGGTCCAAGAGACTCTTTTTGTAAATACTGCCTGTTTTTGCTAGGAAATCTGAATGATGATTATAAAGCGTGTTAGCTAATTACAATCCAACACAGCAGAATTTAACTCAGCCTGCAGACAATCAAAAACCATACCCCCAGGGATTATTAACCCTTTTCTAGTAAAATTAATCTAATTAATGGAAGACTGAGGAAAGCAGAAAAGAAACTTACTCCAAGGAACCTGCTTTACCAAGGGGTTGGACTAGATGATTTCCAGAGGTCCCTTCCAACCTCTACAACTCCCTGAATCTGTGAAAACAGCTTGATTGAAGATCTAAGGTGAATAGAGCACAGCTCTGTTTTTGTAAATGAGTCAAAGCTGTGTAGCAGCTGGAGCACTGGGAGCATGCTACTCATCTCAAACCTGCCTGAAGGTTATGTGAAAACTGGTTGTGTCTTGCAGCACAAACTGATCAATTGCCATGGGGAAATCTGCCAGCGTACAGACTGCGGGTTATGGTTTGCAGCCTGTACTTTTCAGAATGCTGTTGAAGTAACAAGGTAGTTATAAGCATATTTGAAAGAGAAAAGACATGACTGTAATTAGGGAATAAGTGTGCGTTAGACGCTTTTAAAATTTAATCTGGATACCAAATTACATCTCAGTTCTTCTTCCTTCACAAACAACAACAAAAGCTTCTGACCTAAAATAAGCTTCTTTAAAACTGAGTACAGAAGCTGTTGCTCAGCCTTTATATTCTACTATCACCCTTAAAATGCCACCTAATTAGGTCTTATACTTGTCCTGTAACAAAATCCCTGCCCCAAAGCGTTTGCAGTTTGGGTTATAAAGTCTAATCACAGTATGAGTGTAAACCAGAAACTCTCTTACAAGCAAAATTCTGAAAAATCAAGATAATTACAACCCTAGCTCATCCTGATTTGTGAGGTTATTTTTAGAGCAGCACAGGCTGCTGTGCTTTAAGCTTTTTTACATTTGCATTAAGTCCTCTGTGATTCCTCCTCTGAAATGTGTGCATATGCTGAGTCCATGTGAGATGCTACCACTGGCGCTTGTCATAAGAATTAAATCCCTCTCAAGCTTGTTTACAGCTCAGCACTTGTCATACTGCTCCCCTGAGCTTCATGGCTTACTGGTTGGTGGTTTTTTTGTGTTTTTTTTCCCCCCTCTCTCTGGCTCTGTGAAAGATTTAATTTCTTTTTTGTTTATGTGTGTACTTACACTTGCAGGTGCAGAAAAGAAAAAAACTGCTGTACCCAGATGTTCTGAAGCTGCAGTAGCATACATACAGCTGAAATTAAGGAGAAAAATTGTACGGGATAAGCAACCTTCTCATACAGTATTCTATAGCATATTTAATAAACCTATCATGTTTCATTGACAACAAGACTCTTGAATACAAGTTTAGGAAAATCAGAATATTTTACAGTTGCTGTCTCTACTCTTTCGCAAAGAGCTTTTCAAAGCCTGAAGGTGGTCCAATTACTCCTATTTTCAATTTTGCTCTATATTGTTGCTGCAGTTATAGACGCAATCATCAGTACAGCTACTGCATACCAAGCAGTCTTAGCTCATTACTGAATTAGTTGAACCTTAGAGAGTTCAATCCAGATTTTCAGTCATACTTTGAAAAATATATTGCGTTGTTAAAAAAAAGAAAACCCTCTTGTTCCTGTAGTAATAGGAGAAATCATTGCCTGGATTGCCTGTAGAGACTCTAGCTCTCACATCTGAAATAGGATCCAGTTAAATGCATCTCCATTTCACAAATGCAGCTGGTTAACCTTGCAAACTCATTTACCCCACCCTATATTCTAACAGCCTATGAAAGGGTGCAACGATGAGTAAGCTATTGCTCCACAGGCATCTACTGTAGCCATCCCTCTACACCACAGTAATGGCTTGCTTGCTTCACCTTAACAGCACATGCAGAGACAGAGGCTTTCTGCAATCAGCAGAATGGCTCTTGAACATCTTTGTTTAAACTCAGCACTTGCATTGGGAATCTCTCTCCTTAGACATCCATGTTCCTAGTGAAATAAGTTTATTAGCACAATTATGTACAGAATAAAGTTCTTCTGTAATTTTCTTCGATCTGCTTTTACACATTAGTTCTAGTCATGCACAACCTATAACATAAATCTTGCTGACGATGTGAATGGAAAAATACAAGCATCTGACACAGAACCCACTGGAATTTTAAAGGATGCTGTTGTGAAATTCAGATGTTTTAATCTGCTTTTCTTTCACTTGTTTTCATCTTCAGTAACTTCTTCTAGAGCTTCCACTGGGCACTGTATAGGGAAGTCTGATTATGTGCTGTACAATCAGTGTTCTAACTACTGTTGCAGTGGGTGCGATAAGATCTCTTCTTCCTTGTTTTTCTTTCTTAATATCTATACCTTTGAATGTTGGTTCCCTGGATTATCAGCCATCAACAAAATAAAAATTCTTTCCCCAGTGAGGCTCAGTACATTCCTGATCTTGGAACTGATCTGGCAGAGTATTCAGGAGGGTGGGGTACTAAGAGAGCTCCCACAAAATTGGTGAATATTAACTCTATAACCTAGAACTATTTCTTCTTTCTAAACCTCCTTGGTTTGATATCTCAGCTTTGTTAAATTCATTACACACAACTATATACACTCTTAAACTGATGGCAGAGAAATAAAGATATAGTTGTGTAAAAAGCACAGGAGTGAAAGTCCACTTCCTACATTAGGAGAATGCTATGCAAGTGAAACTGTTGTTTATAGCATCTCTAAAATTCTAGGTGCTATACAAATAAAGAAGTCAGTACAGGCTTAATAGTCTCCAAAAAACGTAATTTTCAACTCTCTATTTTTTTCATCATATTAAATAAAAGGCAGATAGTCTAACGTAGCCACAGATGAGATGTAGAAAGCACTTTTCACCTATCCAGAAGATTTAGCAGTGAAATATATTCAGCTTGACAGACAGGAATTATCTGATTTCAGAATAAGTGACCTTATTGATCACTGATCTTTACCTAATTGGTGTACATTATACCCAAGAATATCAGACTACATTCAGGTCAACTTTCTTTGTGCTATAAAGCCACTGATAACAGTTTGGTCAGAAGCTTCACAGAATCTAATGTTTCTTCAGAGAGACCTCTACTTACAATAACTAAAACACTAAAGGCAGAAGCAATTTTCCCTGCATACTCAGTATTCCACTCACAGTAAAGTTTCCATTTGCTGCTGCTTCTTATTGATCTTTTATTGCAGTGAGGCATCTTGACACACCAATCATTTGCTGCTTTGTATTTTCTCTGGAGATTCTGTTCAGTAGAATTCCTAGCAGCCTTAGCACCGCCTACAAAAGAAGAGAATACAGCTGTTACTGCACAGAGGCTGAAGTTCAGCGTGGATATATTTTTACCCACTATCTTGGGATAAGCGGGAGAAAAACTTTTAAAGTACTTTATCACTGTTCCTCCTCCATCTCTTTATTTCACAGAATTGAATGGTCACATACAAAACGATGTAAGAGATACAATCAAGAAGCACTCACAGAAGTGCAAGTAGATTGTAATCCCCTCAAACAATGCATTTTATTAATGTGGAAAAAACAATGCATTTCTAAGGAGCGTGCAAATATTGAATAACAAATACATTAACATAAACTACATATGATGTGAGAAGACAGAAGATACATCTTTTACTGCCAGAATACAAATGGCAGTAAGAGGTCACAGCTTAACAGCTTTGAAGACACCAATGTCAAACACCAATTCCCTTGTGCAGTTAAATCACTCAGTGCTATCTCACAGTTGAAGAAGAGACATTGGTTTTCACGCAGAATTCTGTTTTTGTTTAATTTCAACAAGGAATACATTTTCTCTTACCTGTAATAGTGTTTACTGGCGATAACGCTAGGAAGGGTCAGCTTTATCCTGACAGAAATGCACAAGCCCATTAAGTGTTTTTAGAGACATAATTCTCAAAAAGACAGAAATGTTTCCCAGAGTCCTTAAGTAGCCTCATTAGCTCAACCTGACTGATCAAACTTACCTATACGGACAGTAGAGATGGAATCCAATTTCCCTTCAATGGTTGGCTCATCTAACCAGGAGCACGCTTAGATTAACAGAACATCTAAATCAAGTACAGTGGCAGTTTCATAATGTTGTAGATAGGTTTTTGCCCTAAAGAGTGTAAGAACTGTTGCCGAAACCTACCTTCTTTTTAACATAATCAAAAAAAGAGCTTTTTTCTTTCTTCATCTACATCAGGAAAAATGAAACAATTGTTCTCAATGTAGTGGTCTATAAATACAAGCATGTTTGTGCAAAGCAAAACTTCTGCATATGCAGTAGTGGTTCAGTGTGGTTAAGACTTCCTATCCCTCCACCACTTGCCCTCCACCAGGTTCAGTTTTTCTAGAAGTTTCCTTTGGAGCTGAATTCTTCCTAATTACTTAAGCTACGTTTCACATCCCTCCATTCTGTCTCAGATTTATGCAGTAATGAGATTTCATATACGAAGTAAATAAAGATTAAAGTGTGAGTGATTAACATTTTCCAGGGTTGTAGACTAGTTTTTAATCTTTAGAAAACCTATGCAAATAACATTTGAATTCAGAATTCATATTTAGAATTAGTCTTCTGTAACTTCTGCAGTAAGATGCTGCAATACGCAATAAGCCAAATACTGTGAATTTGCTTATTGCTGTAAACGTTTCATGCACGCAAATAATGGAAGTTGTATTATACCTTTTAAAGCCTTTACAGTGAAAGATGCAAAGGCCATACTTAAAAATTCTACCTTTAGTGACAACAGTTGATTGAAATATACAGAACCTGTAACATCTCTGGAGATCCAGCAATAAAAAGTGAACAGACTCGCATCCAGTAGCTTCACAACTTGCAGCTGTTGGGTACACTGTGCCTATTCCTCTTCTGGCAATGCTTTCTCCCCCTGAAACAATAGGAATTTGTCTACAGTCCTCTACAAATTCGTCCAAAAGCAGTATTTTTTCGCCCAAACTGCGCAAGACAAACTGAGGCATTCACTGCACTTGAGGAAGCACCAAATGACCATAAGCTACTGATTTTCAGTAGTTTTCAACCAAACAGAAACAAAGCTGACGTGCACACGGCACGTATCTTCTTCAAAAATAGTAAGTAACATACCCAATATAAAATTATAATTTGAGAAAATATTGTTAATCTCTCCAGAAGTGAAACATATATTCTAGTACGGACACCGAGAATTAAATTGAAGTTAATTTTTTTTTGCAAGGCAATGTAAACTTGAGCTAAAGTGTTCTCTTAAGTTCAAAGAGAAAGGTGGCACAGAGAAAGAACTGATGATGGCTGAAAAATAAAAAAACTTTCACATGACACAATCGAAAAAGTGAGTTATGTGCATTACATACAAATAACTCAAATGTAGTCAGTGTAAATCATCTTTTGAAGTGACTTAAGCCAAAAGCATCTGTTTGACTTTGCTCTAGGAACCATGCAGAATACATGAAAGGGATTAATTTTCATAATTATGCAATTTCCTGCAGTGTTAAGATAACAGATTTCTTCAGATAGGAAAAACAAATACATTTTTCGTTCTTCATAAAAATAGCATACCACTGCTTTCATTATGCAATTTAATGGTCTATTTAAACAGTCTGATGGTCTTGCTACAAAACTATCTAGTACTCTCTTGCTCCATTTGGAAGCGTTGCTATTTCAGATGTTAAACATCTGGGTGGTTTTAGACCTAACTTTACTGTTGTAATGTATATGCATTCTTTACACAGACTGAAATGAACAACCCTCTACATATTAAGTGTCTGAGAATTCACATATATTTTTGTCAAATACTCAGGTTTTTCCAGTCTCAGTTTCATTTTCCACATATTCTCAAAAGTATGGGGCATTCAAACTATGTTTTCATCCAAATTTATATTATTAAAATGGCAAATATTTTAAAAATTTAATTGCATAAAAGACAAATGTGAGGAAGTTACAAGCAAGTATCATAGAACTGGTTCCACTTGAAGTTAATCTTTTCCAACACCACATACGAATTTTTCAAAATATTTAATTGGCATGTAAAATCAACGTTCAGATTAAAAATATCACAGGTTTCTCTTTGTTTCTATGCACTCATGAGCTGCTTCAGTAACATACACAAGAAGTTCCATAGCTGGTTTACTCCTCTGAACTATCCTTCTTAGGATGCTGTATTTTATATTCCCTCACGTCTACATGCATGAAGACAACAGACTTGTTAATAACACCTGAAATTAACAATTTCACTACAACCTTTAAAGGGGAGAAGAATATCGCAACTTACTGTTCTCAGTTTTTTTGTCTGCTTTTACTTTATTTTGTTTGGAATTCTTTAAGCAGAAGAGCTGACTACAGCTCTTGTAAGTCATTCCACTTTTCTTTTAAAAAGGCATGGATTTCATCTGCATGGATGAAAATTAAGGAGCAATTTAAAATTTAATTCATGTGACTTCAGAGTCTTAAACAATTTTGAGATGTGGTTTATTTAGAGGCTTCAACAACAAGCTGTATGGTCTCTATATGTTAATGCTGTTGCTGATTAGACTCATTTAGAAGCCAAGTCTAGTCAACATAGAAGGACAAAGTGAACTTCAATTGCATGCTGATGGTCCAGAAAAATATCTCTACGTAATCTGGAAAACTTAGCACATCTAACCACAATACACAGCTAGAAAAATATTCTTATGCATAGGCACTTGCTCATTTAATTCTTAAAAACAAAAAAGAAAAAAAAAAATCACTTAAGCAAACTCACAATTTTAAAATGAAAATTTTGAAATGAAACTGTTCCTGCAAACTGCTACCAAATCTTTTATAAAAAGGTGGGAATATTATGCCCAAAGTTTCAAGCTGAGCAGTGAAATTATTCACAAAGACAAAATTTTGTTGCAAATATTTACTCAAAAAAGGAATAATTTACAGCAGTGCTTTAACAGCTGTTCAAAACATTTAACACATTAAAAACAAAACCAGGTCAAAAGCACATTCTGAATGTTTCAAATGGAGCAAGGAAGTTGTAAGAGCAAGCTATTGTCATATTCATTTCTACACCTAACTGCCAACTATAAAAAAACAAGAAAAAAACCAGCAGCTATTTTTCTGAATATAACTTAGACTACAAAAAGTTGTGAAATTGAACTGTACATTCCCACAGTATATGCTCTCGTGTCCTTTTTTCTAAAGAGTTAGCAAGTAGCAGCTGCTAAATGGCAGAATGCATGCCAGCTGGTACTTCCAGTTTGGGGTTCTCCTTCTTGCTTAAAACAATTTTTACATTAAACCATACTTTGGTTTGCCTTACAGACCATTCCTATGGGTCTACCACTAAGAATATTTAAAACAATGGTAAAAGCCTAAAAGCTACAGTACTTTTAGCAGTATGTCCTACTTTTTACAATTATGTCTGGTATTTCTGCACAGTCTGCATACTGAAAACCCCACAAATATATATATTTTATTGTAATATTTCCACTTTCACTGAAAGTTTAAGTCAAGTCTACAGTCTGGCAGGATTACACCTGTACAGAGGTGCATAGATTCATATAATTGTTTACATGCTTTTACAGACAGGAATGTGATACCAAATCCAAAGCTTGTGTTTACCCAGCTATCAGCAGACCAACAACCATTGCTACAAGTGTGCTTCATTTCAGCATTAGAACTGAATTCGTACTAAGTTCTGCTGTTTCATTAAAAGAGTTTTAAAATCTTCTCTTGGCTACCAAATAATCTTATTCCAGATACAAAAAATAGATTTTTTTCCTCCTTTCAACTGTCAGTTTATTCAGATATATGAGAGAAGAAACAGGCAGATAAACTTAAAAACACATTACCTTTTCTAAATTTACTTGATTCAGTTGTGCACACACATGTATTATCTCCATATGCCAAATTTCCCTTTCAAAAAACCCCCAAACCATTAGCATCAATGAGCACACTCATCAGGAATGGTCCATGGTGTTCCTATCATTATATATAATACAAGGAAATGAATGAAATTTCAGCTTGCTTCATTTTCATCTGTTTTGTTTACAGTTGTTTCCATTCTGTTGGGACTGCCTTCTTGAGAAGTCTTGTCTGTTTGTTCAGAGAGTTGTTCAGCTTGCTTTGATGAAGGTGCAACATTACCTTTCTGAAGGATTTCAGTTGCTTCGTGCTCTAGTACCTCTGACGGAGTCAAAGGCTCCAAATGAATACTGCCTTGTTCACTCATGTCTGAACTAACTGATTCGGGTTCATTTCTTTTTCTCAAGAACTGCTCAAAACTAACATCTTCACCCAAAGTTAGCTTTAAGTCCTTTGCATTCATTGCTGAAAGTGTAATTTTATCCAAGTTTTGCACTTTAGTCTGATCAGTCAAGACATCATCTGATCTTTGGCAAGTTTTCAACTCACTTTCTCCATCAATACATTTTTGTTTCTCGCCTACCAATTGTTTGTTATGATCTGAATCACAACATGTTCCTTTCTCATGCAAAGATTTCTTTGTGCTGTTATCATGGAGTTCCAAATTGGGAACATTTTCTGTATCTGACAATGATGAATTTTCTTCATTCTTTTCAATCGATGCAACTTCGTTTTGGTTTCTATTGCATTCTTTTGTTTCCTCTGAAGAATCAAGTTCCTGTTTGCTGAAAAAACAAAATGTTATTCTTCTAAAAGTTATAATAAAGCAACACGTGGCTATACTCTGCAAAGTAACAGCCAAATGGCACTGCAGATTTCCTATTTGTTATTTCTAAAAAATTTTCATAGCAAGATGGGCTGAATTTAACAAATTCATTTTTCTTGCCCATTTATATATTCAGCTTTAGTATTCTTTAATTCTTGGATTTCATCACTAGAAATGAAGGTTGCTTCCTTCTTCTCATGTGGAATTTCAAAAAAATACAGCACTAGGCTGCCCTTTGACAAAAATGCAGATACAACTAATCAAAACTTCTGTTGATGATGTGCAAGAAAAATAAGCCAGTTCATACCTTTATACTGACAAATTGAATCTGCACTGCTAACAAGTGTAAAGAAAAAAAAAAAGCTAGCTGTTGGAAACCACAATTAATTCAAATTTAAAATTTAGTTGATCAACTAGAAATTTGCATTATTTCAATAAGTACACTGGTGAACGAGCATTTTTAGTCACTTTTCAGAGTAAAACCACACGGTGATAAATAAAAGGAAAGAACAGCGTTGATTCATGCAAGTAAAAATGAGAATCTTATTATATAGTAACATAGAAAACAACATTAAAAATTTTATACAAAGTAGTTATTGTTTAATTTTGTATTATTTCAATAAAGCCACAAACAGTTCTGTAAAGTGATCAGGAAAGGGAAGTAGGAGAGGGATGAGAATCCTCCAAAGAGATTCAACTATGTATTTCAGTGCCACCTCTACCGACAAAAACACTTAGTCACATGCTGTATGCAAACTGCTCACGTTCATATTCCACAGATGAAACCCTGCCTTCTGATATTTCTCTTCATTCGTTAAAGGAACACATAAGGCTTCTCTCATCATTTCAATGAGGAAGCTCATTTTTTTGCTGTAAAGATTTAGGCTTGGTAAAAACATAATTCGAAACCCACTCAAGATTCTTCAGAATGACAAGTAGCTCTAACTGCCCTAAATGGTGATGTTTAATAGACACAAAAGAAAAACCAAAAACAGTAAAAGGTGGCAGAGGGGATGGAAGAACAAGCTGGATGGAGCAAGTACATATCCCAGTTTAATGTTCGAGTCTAAAAGTTGCAAATAGTATTTGAACAGTAATATGCAAATAAGAAATGCAAGAAAGATGGCATCATTAAGTATTAAATGCATCAAAAAAGCATCTGTACTTTTTTCAAATAGTTTTAAGTATGCTTGAAACCATTTCTGGCTAAACCCACTTGCTAAGCAATGGATAGTTCAAGGACCAGATTCTTGCTATTAAATTTTTTACAATATATTTTCAAACTAAAAGTTAATGTGATTTGCCTACATGCTAAGCGATACTGAATTGCACAGCAAAAGTCTAGTCCAGGTGCTACGAGCTACAAACACTCAGAAGTTTGTTTTCAAGTTCTACTTTCACACAAAGAAGTTAATTCAAGAATATTCAACTTTCTACTTAGGTTTAAGACACAGGAATATTTTGAATGGGGTAAGAGACTACAAAGATAATCTTAAATGGTGAACTCTTACTGCCTACTGAGATAGTCATAATAATAATTTCACTGTGACACCATTTTTTCATTCATAATCAGTTATTAACTCAGGAGGTGACCCTATCTGCCAAATTATAACTTATATTAGCTACTACTGACAGACAAATATGCGTGCTTTTTTCACTTGTTAGACTAACACAATAAACAATACTCCCCAATATACATTTTTTCTATCCAAATTATTCTCCTCCATCTCAAACTACTAAAAAAAGAAAGAAAATGTAATGATTCAGAAAAAAACTTGAGACAAAGTTCCAGCACAGGAGCTAGGCTCACTACCCAGCAGCTATGGATGATAATTAGCCTTACCACACCTGCTCCTAATTACCTCATCTATTCCAGAAAAATATTTGAGCTATACAGAGCCTTAGAAATTCTAGTAAATACTTACAACTGCATTCATATGAAAATCCAATCAACTCTATGAAACCGTATGTATGTGACTTCTAGCTGCTAGTCTTCAACAAGCAGCTTTGAGAGCTGAAGTTGCAGAGTTAACAAGCAAAATAGTATGCTTTACTTGACAACTTTTGAACACAGGTATGCAAAAATGGGTTTAAATAAAGCAATAACTAATTCCTCATTATCTCTGACAACGTTTCCACACAGGGCACTCCAGATGGATTACATTCACACACCATTCACACCAAGAAACTCTTAAAGGACAAAACTACTTTAACATGAAATGGAAATTCATCACAATCTCCCTTATCTTCATACAATCAAATCCCAACATTGACCAAATCCAGCCCTCTTCACTATCAACTCATTTTTGGTGAAGTGCGGGAAGTGTGGAATGGGAAGGAAGAAAAACTTTCTAAATTCATTTCTCATGCATAAGAAAAAACTCCCCAATGTTTTATACCAATAAAAAAGTTTAAAAATAAAACTGCTCAGTTTATGCAAGACAATAACCATCACAAAAACAAATATACAGAAAACAGTGATCACTATTGCTAAACACATCAGTAAGCTCCTTTATATTGAACAGCTCTCCAATGGAATAGTTTACCTCTGCTGACAACTGCTGATGAATAAGCAAAAACTCAGTAGCTGTGACACACTCAACCCCTCAATAAAAAAGAAACCCATGACATACAGAATTTCAAAAAGTCGTTCTGATAGTAAGTCAGAAGCTAAAAAAAAAAAAAAGAAAAGGCTTCTAAGTAATGTTAGAAATGAAAGGCTCTTTCCAGTCTATATGCAGACAGTACTGTGTAAGAGCAGTAAAAAAAATAAAAAATCAGAGACCAAGGAGATGTGGAAAATGAAAATAACAAATAAGGATTTTGAAGAAAAGTTAGAATATAAAACCTGTCTATTGCTTAATAAAACAACAAACTCATTTTCTAAAGCATGCCACCAGCCATGGCTACAGATTGTGAAAACTGGGCTATATTAATGAACCAGCCGCTGTACCACCTGTGTGAACTCTGGCTTTTGAATAAGGCTACTTGCACAAGACATAATTTTGAGTCCAAGAGATGAATCTACCAAGTGAAAATATACAAATACCACAAGCTAGAGAATCTTTAAAATTAAAAGGAATTTTTCCTTATTGTATAGGAAACGTAAGAACCGGGAGCTAAGTGAGGCTGAAGGAAGATCTTCCTGCATACTTGCTGTGTTCTGTTTGTTTTTCAGTTTTGGTGGTTCTGATTGTTGTTTTTTTGCTTTGTTTTTAAACTCCACTAGCTCAAGTTGTTTGTTGCCCTTTGCAATGCACATTCACTTAATGTTCTTTAGGGCATTAGTATTTTGTATTAAGCTCCTAAAAATCATTCAGGGAAAATACTTATAACAAGAAAAGAAACCATACAGCTTCAGGTGACATTTACATATCTGCATACACAACAGCTGCAAGGTATGCACACAAAGACCCTCAGTTTGTGGACTGTACTTACAGGTAACAAAAACAGTACTATAGCTGCATGTACTTTGGTATGAACCAACAGCATGGTTTTGAGGCCAATTCCTACCTGTTCCCACACACTGGTTTGCTTTACAGAACTGTTCCGGTGTGTGCAAACTGAATTTCTTTTTGAGGAAACTGAACTAGGAGCTCTGATCCATGAACACACCGAACGAGCTCCAACTTCCAACAGAGTCCTCAAGAATCCAATCAACAGGAAACAAAGAGCAGGTGTATATACTGACATTAATTTAACTAAATGTAAAGATAGGAGAATGCAGTACATAGCATTCAATCATAATGATTTATCCGTAGTTTAAAGATGGAGTTAGCTTCTCATACCTGAACCGTTTAGTCTCAATTCTTAAGTATTAGAAGTGAAAGTAAAATTCTAATTATTTGCTGCTCTGCATATGACTAAAGAAAGGTAACGGAGAACCTTTTCTAAGAAGAAAAATAACCTATAGAAAGAAAGTACACGATGCTTTTTTAATTTACTTTTTAATTTCCTTTTTAAAAAAAGGTACTACAAATGTATTTACAATGACTGAAGCAGTGTTCTGACTAAGCTTTTAAAGGTTAAATTTGCATCAAAATTGTTGAAGACTACTAAGTGGAGTAAGATACTTCAGGCCACGGGATCTGGAGTACATATACACATATATCTAAGCCTGCCCACACTATGTGCCCAAAGTCATGTAAAATTTCAGCTATTTTCCCAGACATTAAAAACCCACAATTATTATTTTCCTTAGATCTCTAGTTGTAACAGCTACACAACAAAATGAATTCCCAAGGATTAACATTTACTGCTGTATAATTGTTCCCCATTTTCCCCTTCAGTGCTGTTAATTCATGCACAATAATACAAAAAAATCTTTTTAACACTGTGTACAATTTATCACAAACTTTGACTTATTTGTAGGTTAAGCACTGTTAAGCACTGTTGTGACAATTAGAACCTAAATTCTTTGTCTTTCTGAGTACATTATTACTGCCACTCAAGAGTTTTTGTCATAGAAAAACACATTATGAAAATACTAATTAAAATATTCTCATTCAATTACCTGAGAAATAACACAGCATGTATTATTTTATGTAACTGAACTTCAAGATGCAGCTAATTATTGTATTACCTTTCATATGTTGGTGTTTCTGTTTTTCCTTCAGATAAACTAGGTCTTGAAATTTTCTGTAATAATTAATGATATTTTATTTTTTATCCATGACCAATTGATTACAATAAAGTTGCAGAGACAAATTCACACTGACATCCCATACATCAACTAAGAAGCAGAGATTGGATATTAATACAGATGTCTGCAAAATCTTGCAAGTTAAGGGGAAAAAAACAACAAAGCTTTAAAGCAATCCTTGTAGCCTTTTTCATATATGCAACTGTAATTACACCTTACTGAATAGGATCTCGTGAACTGCATCCTGACAGCATTTTATTTGGAAGGTAAAAGCAAACAAACAAACAAAAAAACCGGAACAACTAATTTGACAAAATTTGTTTTGCTAAAAAGCCAACAGAAAAGAAAGAGAAAACTGAGGTTAGCATACTAAAGCATTACAGTGTTTTAGCCCGACAGGTGTCTTTAAGTTAATTATAAAGAAGATTCTTACCAGAATGCTCATCACAGGAGAGACCTGAGTCTATTGTAATGCATCCACCCAACAAAATAATTTTTGAACTCTGAACAACATGATCAGATTTTTTTTATTTTTCTTTTTAAAGAAGAGTAGAAAAAGTAATTTTTTTTTTTTCAATTGCCAGTGAGAAAATTGACAAAGCAGTCTTCTAAAAGCTTCTCCTATATATGGACAGAATGCCCTGGGATATTATCTTACTCTTATTAAGAAAATTATACGTGCTTAAAAAAAAAATAAGAAACTTAGTTTTTGTCCAAGGAAGTGAATTTTGGTTTTACAATAAAAGAGGGTTTTGTACAGAAATATAAGCACCTCAATCACTTGTACCACAAACTCTTAAGCTATTTTAAACTTGCATAAGTAGTATTATATATTGTTAATATAATATTTATCTCCACAGAGGTGGTATATTTTGCTTCAGTGAGACCAAATCATGCAGCAAATATCTTGAAGGTGTATGGTGAGGCTAACTTTATGATATCTTCTAAAAGAGCCTCTGCTATATTTCTATCATGCTTTGCTGTATTTCTGTCATACTAAACCCACAGACATAAAATCCATGATAAGAAACACCTTCCAACTTCAACTTCTTGCATGCTACATGCCTCCACCATTTTGCAAAGTATGGATCTACACTGCTCTAGCTGGTCTACTACAGAACCTTCTTCTCTACCCATCATGTTCCTCAGCTCTCATTGAGCCTTCCCCACTCAACAGAGGAACTATATGGAAAGGAAAATTTCTTGACTTCTCTCTAAATCTCATATGCTTTGTTTTTAAGCAATTGAATTCAACCTTTAAATTTTTGGTTCTTCAGCACCCAGTGACCAGAGCTTCCATGTGGCCCAAACCACAGTGAAAAACAACTCACAGTGACAAGTCTTGTTTTATACTCTGAGTAACAACTGAAAACTAAAACCAACATAGCTATTTTGTCTGTATTCTCCACCTTCTCCAGCCATAACGGCTATGGTTGTTGTTCTTTTCTTTTTGTTGTATTTTAAATGAAAATCAAAATTATGAAACATCATTTTGTGAAGCAAAATATAGAAATTCCAGATCTTCTCTTACACAGCTGGTCCCCACTGAAACTGTAGGAAATGCATTCTAAACATTCTAAAGCATGAAAAAGAAGGAAAAGTAAAAGAAACAAACAAAACAAATATGCCTAAAGTGGTAACTATGGACAGAAAAGATTCTGCTATTTATGCTTCATAATCCTTTCACTTTTAACACAACTGAATGAAGACAGACAGGCTAATCAGACTGCTATATAATAGCACACATGCTTAGCAAGAAAGCCATTCGGGCCTCAAGAGGCATTTCCAAAGATTTTCCTCCTTAAAGAAATACAAATAAGTAAAGAAGTTAGAGTTTGAAATGAGTACCTAGCCAAATCTCAGGTTATATTTCAGGTCGATTTTGAGGTTCCCTGAAGATAAAGATACATATGTAAGACAATTAAACCATTCCTTTCTTGGCTTTTGACATACAAATCAACCAGCCAGACTGACTACAAATTGGGAATGTTTCTGTGTCTGACCTAATAAAAGTGTCCCACCACCGCAGTAGTAAAACACAGAAAGCTGTTTCTTAGAACTATGCATATCTTCTGAACTCCATGAAACAGCAGGATATGTATTTTTAAAATAAAACTGTAGCATGTCTTCAGATTATTTATGAAGTTCAGAGATATCGTTTACGTTTTGTGGAGAAAAGAAAAGATGTTACCTCCAACTTAGCTTCTCTCTCTCTCTAATGGAGATTTCAGTCTTTAACCTAGTGGACAGTGAATTAAGATTCAATATTTTCAATACTGTATAGTGAAAACAGAGACCAAAGATGAAGATATTTACAGCAACCAAGAAAGAAACTTGGTAATTTGAAATCAATTTCCAAAGTTCATACTTAATTTTGAACTTAAATGTACTTCAGGGTTCTAGAGAACATTTAAGGATTCTAACATATATTACTGGTTATACAGAAACCGTGATATCAATTGCTTCTGTGTAACCTGTTCCAGTAATTTAATCTCATGAAAACAGCAATCAACAGTCTTCAGACCGCTACTGGTACTTCTAGCACTACAAGAAGAATAATCCCCTTACTGTAAAGGCCTCTTAAACAACAATTCGAGTATTTAAGACCTGAAATGACAAATTCTGCTGAAATGTATTTTTCAGAAGTACATAGAACTATATTCTGGTCAACAGGATATATGTATTTGTTTAAAATATCTACCATTACGCAATTACTTGGGACAAAGTTGTGGTTTACTTGAGGGCAACTGTAAAACACTGCAACTGACCTCCAACTACAACTTGGAGGAGATACTTTCTTCAAAATATAGGCACAGTCAGTGCATTAGATGAGTTATAAATTATTAAGATCTATTGACTTTTCAAACCACATTAATTAAACAGCTTATCACAATATCACTAACATTGATTTTCTGTATTTACAAAAGAAAATGCTATTGTAGAGATAGCAAGAACTATCTTAACCAGGCTAACAAAGCCTTGTTCTAATACAAAAGCTAAGCTTTTGAAAGTTTCCTATAAAAAACCTGCATAAACACCTTAAAATTGCTTGTATCTGTATCTTCTTTGTTGATACTGCATTAAAGGGAAATTAATTCTGCTGGAGTATGGTGCTGTCTGTTATTATTTAAATTATGTTATTAATCATAAATTAAATGATTCATGATCTCACTGAGCCTTAATGGTTGTCTGCAGAGTACAACACAATTGACAGAAGAAACAGCTTCATCAAATTACATTTTATGAAGAAGTATACTAATACTAGGTTGATATGCATCCACATCTGTTTTCCTAAATTAATTTTTAAAATGGTGCTAAAAGCAGGCCTTTTCAAGAATTTTTATTTTAAGAACTTTAGCCCACCTTTCCAGCACACCATGTACACCTCCTAGTAACATTAACATTCTAGCAAGGCAAACGACCATTTATTTTTTAATATTACACCTTAATTTGGAACAAACCATGGCAGAAGTAATTAGGAAAATATACCTTTTTTTTTTTAATAGCAACTGGTATTTCAGCACAGTAACAGTGCTCATCTAGGTAACAGGAAGAAAAAGTGTCAGGGTAAATCAAATGATAACACTTTTTTGGGGTTAGGGATTTAAAATACTTTGAGGTGTTTAATCATAAGTAGCAGTATCAGTAGAAGATAATGCAGCACAAGATATTTAGGTTAACTTCACGGTTTCAATCATTTCTATGAAAGAGTTTAAACACATTTGTTCAAAACTGCAATTTGTCTAAAACCAATCAGTAATCACTCTGGAAAGGGCAAAACAACCTAGACAAATCAGACACTAAAGGATAAAACATTGTTCTTGTTGAATGAGTAAATCTAAGCTTTGTCATAAAAATTCACCAGCTATGAACTGAATCCAATACCTGTTTATTGTTTTAAATATCTTATAAACTTATAAACATACAGGATAAATCACAGTGTTTTGAAAGCAAACAAGATGAATAAGATTTTGTGATAACCACCTCTTGGTTAATACAGTTCAAGTTGGATTACTGATGCATGTTCTCAACCTTGTTTCTATTTCAGAATAGGTTTTAGAATGCACCTCTAATTCATAATTAGCAAAAACCAGAGAAGACAGTCACTCTATGATGTTATGTTCTTGACACTTTTATGCTAAGAAACCTTAAATCTTTGGCTCCAATAGTTCGATTTCCAAAGAGTTCCAACTCACGTTTTCAAAAAGCAACGTAGGCAAACTACTTTCTTACGTAACTGGAGCTACAGTACTTCTGCACATAATCTTATGAAAACAATACAAAAATTGTGATCTCTAGTAAATACAGCCTGTTGGTCCACAATTTTGAAATCTTTCTACAGCTCCCAAAAGATTCTTTACTGTACATAAACTTCCAGTTAAGAACAGTGAAAAGCAACCCCTAATTGTCAATCTTCTATCCAATAAAAATTCAGATAAAATGCAACAGCTAAAGAAAAATTTTCAGACTGAGATAATTAATAGGAAGTACTGGCCACAAAACCAAAGAGACTCAGGGTTTAACTATAGAATAAAAGCTGGCTTATTAAGAGCATTCCTTTAGGTGTTTTGAATTGGAATTCAGGTTGATCTGAAACTTTGTTTGCTACACAACGAGTCATGCTGGGCTAATGGAACAGATCTGGAGTCAACAAAAGAAGCAAACATTTAGATGCACGGTCCAAACACAGATAACTTATCATTATTTCTGAAATTCATGCAGTCACAGCTTTGCTTGCCTTCACATTAAGGAATGTATATACATTTGTGCACACACACAGCTTAAATCATGAATAACTCTTCCCAGGGATCTGACAGGTCACCCCTACAGCCACATAGTTGCTCCCATACCATATTTAGGTTAAGCAGAACTGAAAAACAACTGGAATCTTTCACCAAACATCCATTTTCTGTCCATTCCTAACCAGAAGTAACCTTTTCTAGGACAATTAGCTCCAGCTAACATCTCTGTATTAATTGAATGGCTTAAGGTACTTTCCAGCTACTCAGCTCAACCATATCCAAGAATTATGAACAAGTTGTTTGCAACCAAAGAATGGAAGAGCCTTCATCTTCATTTTTGTTGTTTTGCTTTGGAGTATATTTAAATAGCAGAAAACAAAGCCCATATACTTTTTAGTAGAAAATACTTTAAATAACTTTAAACAGGGCAAGGGATTCAATAAAGTTCAATTTTCCCTTACCACTCCATGCAAAAAAAAATTTACTTTGAAGAAATGTTACTATGGTATGGTAAAGATGAATGCATAGTTAGAAGAAGGCGGCATTTCCATGCTAAGGCATTTAACACTGGTAATGAATGAATGGAAAAGGAAAGATGGAAACATTCATCTTACTTGAAACGGTCTCCAGTTTCTCACTTGTAAAATAGGTTAGCAATGGATACAGCTACAAATTAACTAACTACAATTATGAATAAATAAGTGTAATTACATACAAAGTTGAACAGTCACAAATATTTTCATCTCCCCTAAAGCCTGAAACAAACTTTCACTTTCTTGTCAGACTCTCATGCTTTGTCTTTGCAGATGTGGTCCAATATGCTGCATTATTCATGTAAACTGGTAGCAATTAGGACTATCAGGGATAGTAAAGCATGAGTCATGCAGGTTTATCTACATGATTTAGTACTGTTTTTATACTGCAAGTTTTTCACTCAAATAACTTCTCCAAACTTAATGCAAACAAAAACAGGATGCCACAATACAACTTGTTTCTACGTACACTGTTCTGCTACCCTTACTTACACAAGGCTAGAAAATCTGTAGGTAACTTGCAAGTGTTTTAACTAGACATTTTTTAAACTAAATTCCATAGCAAAACTGTAAAAGAACCAAATGATAACCTTCTAAATCATCTAACTTCAAAGCGAAGTATCAATCCAGTGTAATTTGCAGTAAATTCTTAGAGAAAAATTTTCAAAGCCATAAAAATCTGCAATAATACTGATTTTGGTTGCTGACAGAAACCTGAATGCAAGTGAAATATCACAGAGTCAGCTTCCTCTGAATTACAAAAGCATGTTGATAATGAAAAAGTGATCCCACTTACTGAATGCTATTGTGTCAAAACAGAAACAAGTCCTGTAAGAAAAACTTGTAGTACATAGCTGATGATTGAAATTGAACAGCAGCATATGAGACGTAACACACTTTGTCAGAATAAAAAGGAGCAAAAAGAACAAGACTTAAGAGTACTGACTGTATAGATGCTTGCTCAAAAATATGCATCAAAGACAATGGATGACATGATCTTTGCTGTTACTAGCAACAACACAGTGGCTGCAAAAGCTCAAAATTGTTCCTGTTTCTACATGAAAAGGGAATAGGACAAAAAATATCAGCCAAAACAGATCAACTTTGGAGAATTTGGTTATGCAGAAAAAGCAAGAACTGCAAATCAAGAACAGTTTGTGGTTATCAGATTGTTTATCAGACCTCTTATAACCAGGAAGAGATAACGACTGACCACAGAGTAAGATTATCTATTAAGTTACTTGGAAGCTGGTAAATGTGAGGTTCAACCAAGAAATATATCCACTGTAAGCAGGAGATTGAATCTGCAGGAACACCAGATGTTCACCATGACAAAACAAAAACTTCTCATATATTTAGACATCTCGGTGATGGATAAACTTGCCACAGATTATCTAGAACTATAGATGAAATCAGAAGCAGTGAAATCAAAATTGGCAGATGTCTTATCAGCTTGAGTAGAGCATCTTTGAAGATGAGAGATGATACCAAAAGAACAAGGTATGAATGAACCGTGGCTGCTGCACTCTCAGAATCAAGGCTCAACAAATACACCTGTTTCCATCACACGCTTTCCTCCTATAGTACTTAGGAGCCGAGAGAAGCTTAGCCATTAAAGTACAGCTAACAAATTCCTTTGGCCAAGATTCAGTTTACGTAGTTACATGTGATATGAGTCTTCCAAAGCATATTTACCACTATATACTGTAAAGACATTGCTAGACAAAAACGCAACTTTATTATTAAACAGATAAGGACTTGTACGTTTTAGTGAATACCCAAAGAGAATGACAAATCCCTCAACTTTCAAAAGCCAAGATCAAGTTCAGAACAAAATGGGCTTTGGTGCTATTAAGTATATGCCCTCATTAATACGCTACTCTAGCTCTGAATGATACTGACAGACTCGAGGGGACAATGAGCAGCAAAGAAACACTACATCACATAAATGAAATTACTGGTAAGTCTCTCTTCCATGGACAATAGCCCCCAAAAGCTGTAAATTAATGCTGCAAAGCAGAGAACAAAAACACAGAAGAGCCTTTGCCAGACTACAGTAACGGAGAAAAGACCAGACCTGCTGCCTAAAAGATGTGAAAAGAGAATACCCCACAGCTTCAATGCATGAAGAAATAAGAAAAGGTCTGGTCAGATGCTTGTTCGCTTACATACCAAAATAATCCCAAGCTCGACTGGGTTCAATTTGCTGCTCCACAATGATGTATCAGTGAGCCAAAGCAGCATAGGATACCTGCTCACTTTCAACTCCCCTGCAACAAAAATGTCTACTGTCAGTTCATTTAAAAATATGTTAATGTTGTGCAAAGCAGAGAGTAGAGCATTAGAAGAGTACTGGAATAGTTATCAAGGCTCATTCCCTCAGCACAAGGTGGATCACCAAACAACAAAACAAGGTAACTTTTGTAAAGGAGCAATTTTAAAAGAAAATCCTGCTCGAACACCTCAGTTATCTGTACTACTAATGACAGAATCTTGGTCCTAAAACAAGTCTCATCAATACTGAACAGAGCTTGTAGAACATGTCCGGTCATTAGCAATAAAGATGAGTTCTATAACACATACAGTCAGTCTTATAGACCGCGGAAGATACCAAGGTCTGAAAGGTGCAAGAGAAGATCCAAAACCATCCAAGAGTCTAATTGTGAGTCAGTGGCCAATGTTGCAGAAATCCATAAGCAACCCACACTTCACCAAATTACAGGTCAAAGAATGAGAAGATACATTCACATATCACAGAGAAACTACACAGTGAAAGTTGTGAGCACTGTCTACAGGTATCTCTTCTTGCAAAACTAAACACAGAGCACGATGAGGATAAATATTTGAGTGTACTCCGTAACTCTGTACTGCAAATAATGAATACAAGGTCTGCTATATAGATGCACTTATGTTATTAAACTCAGCAATTAAATTCTTGTCCCAAGTATCAGCAAAATATTACATGGAAAAGGACAAGATTTGTGAGATTAACCAGGTCTATCAACATGGCAGTTTTGTTGTTGTTTTGTTTTTTTTTGGTTTTTTTTGTTTTTTGTTTTTTTAAATAACAGCTTATACCACCTCATGTGGAACCAGTAAATAATCTAACAGCAAAACCAGGGCTCTCAAAAATAATGGCTATACCCATCTATCCTAATGTAAGACACTAACAGCTTGTGGAAACTAACCTGTACATATTCTTTACTGTACTTCAAATCTACTCCTTCAGTGCTTACCCATCTGTTTCTGCATAATAGATATTTAGTATAACCAACATTCTTAAAATAATTTTGTATGACACCTGTGCAATATTTTCAAGATAACAAGATACTTGTGCAGTACTGACAACAGCCTGCCACAAATATACACTCGTACCCACCACACACCTGTAACCTTTCCTCACATATAGTCCAGCAGATACTAATTCCAAACACATAATATCCAGCTACTAAAGTTGTATCACAGCTCAACACTTATTTTTCCATTGTTTGAGCTTCACTGAAATCCAAACAGTTAAAGAACACAAACCACTCTGGATTAACGAAGGGAATACCCAGCTCACTCTCTTAAGTGACTTTCCCCAGTATTTTGTCAGATCTTAATATTCAGTACTCCAGGAAGAGAAATTCCATTCATTCTTAAATATTTTTTTTGGAACGGTTTCCCAAATTAACTTCCTTCCCATCTGCTCCTTACAGAATAACTTCAGTTCTTTTTAATAATGTCTGTAATTCACCTTATCAAATCACAAATTCTATTCAACTACATCAAATGCTAAGCAGTTACTATTAGAGGTTTGAAGTTCACAGCATACTTTTTGTGCTACTATTACTCATAACCAAATAAATGTATTTCCATGTTTGGATCAGTTGAGAGATTATTCCAGCATGTCCTCTTACTGGCCACTTCATTAAAGTTACAAGACAACTATATAGACAAGTACATAACAATATTATGAGTAATAAATATTAACAGAAAGTAATGAAATCATAGAACACTTGGGGTTGGAAAAGACCTTTTAAGGTCATCTAACTCCGACCTATCTGGCATGAACATGACACCTTTCACTATATCAGAAATAACCTATTGGGAATACTTTCAACACCCAGTGAAGACTGCTCTCTCTCTGCTGAAGTCCTCATCATGCATGAGAATCTCCAATCTCTTTTAGAATCCTGCTATAGGTTATATGGATTCAATAACACCCTGCTGTCAAATCTGGGTTAAACTATATTCTTCCACCTTCTGAAAACTTCCTTCTTTGCAGTATAATTGAAATCTTTATTCCTGCATTCAAATGAGGTTCAGAGAGAACTCAAATGTTTGTTTCAACTGGCATACCTCAGAACCTTCGGTTAAGGCATAAGTAGGTTCACAAACTACATTGTAAAGTCTCAGATACTGTTCTGGCATAAATGGGGAAAGGTTTAGCATATTTCAGTCTTCTAATATTTAAAAAAAAAAAAACAAACCACAGATCTATAACCATGACCTCTGCAATGTTGCAGGTTCTTTTTCAAATCTTTAAACCAAAAGCCAAAATTTCCATATTTTTTCTTTTCAAATTTTTCTTTGCATTTAAAAAATTAATTAGACATTAATCAGTATACCTTTTGTCAAATAGATGACATTACTTGGAAAACAATTTCTAAATAATGTATCCTATGTCAAGTAAAGGTTTTTACTTTCTTTTTGTCTTTGTATCAACACTGTGTAAAGAACATTAAACACTCATTTAATACTAATATTAAAACCAACTTGAAATAACAGTCTCTCTAGGCCTAGGCTTAGCAGTTAGGACCAAGAAATTTTAATACTGCAAGAACTGTTTGTTTTATGACCTAAGCAATTTATCTCCCCCTTCTTGCAATTCTGGACACAGTCAAGAGTAAAAACACATTAAATGTACATTCCATACATTTTCGGTTCTAATGAATTTGGAAGAAATCCAAGTTCAAAGTACAATTTTTGACCATCTGTCGCTGAATTAATAGGAAAAGAAGAAATACTGAGTGGTAAAACAAAACTTACTCAGATACTTGTTCAGCAGTTGGTAAATCTACAGAAACTGAAAATAAGAATAAAGGATCAAGTTAAAAATACTTAAAAAAATGTGGAAATACACAAGTACTCACTTTCAAATCTATGCACAGATACAATGTAATTGAAAAAAAGACTACCATAACAGACAGACACCCCCATGTGAGTACTTGTACGTGTACTATATAAGAAGAAAACAGCTACTCATACTCACCATTCTCTATAATAACTTGACAAGCATGAGCATGGCTTTCGCTCAGATGTGTGGCCATCCTATCTAAGCCAGAACCATCAGTCAGAAAATCACAGTTAAGACATACTACAGTCACACCTCTAGAGGAGAGAAAGTAAAAAGTATGTGTAAACACAATATGGCTGTGGAAACAGGTTTAACCTACAGCTACTGGACAGACTAAAGAGAAAAAAACAACCCTGCTTTTGCAGTTTTATATGAGGTGACTCACAGAAACACTGCACATGGAAATTCCAGTCACTGACTAGGACATCTCCATGCTGAACACAGTACAAAGTACTATAAAATGTACTATAGTACTACAGATAGAATTTGAGTTTCTTGGTTTTTTCCACTTCCTTCTTCTTTCAGATCTTGCACGTTATGAATAATTGGAAAATAAAGCTATGGAAATATTTATAAAAAAGCCCGCGGAAAAGTCAACAAAAGTGGACAAAAAAAAAGTTTGTCACAAAAGAGAACACTGTCAATAGAAGTCATAACGTTTTCACCTCTCTGCTCTTTGTGGAACCCAGAAATTCAAGAGGCTCTAACTTATTTTAAACAATCAAGTCACTATTATAAAGCAAAAAGGATGATCTACAACTGAATAAAAGCAGAATTACCGTAGCTCTTCTGAATGCTTCTTGTATATCCAAAATCTTTTACTTGGACGAGCACTGTGAAAACTAAAAAACAAAAACAAACCACCATAATTTAACCTGTCTTTCTTGAATATATTACTCCACATATTCCCTACATACTACACACGGTACTGAAATTTGCTTTTGACAAGGCAAGAAAACACAATGTTCAACTACTGACCTGCATTATTCTAAAAAACTGATTTGATGAAATTGTACATGCTTGTGAATCTCATCTCCAATTCAAAACACTGGTAAAAGAAAACTCCACATCGCTGTGCTGAAGAGCAGAAGAAACAAACAACCTCAGGAACACCGAGCATTTCTACTTTTGAGCTCTCTAGTAAGGAGCGTGGGAGGGGCAAGACTTCAATTTTTTTTGGCACAGTACTGCATGAACATAATTTGCTTCCATCAGCAATTTAGGTCTTGAAGCACCGTGCTTAAGTTATGCAGTGAAAGCTATACAGTGAAGAAGTTTTACTCAACACAAATTTCCTCAAGAGACATTAAAAATTGACTTCTAGTTATCACACATGCAGGTTAAGCATGTGCCAACATAATATATTCCCAATATTAAAGAAAAAGCAAGCAACCAAATACAGATGCTGCTACAGCAAAAACATACAGCTTTCCTCCACACCACTTCTTGTTCCTTAGGTGGTGGTAGCTGCAAGAGGTCTAAGTAGTGGGACAGTCAAGACACTGAGGAGATAAAGGACAGAAGACTAGTTGTTTTGCTGCATGGTTGACCTGGACAATAGCCAGAGCATGGACAACAGCAGGAATAGTTCACAGTAGATTCCCTTCTCCTGTTCTGCCTTTTTTCTTGTTTCATTACAATTAGATAGATTAATTTTTATTATTTGTTAACCATGCAACCTGTGTTAACCCACAGGTTATCTGCACAAAACTTTGTAAACTATTTCATACAAGAACATTGACATTAATGTGACTAGGACAATGCACAAAAGATATACAAAAAAGTGTATGAGTCATACATTTAAGTATTCTAGACTTCAAAAACATCAAGACATTTTAAACAAATATTTAAAAAGACAAATGCATTCTGATTTGTTATTTTTTGCCACAATACATTTGACCTTTTAAAGACACAGGATTAACAAGTAGGTTTTCAAAATATTTTTTAACCTCAGTGCCAAGAGATCTATGTCCACTCATTGCGTATGACACTCTCATTGCTCTGAAAACTTGCATGTTGTTTTCTTAAAGGCTTTTTTACATCTGTCATCACTAATATCCTAAACTGTCTTGCAGCAACAAACCTCAGACAAGATCAGATGTTGCTATTTTCACAGATGATCAAAGTATCCATTTGATTACGCTATTTGAGACACCCTTTACATGGTATTCTGAGCATGGATTTCATTAGTGATAGCAGTGGCTTTATATGTTCAGCACTTGTGCAAAACAGATGAGGTCTTAAATCTGAAACTCAGAGAATATGCAACAATTAACCATTATTTGTTAAGTCTGGCTGAAATGACAATGAAAGACCCACTGAAACTGTGAAGCTAAGACAGAAAGCTGCCTGAACTCCTAGCTTTTTAAGGTACAACAAGAATACTGGGTTTAGGTCCTCATTAGAAGTGAAAATTCAACATATACATGTCACTGGCAGACCTATGTCACAATGTGTTAATACACACACTTCATACAATTTATATGAACTTTAAAAGCATATGATAATTCAAAAAAAATTGTATAGAATTCTTACCTCATCATGTGATTCACATAGGCTTTGCTACAGCTAGTATTGTATCTGCATAAGCTACAATGGACATACGCAGGAAAATGACTTGCAAAATCTTTTATTTCTGAGTAACACTCAATGCATTTGTGAGCTCCCAAACGACACCTAACATAATATGGAAAAGTTCATAGTTAACATCAGCACCTTAGGACAACATAACTATTCCAAACCTTTTGCTTTACATCTGTAAAAAGCTTGCTCACATTGGAGGAAAAAAAAAAGTATCAGGTAAATATTTATTACAGGTTATAATATGAGACATAAGTCTGTTTTTTCTTGAATTACTGTCATTACAGCTTTTACTTTTTTTTTTTTTTTTTTAAATTAAGGTCAGTGTAAGCATCTGTTACTGAGTATTCCTCGAAACAAGATACTGCAGATGAGACCCTCCAATTTCAGCTGCTGCTGTTGACTTTCTGTACTTGAGAAGAATTTCAAAGAAACATTTCATTCACACAATGAGCACAAGCAAGTATGGACCTTCCACCATCCAGTATTCCCTGCAAGCTTTGAAAAAACTACAGATGAGGATCATAATCCTGCTCTTATCTAAGTTTGCTGGTCATTTTTAGACATTTCAAACAGCTAAACTCTGAGTGGTAGCACCTTACTGAAAGGGAGACACCCATAACCTCTTTGACAGAGAATTGCTACTGCATGTTAACCAACAAAACTATACTCTAGTCCATAAAAGACCCATGGAATTATTACAGAATTGTGAAAACTATTAAATTGTAAATATCAGGAGAGCATTTTCCCCACAGCTTGCTTTTATCTTATTGACTCTTTTAATAGTTCCCCAAATTGAGGTAACCAGACCTTTAACCTTTCAAATAACAGGTTCAAATAGCACTTTATAAACTAAAGGAGGAAAACACTTTTCTCTCCATTAAGCTTGCAAAAAGCAGTCAGAGTCCATTCACAGGTCACTTTTCAACATAAATCTGCCTCATGCATCAATATTTCAATAACTGCGAGCTCTGCGCAGAGAAAAAAAAAACTAAGTTTAGAACAGAAAACTTGCCAGAGCATCTGTTTTTCCATCATCAAGTCCATCACAAACAAAATTATGAAGAAAGATGATGCAAAGTTATAATCACAATATGTGGAAAGTCTGAGTCGTCTTCTGCAAAATTAAGTTGTCAAATATTCTATATTGCAGGATTGTAAGTTATTGAAAAATAATTCAATGATTGGATACTTATATTCAAAGTATACTTCAGTGTATTTTTAATGTTCATATTTTACCTTAGATTATGCAACGCTGTATTTGTAACCTTTTTTTTTTTGCTGCTGCTGTTGGTCCATGCATTTTGCTTCTTCAGTGCAGTTGTTGGTTTTGATCTTGCTTTTGATTTATTTGAATTAGATCTGCTGTGATTTCTAGCGGTCGTATTCTTCGCTTTAGGTGATAACTGAAACGTGGATGTGCTTGTGCTAACTGAAGATCCTGACTGAAGAGATCCAATAGATGCTCGAATAGTAACCTACAAGTACAAAATCAAAAGTTTTTCTATTTAGATTTAAGCTGTTTAAGTCCCCATTTCTGTTTTTTCTCAAAGTTTTAGTCACTTCAGGACAGAAGTGACTATCTTGCATATCATGTGAAATCCTCCTCAGTAAATATTGTTTTGAAAAATATGTAATACTGTTGACCAGAGTAAACCTAAACTCAGTAGTTTACTAGATGCTTAAAAAGCTCTTGTTTTGGTGGAAATAATTAGCTATGACAAAAAAAAAACAAAACCAAAAACACTCTCTTCTCAGACCTGCCTATATCCTACTCTTAACAACCAACAACCAAGCAAGAAAAAGTAGCTGGATAAGAGATAAATGGGTCAGATCAATTAGCCCTGCTCAGAAGAATACCAAACAAACCAGTTCCTGGATTAAACCTCTGTGTATTGTTGCCCCGTGATTAGTCAAGCTACTTCAGATAATTTTTGTTCTTCATCCTAGACCCTTCAAGGTCAAATTCTGGCTTCTGAATTATACTTCTTGCCCCTACTTACAGCTTAGAAGAAGCTCAGCTCTTAAGTCTTGTTCCAGGCTCTTCAGTTTTATCATCTACGCTCTGTCAAGGTCTCCTAACACCAAAATTTTAACGCAAAGTAAGCTAAGCTTTTACTTATTACAAATACTCCGAATCTTCTAAAATACTGAAGTGACATCACAGAATTCAGAATCACTACCAAGCAACACAACTTCAACTTCAGTCATTTTCCTTACAAAATATAAGACAGTGATTCCAGAGAAAATTAACTGTGATTAGTTAATTAAAATGTTAATTTTATTATTCACTTCAAGTGAAAGGAAATAAATCTTCACAATTCATTAAAAGGCTGTAAGAAGAAAGTTCTGAAATCTACAGGCAAGTTGTTCCTTCTCAAGAAATGGACTTAACACTAAATATTTTAAGTGGAACCAAGTTTACATCACAACACACTGTTGGGTTCTTCTTCTCACCCCTTGAAATGCAGAAGATAAAAAGACATTGTATACCCAGTTGTAAGTGCATAATACCTATGGAAAATTATCTTGCACTCCACCTGCATTTTGCTACTATCTTCTACATATGACATCAGCAATTATGATAGCACTGCAGATCAACATACACATTATCTGCTTTTCTTCTAACACAAGAGACGATAAACGGAAAGGGACAAATTAACAGACAGCTCAAGAAGCTATCACTGACTGCACTACCAGCACATGCATGAATGGAATGGGACAGGGCAACAATACAGACCAACTGATGGAAGCTGTGAACTGTTGCCAGCCCTTCTTTTAAGAGGAAATGAGTTTTTTGTTTTAGAGGTAACAAATTTTTCTGCTATGAAAAAGAAAGGAGAGAAGTACTCTTTCCATTCCAACACTTTCTCTGCCAATATGTTTGTTGTTTTTTTTTTTTTTTTTTCCCCTTTGCTCCCTCTATTATTCTTCACTTACCTTTGTTCCAGGAGGTAATCCTTCCAACTGTTTAGGCTTTCTAAATGTTCGGTGATGTTGAGTCTTGTGATCCATTTTTTCTTTGCAAGTCAAGAACTGCAGTCTACACTTAGTGCAACGGTATATTCCTTTTTTCTTGAAAAAAAAAGGAAGTCAGTCTAGAGTAAGCAGGAACATCACAGAAAACAAAATTCTAATCCTATCCTACTCTGTCTCAAAGAATGGCTATTCTGCTTTTGAAGATCCACCTGACAAACTCTTAATATTATACAAGGTCAAGACACTCTGTACAAATGTA
>JAOWBP010004028.1:3238355-3252055 GCA_028571105.1 Tragopan temminckii | reverse complement strand
AGGAATCAGGTTACCAGTTACAGTAAGACAACATGGTAATTCACAATCTTTTCTCTACCTGAATCTGTGAAGGCCATTCTAGTAAACTCCAAAAATAAAGCAGAACATTTGGCAATGACCTAATGAAGATTTTTTTTTAAGGAATATGCAGAGATTTACATGACAGGAGTTTCCTGCTTAAAAAAACATGACAGTCTAACAACTCACTTAAAAACTTCTCACAATAAGCAGATCTAAGTCTTCATATTTTATTGACTTTTTTTATCTATTGACAACCATACAAATCAATTACGCTTTTTCAGAAAGTTTTTTTTAGGAAGAGATTCTTGATATTTAGCATTTTTCTAGCATTAAGAAAGCATCTGCTTACCTGATGCCTCATGTAATGATGCATATACGGTGCTCCGATTTTAATTACTTTGAGGCAAAATGGACATAGCAGATGTTTTGTATTTTCATGAACTGTTCTGAAATGTGTTTCTACATCTGAAAAAGCTGAGGATCTGTAGTTGCATACCTTAAAAAAAGAAATTTTACTTCTTGTTAGAAGTTTATAAAAAGTAAAAACAGATGGGGTGTGTGTGTTGGGGGGTGGGCAGAGAGGGGGTAGGTAATGTAAATACGAAACAAAACAAATTCTGAAATACCTGGCAAACATACGGCATTTCACCTGGCTTATGATTGTCCTTCATATGTTGTAAAAGAACCTGTTCTGTTTCAAAGGATAATTCACAGATTTTACAAATAGCTAGAAAAAGTGAAAAGCAAAAAACCGTAAGTTAGTTTGGTGTCATAATTCAAACAATTATAATACATACGTACATGTGAACTGCATAAATCTAAAAACGGAAAACAATCTAATGATCTTCCAGCTTGCCAGATGAAATTCTTGACAACTTCAGGAATGTGAGGTCCTTCAACCGTATGAACTCTTGAAATCAAGTTTGAAATAAAAAAAACAAAACAGAAATACCCTCCAACTTAAAAAAAAAAACTTTTTCCAGATACATTGCTCTGACAGGAGCTGAATGACTGTTCAGCTTTTGCTTACAGCCCTCCAGATTATTGCCCTTGAAGTACAATGGTTTCATTCTGAAGTTACTAACCAGCAAAAGACAAGTCAAAAAATATCTAGAATTTTAGGTTACAAAAAGGTTCAGTGCAATATAATCCAACTTACTAGAAGACTCGTAAGGTGTGTGTGTACTTTCAATGTGGCACTGCAGCTGGAATGGGGTGGGAAACTGACGGTAACAGTGCTGGCAAGTGGTGTGGCTTTCCCAGCTTTCACTGCTCTGCTTCTCAAGCTCTAAATGATGTTTCATGTGGTTCATAAACCTTAAAATGATAGTGAACAGGTAAAAAAAGATGTATGCAGACATTAGGCATTACATATCACATGCAAAATGCAAAGGAACCTCAGAAACACTGTTCTGAAAGCATTTTCGAATATGAAGAAACTTGAACAATAAGTATTTAAAATACTCCAGTCACTCAGACCTCATCACCACCAGCGTTCTCACATCCACACTGTGAAGCACAACTGCAGCTCTGCTGAAAGCTAGTAAGTACTAAGACCATATCTTCACGTAGGACGTTCATAGCTTTATCTGGAAACACCTCCATACAAAAGCAAGAGTATTTCAAGAACTTTCTTTTTTTAAGTATTTAGGTCTGAAGATAACTTATGAAAGGCAGTTATCAAGAAATTCCACTGTGCAAATAACAACCAAAAGGTTATCAGAAACTTGGTGGTAGTTCACTGCTGAAAGTCACTGTATTTTCCTTGTTAATATATCCATCTGCCTGTAGAAGGATCTATCGTGGCTGAGAAGTCTAAGCTGAACTTATCACAAAGTTGGTAGGTCAGTCATTTGTGGAACAGTAAGTTGTCACAAGAACAGTTTAGCTGCATAACCTACTACTGCTGACTTCATAAATCACTCTATTTTGAATGGGTCTCATTTTGAGAACAAAGGTCCAACAAATTCCCACTAGAATTAGAGAGAATATATGTATTTATTTTGTTCACCATAATAAATAGTTTAAGTATAAAAAATACCTTGGAATAGAAATTCTTAAGTAACAAAAATAAGTATTTCATACGGAGAAAAGTAAACTCTGCTTAAATATGGAATATTGGCACTTTCATTTATATAGACACTTAATTATTAACAGCAAGTTTAATGTTCAGAATTTAAAGAAACTTTTGTTCAAGAACATGGGTTTGATGTTAGCATAAGGCTGTTCATTTTGACTTGCAGACTATGCCCTTGAAAGAATAGTCCATTTTTCAGTTTTACGTTCTGCTACTTCAGCTTCCCCTAAAGAATGCACATGAAAAAAAGAGAATGACCTTAACTTCCAAATGAACAATGACATGAATTGGTCTACCTATTAAAACAGCTTACTGAAGCTTTTTGTAGCACTTGGAAGTAAAATTACTCCATCAAAATAACAGTTGTTACATAAGTAAACGACCAACTATTAGTCACTGTGAATCCCTAAAGAGAAACAACACTCACATCTACTGACAACACCATCAATCAGGACAGTAAACTGTAGAATACTTTGTTGTTGCCTTTTCCAACCTCTAAGTGCTATCGCTGCTCTCATTAGAACTACACTATTTCCATTAGACACCTCTAAAATTTGTTCTCTAATCTGTAAATAAGTTAAAGCTACAGATAAACACACATAGTAAAAAATAATTCAGTTTCTGTTCAACAATCCAGCATTAATAGTTTGCAAGACACACAGAACAAATCCTTTCTATTCCAAATAGACAAATTTCAAGTGCATGACATTAACTGATATGGGCTGTAAATCATTAAAACATTAAGGAAGTGAGTTCAAATACCTTATATTATTTTTAAGAACTTTCAGACAGCTGAAGCACTTAAATGTTGTATGAGTCTTCTGCTCCTGTTGTACCTGCTGGGTATCACCTTCATGTTTCCCATAATAGAAATCATTAACTAACATAATCAATTTTCCTTTCTCATATTCAGTAGTCTTGCTTGTTGTAGTAGAACATTCCGTTTGGACCACGCCCAGAAAAAAGTCATTAAGCAGATCTGGACAACAATACTAGATGGAAAGGGATAGAAGAGACAGAGACAAAAGGTATAGGATTTCTTTAACAAACTCCATCAATGAAAACAGCATCTTAAAACTGAAACTGCCTGCTGATTAGAGCTACACGCAAAGCTTTTCAATTCTGTGACACACTGACTCAAACTCATACTCACATATGCATTTTTAACTCTGAACTTATCTTTCAGTAGCATTTAGGTAATAAAATACAAAGTATTTTTAACACTGAAAAACTATTCTCATAGTTTCATGTAAAGAAGTTTCCAGTTCAAATCAGAATGTCGATGTTGCCTAGTGGTGCCTTACTCATTAGAAAAATGTCTACTTCCTAAAATTTAAAAACAAGAAAGTAAAGCAACTCTTCCACAGTATTTTACTGACAAGCATAAGTTTATTGAGGACTTCATACAAAATTTTCTTTTACTTCCTTAGGGAGGACATTTGTTGAGAATTGCAAGTTTTTTTTCAGCTTTATTGAAAAATTTAGAAATTCTAGGTCACACAGCAGACACGTCATTTGTATTCACCTGAAAGAGTAGACAGTGAATGCTTAACCCAATAGCTGTACTACAAAGCTTAATGCTTTAAAAGCATGAAGTATCTCATATAGGATATGCTATCAAGTTTGTAACCGTGAACAAAACGGATGCTCATCTCCCACTGGGAAACAGGTCTTATTGTGCATGACTACCTTCTATAATGGTAAGCTGTTCATTTTCTGGTGCAGAAATCTAAGACAGCACACTTCTTGTAAATAGGAATTTAACAAAAGATAAAAAGTTGTTTTTTGTCGTACACAGCTCTTTCATTAATTTAAAGTACCAAGTGCAAAAGCAATTCTTTACGAAAAATGATTAGAGAAAGATAACATTTCTTAATTGTGTTTTGAAGCTAAATGGGACACTAGCTATCATTTCTCTTAAATCCTTTAAACTACAACAATTTGTGTTAACAGCAATTGAGAGCATCAAAAACTTCTATTCCAAATTAATTCATACAGCTTTTTACATGACTTATTCATTGTATGCAAAGACATTTCTGTTCTCTCTGAAATGGAATAGATGCCCGAGAACTGTGCTAATCTCTGCCAAATTATAAAAAAAAGCATTTTCCAGGAAATAAAGTTTCTGGAAACAATGACAAGTAGACTTCACAAAGAGTAGCAGATGCATAGTTTATGAAAGCTTTATCACTTTAGGTACGAATTACAAATTATCATTTTCCCCTCAGAAAACTTTTTAAGTTCCCATATGATATATAAAGGAAAAAAAGTTTAATTTACAAGGTTATCTTTGCCTTAGTAGTCACCTACCACAGATGCGGTCAACAGGCTGCTACCAGCAGTATTAGTGGGCCAACCTGCATTGCTACTATAGACAATTACCTTCATCAAATTCACTTGTTACCTGGCCAAATGTTCAAAAAGTCACAGCTGTGGGAGAATTCAGAGAGGCAGCATATAAGCCTCATTTCATTGGAAAAAATAATGCCCAAAGAAACAGGACTTAGGGCTCTACATCTCCATTCTTTAACTCTCTGACTTTGCAATACTTTAACCCCATCTAATCAAAGACAGAAGCCAGACTATCTACAAACCCACTTCAGTTTATAATGTTAATCATCCTCAAATTATTTTACCTTCATATGATTTTTTAGAGGATCCATAAGATTGAAATGAATATTGCACTTTGGACAAGCTCGTGGAAATGGCCCTCCATTCTTAATGTTGCTTGATGCAGTATTTGTATCTGTAAAACACACATGAAAGTCAGAATTTGCAATCAGAATAACTGATTTGTTAGTTATTATTCTAGCAAAACATACTACTTGAAATGAAACTGCAACTGACGTGACAGGAGCATATGCAACATTTTACTACCATCTTTTAACTAAAATTATTTTGCCCAAAATCAACTTGAGTTTGTTCTGTTCATCATACACTTTTACAAAACCTTAGTAATCACACAAAAATGGGAGGTGATGGGAACATGATAGAGACAAAGCATTAATTCTGTCCTTCCCACTTACCCCCAAAACAAGACAGATTTTTTAATGTTTTTAAGAGCTTTAAATTCTTGAAGAAGCATACAGAACTACTTTTATGCCAGGACCTAGTCATCATCATACAGGGATAAGAGAACTGTTTTTGAAAGTAATTTCACCACATGATTCTCAATAATGAGCCTATTTCTCTCTGGCAGTAGCTGTAACCTAGGCCTATTCAGATGCATCACTCCTTTTGAACAAATGTGTCTTTAGAGAACAAATCCTCTAAATAACTACTCCCAGGAATGGATGGAATTAAAGAATAGTGTTCTTATCTGAGTAAATTAATACCTTTCACACAAATTAAAACAGAAATAAAACCAAAAACTGTCCCATTATCTTTAACGCTAACAAGTAAACCCCACCTTCCAGTTCTCTCCGAAGTGCAAAAAAGCACCGGTGAGAGCTACTTTTTCAGACAAAGTTCTCTTGCACATACAAGTCATTCACAGATCTGGAGGACTCCATGCAAACTAAGCAGGTTAAAACAGATTAAACTAAAAAAAGTTTCAAGTAATATCTCAACTTCAGTCAGATGTACTCTGCAAGGCTACAAAACACACAGATACATTCACCTTATAGCAAGGATATAAATACAGGTTAAGAGATGATTACGCAACAGCCTTACACATCTTGTCAAAAAAATAATACTGCACAGTCCACACAGCAGATATGGATGGAGCAGTATTTTTCCAAGAGCATAACGTTACTGCTAAAAATCGTAATTAAGCAGCTAATCCTTCACATGAGTGGATGACCATGCAAGAGATGTACTGCGAAACAGTGATGCTATAGTCCTTAACATCAAAGTTTGTAAAACACTTGGACAAGTCTGCTGAGGGCAAACTAAGTTGGAAAGTTCTACAGCAAACCTAGTGTTCTGTAGTGCCTCAGTTCTGAGGCACACCACATTTGTATGCAATTGTGGAACTTCTCAGAGGCAAACTCATAAAAATCAGGTTCTCAGTAAAAATATGATGTAGTTCTTCATTCCTGAATATAGATAAGAACCTCTGGTTATCTTTTGTACATTTTAGGCTGCAATGCACTGTTTTACCTAACGCAGGGAGGAAGAAACATTTCCATCAATATTTCATCTTATAGCCACTCTCTGCTGTTTGCTGGGAAAGAGTCTGACAGTAGAACAGCTGCAAACAAGACATGTAAAAACAAATATGAAATGATTCCATACAATAGAATCACTCTGTAGGTAGCTTCTCATTTTAGTATTACAGGAGAAAATACGTGGCTGGAAATACCTCAAAGTTGAGAATAAATCCTGATCTTTTATGATCAGCTGGAAAGCACTTTTTGGCTGAGAAGGAAACACGCTTGATTATTAATATACTGAGACAGCCAGACAACCTCTTTTCTTCAAGGGAAAGTTATTCAAAGAACAACCTGAAACTTTAATTCTCCTCCTCCCCTTCTATTAGCATTTTAAACTGTATCAAAAACAGTCACTGCAAGAGAAGGGTGGAAACTGCAAATAACACTTGGCAATAGTTAGTCCAAGTAGCAGGATCACAGAACTTAGGAGGAATGCATACAGGTGTTTTTGTCTTGCATCCCACTCAAAGTGATACAGCAGTTAAGATCTTCCTAACATAATAAACCATACAGTAGTAAACAAAATGATATCCAACTCAATTTTCTCAAACCAGCTGAGAAAAGGACTAAAGCCAAGATAAATGGCCCCATCCCTGAGCTCACAGACCATATTACGTTCAGTTGAACTTCTCTGGCCTGCTGCTTACACCCTCACACTCACACTAATCTCAGATAGGTTCACAATAATAAAGTGAGAACTAATCAGCTGGTTGCTGCAGTGTCCGCTATTTGGAATGATTTAGGCTGTTCTGATGGAAAGGTCTCTCATGAACAGCTTCTGTTCAAGCTAATCTAACTCTATAAAACATTTGAGATTTTATTTTGTACATAAAATAATACCTAAGGTGAAAACAGTGTTATTTCCAGCAAGTGATCACAGTATGCCAATTTGCCCATTTCTGAAAATAAATCAATTCACTGATTGCCTGCAATATTTCTGAGAAAAAAGTCCCTAAAAATAGTTCTAAAAATGCAGAGGTCTAGTGCCTAATAACCTGGCCCTTAAGTATTTGATTTCATCTTGTCCTGAAACCAGCACCTCCGTTACTATAAGATTATCCTTGGACTGGGGAATCACCTAGTCGACATTACCTTGATACAGTGATCAATCTCTAAGCAAACCTGAAGCACCGTGTCAGCACATCTGAGGTAACAGCATAGGTCTTGTTTGTCAGCATCCCACAATCACAGGCTGCACACAGCCTTAACACTATGCATGATAAGGTATGCATTTGCAGAAAACTAGTCCAAGACACTGATCTTCACTCCCAGCTGTCTAACTGTTCCAATAACTTCTCTGGTTGTAATTAGAGGCTGAACTATTATCTTTAAGAACTTTCTCAATGATCAGAGATAACTTGCTACATAAAAGTATTCCAATATTTAAGAAAACAACCCTCTGCTCCACATCTAAGCTGTTTCAGTGATAACCACCTACACCAAACAAACTGTCTCCCTGTCCAGTCCTCTAAGACAGATTCCCAGCAGAAAATACTAATGTTTGAGCATCTGGAGATTTATCACATTATGCCTCATATGTACTCACTTGTTATATTTTTCTATTTCTTCTTTACTTGACCACAAACAGCTTTCATACAGCTGTTACAACTTCTGCATTCTTCTGCATTGCTGAATCCACCTCAGCACAAGGCCACCAACCCACATCAGTCATGAATGCTATATGTAATTATGTATAGTTGGGGAGTAAGGGACAGGGATAAGACAGAAGGTCTTTTTCAAGAATCTTCAGTAAAATACTTAAGTTTACTACAGAAACCCTGATTTCAAAAGAAAAAAAATCCTTACATGTTAACAAAATTATTACTAATTCCTATTACAAAAAAAAACCCAAAATCTTCACCTGTGACACTTAAAATCTTCTGAAGATTATTTTATATAGTAAGCTATAAAGTAAGCATTCTTACCTTGATTTATACACCTCTGACCCAATAAATTTCCTCTTTCAGAAAAGTTATAACCATACTAGCAGATCACAGATCCATTTGCATTTGAATTTTGCTGTTTGTTCATTTAAAAAACCATCTATTTTAAGGTATTTTTGAAAAACAAACAAAAATTATTTTAAGTATTATTTAGTATCTAACTGGTATGAAACAGGTCTTGTTTTCATTGTTACCTTAAGGTGGCTCCAGTCTGGTACACTGAAACAGAAATTCCTGGTATCACTGATGCTTCAGACTAGTTTGTTCAATGCAACAGACCACACAGCTGAAACTGTCAGACACCTTCACTTCATGCTACTGCTGAAAACTTTCCTAAATGTTTTGTAGCCATTATTAAAGACATTGTATCATTGAATGTGATACCTAGAATTATCTGTGTGTTACATTAGCCTTCAGTGTCATAAAGGAGCATACCACATTCAATCAAGACTAAAAGAAGAATTATAAACCATTCAATTTCTAAATTGTGTATGTATCTTACTGAAGTAGACATACACTAGGTATGGTATACTTAAGACACAATGAATTACAATCCTTGATGCCTTCAAGTTCTTCATTTTTCTGGATTATTAAATATGCAAGTTTCCTAAATTAGAAAATTATAACTATACTAATACTTGTGCTTCAAAGAACTGGAGTTGAATACCAAACCATGTGCAATAAATAAAACCCTTGCTTACTTTAGAAAAAGCTGTTTGTACCACTAAGAGGAGAATCAGATCACAGATTAGTTGGACACATGCAAAGAAATATTCTGCCTTCACTGATCAGTAGCTGCAGTGAATACCTAAACTAGACACACAAAAAATTATCATATCAAGCAGAAGAGACAAGCAATCTAAAACTGGGTTTATGTTACTTGTATTATGACTGTTAGGCCATTCATTTTACATAGCCCATTACCTTAAAGACGAATCAGAATTTTATCTATAACTTACTGATAGGATTATGGTCAGTTATTAGAAAAGAGCAATCCTTCACAAAAAAAATGGGGAAATTTCAAGCTACAGTGTGTTTAAGATTGAAAATACTACGTGCTTCCATCTGCTATGACAAAAAAGTGGTTTGTTTTGTTTTTGAGTAGGTAAAATTCTTCCAGCAGTTCTTGCTGAAATACAGCTTAGCGAGCTAAAAAAAAAAAAAATTGTTGCCAAACGATATTCTTTCCTTTCCCCTTTCTACACAGGATTCTTTTGATCCCATTTACTGAAAGTGCTATACATAGCAGTCAGGAAACCAAGATAATCATCACTGGGAATCCACTCAGCAGACTCAGGAAGTTCTTCTGGCACTGTTCCACAGCCCCTCTCTTGCTAACAGCCACTCCTATTCATGTTAGCCGAAGAGTGTTTGATATAAAGAAAATGAGCTTTTATCTGTCAAGAAGATTACAGTGGATCTGGCAGTATTATTATTTTTTTTTTAATCTAAATGAACATTACACAATAATTCAGTCCAAAGCAATAAAAAGCCAAGTCTGACAACACAAAGTTCTGAGGTTTATTTCATTAAGCATTATATAGTCACAGTGTAATACACAGGGGAAGAAAAAAGTTCTAGACTTCTATATTCTAAAAACTTTATTTAAAATTACAGCCCAAAGATCTGCACCACAGCTAAATGCCATTACTCTGTTTCTTTCTTCTATCAACTACTACAGTTACACCCACCTGTTAGACTCACTGTTGGCTCAGTCTGGTACTGTGGAACTCCCGAGCTCTGCCTCACGCCGAACAGTATACCAGATGTATTATCTGGTGCATCTGGTGGAGAATCCATAATATAATCCTAGTGAGACATTTTCAAGAAGGAAAAGAAATTTGAGGTTTAACATGTTTTTAATTTCAGATTTTGAAGGGTTTATTCTTAGAAACACATGACTGCTTACAAGTACTCATAAGTACTCATCTGTAAATCAAGTTAACTACAATGTCCCCAAAATACTTTGACATTTTAAGAAGTATGCAGTTCTTATCAGTGCTTTTAATTTACTCGTAACTGTATCTCCAAAAAACAACCATAAGACCCAGGAAAGAACATTTTATGAAATACAACTCAAACTACGTGGATTGCTAACGGTAACTGCTTTTGTACAAGCCTGATGATGTTTCAAATTGTACTTAATTGTTTTTCTAAGAAAACTGTAGTGCTTTCTTCCTTCAACACAAACTCAGACATTTAACTTTTTCACTCCTGTGTAATAGCTACTTGTATTTTAAAAGATCTGAAATCAGAACTCAGGTGAACAAACTTGCTGGAAACAGAAGTTTCTCAAAGATGACATTGGTCAAATTCTGCACAAGACCAAGCTTTAATGAAAGCCAATAACACCTACAGCACACTGACTGTGAGCGGCACTCAAATTTGTGATATCACTACGGTTTGCCTTTTTCTTTAACACAGAAAAATTTCAAAAGGGCTTTTTGGAATAATACAGTCCAACACGATTTTCGAAGCACAGCTAATGCAAAAGTAGGTTCATGTTTCTCAGCATCTTGACACTTTTGAGCACCTGCAAGCACAGGTACCCTTCTACCCTTCAGTTTAACAGGTTTGTCCTTTAGCAAGACCCATTATTTAAAAAATGAAATAGTCTTCATTTCTCAGCTGCAACACTGAAAACCTTTAAAACTGAACAACCTCCATGACCACTTACTAAGTGCTGCTTGAAGAAACAAGAACGAACCATGAAAGTTACTTCTCCTTACGAATATTTAAAGCTAGAGGGTAAAAGCAGTGAAAAACACTTCCCAAAATTCATCAGTGCTGCTCACATCTCAACAGGCCATTCATACTAACCAAATCTGGAACGTGAAATATTTTCAGTAAAGGTAGTAATGCATTAAGAGAAACCTTACGATAGAGTTTCATTCAATTTCAACAGTAATGTATGAATGGCAGTTATGTCAGCACTTGACCTTTCTACTTTGGAATAACACAATTAGTTGCACCTCAAACTGTACTTGAAACAAAACTAGAAAGGATTAACTGCATGTCCTTTGGAAAAAAAAAAAAGCGATCACCCAATGCACATACAAAAAAAATGATTTTGCAGCACCCATGCAGAGGGCTAGAACTACATGATCTTCCACATCCCTTTCAAATCAACTCATTCCACAATTCCCTGATATGTGCATTTTGTCATCAACGTATTCATGAAACAAAGACCACAATATCTTATGCAGTAAAGATCAGTCCCTTCGAATGCTTCCCACTCCAGTAAGCAAGCACGCAATGACATATTTTCACATTTAAGTTACTAATTTTTAACTACCATCACACTAACCTTGATGGAAACAAGTCTCAAGGAATACATAAATACACATATAGCATTTAGGTATGATAACCTGTTTTAGGACTCCTAAGTACCAGAAAAGAATTTAATAAAACAAAAGGTGTTTCTCTCCATCCCCCTCTTTTTATTGTCTAACTCTTAAATGAAAACACTATAGGACCTTAAAGTTAACGAAGAGCCATTCTTTTCTCTTGCAAGTGATCTAATCCAATGTAACCAAATTAAACATAAATGTTCAAGTGCAGCTGTGAAAATCAGAATAATGCTAAGAATGTTAATAGTTACTGAACATCTTTGCTCTACTTTTTATGAGCAAAAACTACACAGGTCATAACACACCAGGTTTTACTGAATCCATGATGGCTTCGTACCAGACAGCGAAATTACAAGCAAAGCAGCTTATCCTGTAAACCCCTCTTTTCAGCTAGTAAGCCTGTGGTAGCTCTTAGACTGGATGGCAGACTTTGCAGAACCACCATCACTTTAAACACGATCAGTACAACACATGAAAGTAAAATGTGCCTTTCTTACTACCTTGTGCAGGCTTTTTTTGTTTGTTTGTTTGAAGAGCTGCTACCATTTCTCCAAAAAACCAGGAATGTTGACAGCATGTGTACATCTTCCTAGTATGTACTGATTGCGTCTGGGGAGGAAGGAAGTAAAGGCTGACATCCTGGAAATTCAGTCATGATGTTCTCCAAATGTCCCCTTCTGTTTAAAATATTTATTTTCACACACTTGGCTCTGTTGTTTTGCATATAAAAACAAAACATCTTCTCACGTTTCAGAAAACAAAGATGTTCTAATAACAGAACAGCTGTACCACATCAATGAAAAATATCCAACCTGCACAGGTGCTCTCACGTGCAGAAAGTCTAACACCAGTATTCTTATAAATGATGTTGCCAGGGCTCAAGTAAGTTAAAAAAAAAAAACTATATGCCACCACCCAGTTTTCCAGAAGACTAGCAAAAATACTGAACTTAAGGTGCACGGCTAGATTCCCTAACTGTCAGAACCATGCTAATTAGTAACATGCTAATTAATAACCAATCCACACAGAATTAGAATGATGCATGGTATCAGACCTTTGCTCTCCCAAAATTTTACTAGGGAGAAGTGAAACCTGAATCACGCTCACACTGAGGAAAGTGCCCAGTCAGTTAGGGGAGATAAGCACAGAAGTGGTGGAGGCTTACCGCAAACAGTTCTGAGTGCTGAGTTATAGAAAATCATCACTCTTAACAAATGCATCTTGAAGAAGATAATAAGCTTATGCTACCATATACAATAGCAGCAGCTCTGAATTCATTAGGACTGGCATACACAGTACCACTGAAGCCAAACTCAATTCAAAACATTTTGAAACTGAATTAACAATAGCGTTGTAATAAGAATACAAAAAGAAAGAATCAAGTTGGGAAGGAATAGAAAATGCAAGAATGAAAATGTAATATGAAAGCTCAAGGCAGAAAACCATCGATATAGAGTGGTGGTTTGGAGAGAAACAAAGGGAAAAGAGGAAAAAAAATGCAAAAAGCCTAAGAAGTTATTAAATGAAGACAATTCAAATCAAGGACGTGAACCAAAATACAGGTAGCATACATAGAGCACTAAGAAGAATAAACGACAGTGTGTCAGGAGTGATATTAAAAATCACAGAACTTTGCCAAAGAAGCTCACTAAAAAAAGGAGGCACATCATAAAAGCCTTTCCCCCACCTCAAAGGAAAAAAAAAAAATAAAGTATACTATAATGAAGTGACAGGAACAATAAAAGGATAAGGGAAATCACTGTAGGTAAAGCTGAAGCTGAACATTAATTCAAAATCTGGAACAGTTCAGTTGAAGACATGGAAGACTCACTTTCAGTATGTTTTAAGAAAGGAAAAAAAATAACCAACACCATCAGAACAATCTTCCTAACAGTACCACACAAAGAACATACTTAGAATAAACTTAAAATATTAAAGAAAGCCATGAAAGCCATGACCAAAATGTAAAGACCGTGAGGAAACCATACAGTACAAGATCAACTCAGCAGTGCCAGTTTCTTAAGAGACCACAGAATACATATGCACTGGACTTCCTTGGAAAAGATGAATGGAAAAATGGAAGGAAGCAATCTTCTGCAGCAGAGATTCTGCAATACATCTTAACACTCTTTCAAAGGAGTTAGCATGCATACTG